>OZ024864.1:48005132-48007632 GCA_964017155.1 Oasisia sp. SBJ-2009 | reverse complement strand
GTCTAACAATACTAGAAACCAGAACATATAGAGGAGATCAGATTGAGGTTTTTAAAATATTGAATGGGTATGAAAATATTGCCAGAAATAATTTTTTCACGGTCAAGTAAGAGAGAAGGACTAGAGGACATGGAGTTACATTAGCAAAGAAGCAGTGTAGACTAGATATTAGAACATTTTCAGTTTTACAAAGAATAGTAAACGAACGGAACAGATTATCAGCTGATTGTGTAGGTGTTTATAGTGTTAATATATTTAAAAGTAAAATTGACATATACCTAAGACGGGCGCGGTATACTTAAAAGATAGGTTGGACTCTCGATAAGCCAAACGGATTCCTTGTCCACGTGCCATCTAGAGTTGAATCTCTAGGTGGCAATCTTGTTAAAGTGTTAGTTTGAGGTGAGAATGTGTGTGTGTGGTGGTAAGGGGATGTGCAAATCATAGCGAAACACCAATATATAGTGTATCTATAGATTCACTTGACATATATGACAATTTGTAAGTACATAATATTATATCGTAATAATTAACATGTAACAAACATATGTTTATATAATTTTAATTTGTGTTAATGTAATATATCTTCTACTTTCAGTAGTTATTTTTTTTTAAACGTGGTTACGTATGTGAGTGAGTTGGATTTATTTAAGGAATGATGGGCTTCAGACGAGTATCGAGACTTTGTGACCGCCCAATTGGTGGAACAGGACAACAATTATTGTTGCTGCAACCCCACCTGCCAGCTCAACAGAGACAGCACAGACTGGGTGACATGTGACAACTGCCAGTGTGCTGAGGTGACAAGGAAGCTGTCAGTGTTCTACTGTAAACACTGCACTGTGTGAATACAGTAGGCACCGAGAAGTCACCCAGGCAAGGTGGATAGAATCTGTGAAATTGTGCACCTGACTGAGGGGTGTGTGTCTCCTGTACGTCAGTAATGAAATGGGTAACAGTGTATTTTGTCTAATCAGTCAGACTCAGAAGTAAAGACAGCCACATGAGTTATACCACAAAGAACTTTTCTAGGTCCAGTTTTGTTCATATCATACTTGATTTATTTTAACAAAACATCACTGAGGATAAATAGAACTAATTCTCGAATCCTGGCTGCGGTGTGAAAACCGTGGGCACGTTTTTTCACTCTACATTGCTTCAGTTCACTCAGCTGAATAAATGAGTACCTGGCTATAGACAGCGGTGGATATGTGTACGAACATCCTTCGCGCATTAATTGTAGCATATGGCTGGATGCTTCCCAGAGAAGCGGAGACGGTGTCTGAGTGAACAGGTCTGTCGGGAAAGTAAAGTGTAAAGCGCTCTGAGCGGTCCTGAGGACTGGATACTGCGCTATATAAGAACTTGCCTTTTTTGCATACACACACACACCTACACACACTCCAACACATACACACACGCGCGCGTGCCACACAAACACCAACGTGCACACACATACACACTCTATCTGTTAGTCAGTCAGTCAGTCAGTCAGTCAGTCAGTCAGTCAGTCAGTCAGTCAGTCAGTCAGTCAGTCAGTCAGTCAGTCAGTCAGTCAGTCAGTCAGTCAGCCAGTCAGCCAGTCAGCCAGTCAGCCAGTCAGCCAGTCAGCCAGTCAGCCAGTCAGCCAGTCAGCCAGTCAGCCAGTCAGCCAGTCAGCCAGTCAGCCAGTCAGCCAGTCAGCCTGTCAGCCTGTCAGCCTGTCAGCCTGTCAGCCTGTCAGCCTGTCAGCCTGTCTGCCTGTCAGCCTGTCAGCCTGTCTGCCTGTCTGCCTGTCTGCCTGTCTGCCTGTCTGCCTGTCTGCCTGTCTGCCTGTCTGCCTGTCTGCCTGTCTGCCTGCCTGCCTGCCTGCCTGCCTGCCTGCCTGCCTGCCTGCCTGCCTGCCTGCCTGCCTGCCTGCCTGCCTGCCTGCCTGCCTGCCTGCCTGCCTGCCTGCCTGCCTGCCTGCCTGCCTGCCTGCCTGCCTGCCTGCCTGCCTGCCTGCCTGCCTGCCTGCCTGCCTGCCTGCCTGCCTGCCTGCCTGCCTGCCTGCCTGCCTGCCTGCCTGCCTGCCTGCCTGCCTGCCTGCCTGCCTGCCTGCCTGCCTGCCTGCCTGCCTGCCTGCCTGCCTGCCTGCCTGCCTGCCTGCCTGCCTGCCTGCCTGCCTGCCTGCCTGCATGTTCTGTATGTGTGACGATCTGTAATTACAGATTAACTAGGAGGTGGCCGACGTACTGTTTGATCTGTTCAAACCGTGTATAAAAGATCTCAGGATAACGACCGAGTCGTGCTGTGTATTAATTACACGAGTCGGCTATAATACAACTGTCGCGGACTGACGGCCTTCACAGACATTAACCTGTGCCTATTTTGAGTACAGCTACGATTAGTCAGATAACACCGCCGGTCGTTCTGTGTGCATGTATTCAAAACGTATGATTAGTGGCAAACTCAACAATCTTTATATTCAAAATGAACTGTTTAGAAAAATGGCAGGCTTTGGCAGACGGCCACACGAGGA
>OZ024864.1:47895132-48002632 GCA_964017155.1 Oasisia sp. SBJ-2009 | reverse complement strand
GTGCCTGTACTGAATACAACTACGATTTGTCAGACAACATCACCGGCCGTTCTACGAGCATGTATTCATAACATGTGATTAGTAAGAAACGCGACAATCTTTACATTCTGAATCAACTCTTTAGATAAATGGCAGGCTTTGGCAGACGGCCACACGAGGAGACCAAACCAACCATTGGGGACTGACTATTAGTGACCCACTAGCGCCACCTCCCAGGACTTACGGACACTGTAGCATGTCCTGGTTTTACCAATGTTTATGTAAAATAATTACCAATCAAGTGAGGCATAACAATTATTTATTAATGTAACAACTCGGTACATTTTGTTCCGAGTGATTTAGCCAGCGTACGCTACAACGTTTTGATATGACACCTCTACCTCGTGTGTGACAAAGCGACGGGGGATTTTATTTTTACAAATGGCGTGAAAACAAATGGGGCGAATGAAGAGTGTGAGGATTCACACTGCTGTCGATAATGTCACCTGCTGGTATCGTTATGATTGCGACTACATACAAATAATATTCTCGTGTAAATGGAGTATATTTTTGTTTGTTATATCGATGTTTCGGCAAGTGGTTCGTTCAGTAAAAAAAGAAGCGCGGTACATGTTGTCCAGCTGTGTTACAATTGTACGTTTCTATGCCGCGTTGCTTTTGTGTCCGACACAGTAAAGCCCATTATCAAAGACCAATAGAAATAGTCCCCAGAACATCTGACAAACAGTGACATGATCACAAACATGTTCGCGCTGATCACGACTCGCTGTGCAAGTTTTATTTGCTTGAGAATGTTGAGTTGTGAATTCCTGGTTTAACCAAGTATCGCTGGTCAATAACTGCTGATGTTGCAATGTAAAAATAAAACACAAATGCATTAAGCAAAAATTAACCCATTATTTTATAATACAAGGTAACACTACATAATATGCAATAGGTAATACTGTGATACAAAAACACTAACGTAAATACATTACATTAATTTTCCATATTAACAATATGAGTGAATTCTGCATTGCTGTGGCGTCTTCATTCCGTAGTCAAAAGCACATGATAATATTTTATATTAAATAAAGGACGCTCTCTTTGGGGAAGGTATTATATATCCAGATGTGCCCAGCGATTAGAATATGTTATGTTTTCAATCGCATGTACAGATTGATGACAAAAACAGAACCGTGTACGTGTACGCATGTACAGATTGATGACAAAAACAGAACTGTGTACGTGTACGCATGTACAGATTGATGACAAAAACAGAACCGTCGTTATGCGTGCATGTGATTTCTTCAATTATTAAATTGTATAAAGCTATTGAAAAACTGACATATTGTGACATTTATAACAAAATAGTTATTCATATTAGGACACATTAAAATAGACTTCTATAAATTAAAGTACAACATGTACCACTGGTCTACAGAAATTAAACCTTATTAAAATAAAACACCTGAAAAATATTCTTGATATCAGCCATTTTCCGCCCATGAAACTGATGAGAAATTTGTCGCTGGTAATGCTTGTATTTACTGACGTTTTCCGTCGTTTGTCGATGTAGCTAGTTTTAAGAGCGGGTTTGGGATAGTGATCGTTGGTTGCGACTTGTGTGTGCGACCACCAAGGCCGAAGGGCTGTCGCTTAACATTCTCCTGATTGTCTCTCTATGGAAGAACGACGGCACGTCGTTGTATTTACTGACAAAAGCTGTTGGCCTGACAAGGTAAACAATCCCACCGCCGCGCGGTCGCTACGGTCCGATGCGTTGTCAAAGAGTCGATTCCGGCGTCAACATTGGACACGCTCCTTTGTCATAGTCGCGGCTGTTGTGTGCAAAAGGCTGTCAACGTCAGTTGGGGAAGTGTCAATCAAGAAAGACATTTACACAATTGTATTCTTGAAACACATATTTCCGCCTGAATATGTGAATCTTAAAATGAACTTTGTAGATTGAATATACCTACAAGACCTTATTGTAGTCGTCCATGATTGATCAGTTAAAACACGCATTGCGTGTTTTAACACAACATTGCTTAAATTATATTATTTGTTATACTTACTTATTCTAATAAATTAGTCGCATGCGGCTGGCAATTAATTTGTGTTTTAATTCAGCGGACGTCATTCCAGACACCTTTGGCAGCAATTCGGGTCCCGCACTTGTTCGACTGTTGAAAGGCGCGGCAAATGTGCGGCTTCTATTGAGCGCCTTCAAAGCTTATCGTGTCCGACATCGGTGGGGCAATATTCTGAGTGCACAATCTGTAGCATATACATCGACATAATCAGTTAATTATATCTACGATGTCCAGTTGTGCAGCCGGGTGTGTCGGTGGAGACAACGCCTAGCGCGTACTCCGGTCACGACTCGGGTGTGCTTTGTTCAAGCCTTGCCTAGCGACTATTAAGCAATAAACAGGAGAGAGAGTTTCGTATATCCGGGAGGAGCAATATGCGGGAACGTTGGGCCAGGCACCGATTCGCAGGAGAATAAAAGCATGGTGAAACGCTTGGGGGAACATTGAAGACGTGCTGGTAGCAGGCGCATATCGAGAAAACACAAAGTCAACAAATGTCTACTGGTAATAACATGATAAACCGAGTGTCCGGACTTCCCACAGTACAAAGTACCACCTTATGTGATTTTCTAAGTGAAAAGTCAATAATCATTGAGGAAAAGTCAACTGTCCTGGAAACGTCACATTCTGTTGACAGCAGAGAAAAGAAGTTAAGTTTTTTTCACCATGGTTAAGAGCAGCTTATCCATGATTCGTTGCCGTTCGTGGGAAATATAGCGTAGGCGTATCACAGGAGTCTTATCACAGGAGGCGTATCACAGGAGGCGTATCACAGGGTGTACTTCGACGCCTAAGGCTGTTAGTGGGTTGTGTTGACAGAGCGTTATTGTCATGCCGTCTGCGTCCATTCAACGCCAGAAGATGTTATCACCATTACAATGACTTGTGCGAGAACTCTTGTCTGGCTGTAGTCGACTTATCTGATCACAGGAATGGCGGTATTAGAGGCACAGCATATTTAATATACGCGCACATGTACGCACCTAATTCTGTTTACGACGTGTCTTTATATTTGCACATTGCTCCGAAACATTCATGTCCGCACTATATCTTACTCCTAAGTCCTCCCTTTTACAATTGTACCTGATATAGCGTCTTCCTTCATATATTCCTTGTTCACATTTCCTTATCCTATGTGGATGCACTTATACTTCCAAAAATTAAATAACATTTGCCACTTGTTCACACAATTTGACCAGTTTGGTGAGATCATCCTATCAAGTCAAGTGTGGTTTTCTGTGTCTGTTTTAACCGTCTGAATACGGTTGTGTCTTCTGCAAATGTCAGTACTTTGCGAGACACCGACGACGAAAGCAAGCACTGCTTGTGTCACCCTACAACAAATTCATTTGCACCTTTCAAACCACTGTGGTGTTTTATCTAAGCTATTGTGGTGTTTTATCTTAATGGTGTGATACACAGTCGCTACAATGTACAACCGGTGACTGTATTACCCCAGATTGTATCATGACATCAACAGATGATAGACTACAACACTGTAGCTGTTGTTGTAATGTGTCATTACAGAAGGACTATGTCTCAGCACCACGGGAATCTCGCCGCCTCCGTCGACGCCGCCGGCGATGGCGTCGTACCGAATCCAGGTAACTAACACAACACTCTTAATGCTATGATGTAACATTGCATGTAAGATGTTCACTACACGTCAAGTGTAATAAACTCACATTTATTTAAATGATAAAACATTGAATTGTATCAAACATACGTTCAGCGTATTGTTTGCGTTTGTTAAGATACATCATTAAGATATTATCAAGCTCTTTCTTGCGACAAAATAATCGCGTATGACTTGTATATGCCACGACATTGTAACGACTTTCTTATTGATTAATTCTACTATTATCTATGTCAAACAACAACCTCCACTTATTTCATACATGTCATAATAAATAGATGAATCTTGTTGTGTAGGTTACCTCAAGGACAACACTTTTCTAATGCTCCTTGCCCGGGGAATTGGCGTGGATAGTTATCAGCTTGGCGTCTTCCTTGGAGTGGATGTGTCTGCCATAAAGGCAAAACTGGCCGAATATAGGGATCCCGTCATATGCTCTTTCGAGATTCTCTGTCTCTGGAGACAGCGCGTCGGGAGATCCGAGTCAGTGAAGACTTTCAAGCAACTGATCCAGGCGCTCTCTTACTTGGAGAGACAGGACCTAGTAGAGTTCGTTCGGAGTGGTGAGTAGGCGTACTTCAACTATGAACAACCACAACAGTGAATATGGCCTACATATTTAAAACTTAAATAATTTGCCAATAACGTCGAAGTGGCGTTTTTGTTGATACATAATTGATGTGTTTACCCGTCATTCGTAGAACAAGTGAGTCATAGTGCGATACATTTGTTATTAACCAAACTAAATTAAACATGTTTTTGTATATTTGTTTTGGTGAGTTGGTGACATCGGTCATTCGATAGTTTTACTGACGTGTAGCCCACCTACGTCAATATAATGGATGAGTTTAGACGCCATTGTGCGATACAGCTGCAAGAGAGTGGATGTGGACTTTGGCATTTGATTATATGTTGGACATATGGTATACGTGTTTCATAACTCCTAACGTCGTGGTTGACTTAATTATTAACACAAGGTCTTAGTAGATGCCTAATGCGCTCATGCCAAATAGCGACGCATTTCAATAGTCTTGGATTATTATTTGCAGTTATTGACTTGAATTTGGACAAATCTATCGAGTGTTGAGCCCATTGTAGACTGAGACAATAGTTTGTTTTTTACGTTTACTCTACCGGGAAGCCAGAGATTGCGAATCATATGTGAACAGTTACGGATATTTAGGCCTGGTTAGTTAAAGTTAGCTGTGATTGTTATTGTTAGCAAGGGCTAGTAACGGTTACGATTTGTTAAGGGTAGTTAGCTTTATTTAGGGTCAGGAATAGGAGTAGGCTGGGCATGCTTAAGC
The DNA here is from genome assembly GCA_964017155.1 of Oasisia sp. SBJ-2009. Taxonomy (NCBI): domain Eukaryota; kingdom Metazoa; phylum Annelida; class Polychaeta; order Sabellida; family Siboglinidae; genus Oasisia; species Oasisia sp. SBJ-2009. The sequence continues at coordinate 47,997,614 of OZ024864.1, read as the reverse complement.
TTGCCTATGTAGCTTTTCAAATACCAAATGCAAAGTCGTTACCGGGAAGTCACGGCTTGGCGTATAGTAATTGGCGACCCGAGACATTCAAATGGTTAGCGGAATCAGTTAAAGATCAAGACGACATAACCATGACAATTGATGGGTTCGTGTTGTCGCTCTTTGAATGAGTGTGTTGATCAGCGAAGATTAATGTATTGATACAATTGATACAACAGTTTGAAGTTGTAAAAAGTGTAGAGTTGGAATTGTTCAAGTAGGGATACCATGCACGTATGATCATTATTAATTTCAGAAGCCGAAAAGAAGGACGCTACAGGCAAACCTACATGCTCAGGTATTTCTTCAATCTTACGGGTGTACTGAAGAAAAATTTCAAAAGTCATAGTTTCCACCACCTGGCTAAAACATTTACAGAGAGTTTAATATGCATTATGACAAGAAGGTGTATGACATAAGTGTTGGATCGGGTCGGTTGGGGGTGAAACTTCAACATCTTGTGAAGTCATCAACGATCATCTCGAACGACATAACATCGCCAACACTACCACCGTCGACGTCATGTATTCCATCACCTATGACTGTGCAACATCACATTTCCTTTAGCTTTCCTTTTCATTTATGAATGATGCCTATTCTCCGAAAACAGTGACTATGGTTACTACTACTATGGCCGGTGTGATTGGCTGAACATGACATGTGTATGTTATTGACTGTTTTATTTTAGTTCAAAAGAATTATAATCATGATGTTATACAGTTTTATACAAACATGTAACGATATATGCCATGAAACCGGTTAATTAAAGAAAATCAATAATTTATCAAAATAGACTTGGTACCCTATGTATAAAATTATTTCAATGATATTACAGGCAGGAATTTGAATATGGAAATCCCTGTTTTTCAGAGGAGAACAGAAGGCTGAAGGAGAAACTTGAGAAGGAGAAGGAAGAAAAGAGGGCGATTATGGCGTGCAAAGAGGAATCGGACAGTTGGTTGATTTTGTATTTATTGACTTGAAAGTGGTTAAGCTGAGATGCGTAACATGTTTCATGTTGTCGCAATAACGAAAACAAATTGTTATTTTTCTTTGTTCAGCTAGTAATCTGTATGACCGATTTAGCTTTGGAGAAGTTGAATTCATATATTTGAGGATACCTGAACATATAAAATACGTTATATCATCAAGTGTTGCCAGGGGTTAAGTTGCCTACGATTACATTTGTTTTGTTTATGGGATGGACAGTGAAACCACATCCAATCACAACACAAGCGGGAAGATGTTTATCAGACCGCATGGTTGAGACAGCTAGTCTGTTTCTCAGCCCATGTAACTTTATAGCGAATTGTCTCAACCAAGAGTCGCTAGATGGCGACATGGTCGTCACGAGAGCAATGCACGGAATGGCAACAGTGTCGTCATCTCTCAGTAGTCGTCTGAAGTCGGTCACTGCTAGCGAACGAAATTTGATGAGCGCAAAACATGTCACTTGACTAATAAACCTACTTAGCTGTCAATTTCACAGATGTTATATGCTGATGTTAGACTCCATACGACGGAAACTCTATTGAACCGATTTCTCGCGCCCCACGCTGTTCTCAACCATGTTGAAGTTAAGTCTCAATGTTCGGACATTTGCCTAATGCATATACGTTTATTGCAATGCCCCAGTCACCGTGTCACGTTTTGACCGTCACGTTTAGCTGCGTTGCGAAACGTGGCGGAACGTGGCTAAATGTAAGCAAACGTGGAACAACGTGGCTAAAACGTGGTCAAACATGACAAAACGTGAACTGGAAATTTTTAGTTTTTGACATGCTCAAAATTCGTTGGCTTTTCCCCCACAACGTAGTACAAAGTGGTATAACATAGTAAATGTGGCTACAATATAGCAAAATGTGGACAGAATGCGAACAGAACACGTGTACTACGTTGCAATACGTTTCTCTTACGTTATGATACGTTACGTTGTGGTACGCTATTCTGCGTGGCGGCAGCGAGGCATAACGAGACACAACGTGGCACAAGGTGGCGACAGCGACGCTACTGCGTGACAGCAGCGAGGCATAGCCTGAGTTTGATCTTCGGTGTCACCTGTCAATGGTGTCACAGCGGGACTACAACGAGGCGACAGCGTGGCTATAGCACGTGGCACAACGTGGCACCATACCGTTTTTTCCAGAACGTGGGGATCAGAAACGGGACAAATCGTGACACTTTGACTGGGGCATAACAGACAAAGGTTATAGCGTAGCACAGGTCCTCAATGGTGGTATTTTGTTCAATGGACGCTCTAACTAGATGGTGGGGGTGGGCATTATGCACCAACAGTTGTGTTATACCTAATGATTCTCTGTGTTTCAGAAAAAATAGCCGCCCTACAAGAGCGCTTGGGAAAACTGGAAGCGAAGGAAACCGGTACGTGCGGGTGATCAGGTGCACCAGACGGGGTGATTCAAATCGGTATTGGTTTTACTTATTTCGCAGAAGCTGTTTCCCGTAATGTCCCGATCACTACCAGCGAATTTCTTCGGACACCTGGCAACAGATGGCGCCAACGTCGTCACTCCGCGCGGAGCTCTCTCTTTAAATATGTCACTTAGTATCAATTGGGCTGAAGCTGCCTCGTTTGTCCGAGCTCATTCCGCGTGTAAATGCTTTTGATAGTGTTTGATATCTTCAGATAGGATATTATTACACAAAGAGTGCGATAACGCGTGTGTGCCTATCCAAACTTGCGTGATTTCGATCTTGCTATAAAAAGACCAAGATATTAATATGCGTTATGACAAGAAGGTATATGCCACAGACGTCGGAATGGGAAAAGGCGCTGAACTAACAATATAGGTGATTTGGGCTGATGATTTAGCTAGTTGGAGGTCCCCGAGAAAAATGAGTCATAGCGAAAACAATACCCGCCGAACTACGATAATATTCAACGCGAGCCAAATGTAACCTCCCTGTACCAGGACCGACCTCTCATGTGTCGTGACGCACTGGAACATTCACCAAGTTACGTCATCTATTATTGTGTTGTGTCATAATTCGATACGCGACATTTCTCAGACGTTTTTGATAAGTAACCATGTCCACAAAAAAGATTTCTTAGATAACATTCCTAAATGATTGCAATAACCACAATAAAGTATGAATGAAGTCGTTTCAGTTATCTTGTACACAGGATATTGAATGTAGAAATTTAATTTTTTTAGAGGCGAAGCGAAAGCTCATGAAGGAACTTGAGAAGGAGAAGAAAGAGAAGAAGACAATCCTGACGCGCAAAGAGGAGTTAGACGGTTCGTTGGTTTTATATTTATTGACTTAAAAGTGGTTAAGCTGAGATGCGCAACATGTTTCGTGTTGTCGCAATAACGACAACAAATCGTTAATTTCTTTGTTCAGCTAGTAATCTGTATGACCGATTTAGCTTTGGAGAAGTTGGTTTCATATCTGTGTTGATATTGAATATATAAAGTAAGATCAGTTTTACCAAGTAATGTTGCCAGGCGTTGTCTTGCCCACGGTTACATTGGTTTGTTTATGAGATAAACAGGAAACCACATCCATTCACAACACTGGCGGGAAGTTGTTTATCAGACGCATGCTCCAGGTAGCTATTCCTTTAAGTACCCGATGCAGTATAAGACACGGCCGTACGACAGTGCCGCATGTCTGATGTGTAACATCTCTGCCCGAAGTCCTCCTACTGTCATGTTTTCAGACAGTGTCTGACGGAAGGGCGTGTGTGGGTGAAGGTCATTGTTTCACTGTTTCAACGAGATACGATCAGCAATCTCATTGGCTATGGGGCGCATCGTGTCGGATATGACAACAGCGCATGTTGCATTGATCCCATCCGATACCAAACAGTTTTCGATGTGATGACAACATTTGCATGTTGCCCTAGTAACACATCCGACAAGAAATTGTAGTACGACGTACCAGAGTGAGAAAGGATACTGTGTCTCCATCTAGTGGTAGTTGTCTGAAGACTTTCGCTGACAGCGAGTGGAACATTATGAAAACAAAAGTGTAAAATGATTGGTAAATGTATATCGACAGTCACGAATAAAACATTGTGGTCTACTCGTTTTGTCAATTATTCACCGACCATTATCATAATGTTTAGCACTTATTTGTTTAAATGTAAACTTTAACTGTATACGACATTCCAGTGAAATGATGTTACGTCTCTAAAACTAAGATTCCATGTTTTAAGCATAGAAGCATATAATAATCATAGTAATCATTGTTATTGCTCTTACTACTATTATCATCATTATTATATGTTCCAGAGAAAATAGCTGACCTCGAAAATCGACTGCGTAAGCTGGAGACAAAAGAAAAGGGTACGTATGGGTCGCCAGGTGGGCAAGATGGATGAATCAAATCGGGCGAGTTTTTAGTTCTCTCGCTGAAACATGTCCTATTCCCTGTAACGTTTCAAACGCTACCAACGAATTATATCATATATCTCTTTGTTTAAATTTGTCACTTACCAGTAATGGTCACTTTAATTATTTTGATATTTTAAAATAATATACGCCACTGTATAATATATTAAATAAAAATGTTAGTCTTTGTGTTAGCCTTTAACAAAATAGGGTATCTTGTGTCTCAAGTTTCACATAATGATACAGTATGTAGTTTGTGCGAAGATGATGAATACTATTATAGTGCAACATAGATAGCAACTGCGTGTGTCTACAGAAGACGTGAGCCGCCAGCCGCGTCCACGAGTGGCAACAAGTGGAGGAGAGACGCACGAGTCACCACAGACGACCAGTCCTGGTAACTTCGTGTCACTTGTTTTGTAATTTCAACTACTAAAAATAATACGTTGTGACTACAACTTTAAAATATGTTGCTATGTCAACGCGACAAGGTAAAAATCGTGTGATGATTGTGCTACACGCGTAATTATTCTTGATGAACCCTTATTGTCAACGGTAAATGCCAGTCGGAATGATGTGACACTGGCTTGTTCCCAGAATATATTTAGTAAAGTAAACTACCAACGCGGCAATCATACTATGAAAATGTGCACTCCCAATCTTCGTTATTATAGTTGTCAATTCAAATGATTAGTATGCCGAATTATCGCCCAGCAACTAATTAGTAATATGACGAAAAGCACGTGTGTTTTTGTAGTTCCGAAATTTAAAATGTAAGTGAAAACCGCAATGTTTCTATTTCAGCGGAGACGGAAGAGAGAATAAAGGTACTTACGTCTGCTGCAACGCCCCGTAAGTTCCGGTCTCATTTGGTTTGGTTACACGTTTCCCTGCGAAGATGTAAAAACTGGCTTATTTCTCAATTACGTTGTATTTCCCTGCAGTGCGTTTAACCTCTAAATGAGTACAACAACACGTCAGACTTTACTTTTTTCTTGGAAATCTAACGCATTGATATATGTGTATAGGAACGGATGTCTAAAGGTTCTGGTTTCCTTAGTGTGTGTTTTGTGTATTTCACTATTATACGCGTTGCGTTGTTGGTAGTTTAACGGATAACAGAATGTAATTGCTGGGTCCGTGCATCTTGAAGTGTTAACATATTATAACCATTTGTAGGTTCAGCTATTAAACCTTTAAACATGTAGATTACTAGAAAAACCTATTTGAAGCCGCGATATTCAAGTTGGTATGACAGCGCAATTTCAGTGGAAAAGCTGACGTCACGTGTTCTTACCCTTACCAGTTAGTCCTTCTCCGACGTCGCCTTTGAGATGCTCGGTGAACTTTATACTTCGACCAATCATTTATTGGCATTAGTTTTGGTAAAAATAATTATATTCACAACTGATTCTACAATTGTGAATGATATGCGTTGTTTATATGTATATTGTTAGCTGGTTATATCCTCAGTGTCATAACTAAAATAAAAGTTTTACCGTCGTCGAAATTATTTTGTTGCTTAATTTGGTTAAATATATTGGGTATCCGACGTCACAGCGTGGCGCTTAGGCTGTTGGTCACTCTACTCGCCCTGGGGTCGGGCAGCTCATAAAAGGCCTTTGTAACACAGCATACCTTTTTAACCACTAATGTGAAACAGTTAGTTGTCGTTGCAAATGTTTAGTTTGTATTGAATCCTTACAGCGACATGCGCGGTATCGATACATCTTGCGTCGTTAAGATATATATGACATGAAATGTTGAGAAAACTAATTTCCATTTTACACTAGTGTCTGCATGTCACTTTGTTTTGTTGTGTCTTTGTTTGTTTTGTTGTGTCTTTGTTTGTTTTGTTGTGTCTTTGTTTGTTTTGTTGTGTCTTTGTTTGTTTTGTTGTGTCTTTGTTTGTTTTGTTGTGTCTTTGTTTGTTTTGTTGTGTCTTTTTGTTGTCACGCATGTTGTTTGTTTTGTTGTCACGCATGTTGTTTGTTTTGTTGTCACGCATGTTGTTTGTTTTGTTGTCACGCATGTTGTTTGTTTTGTTGTCACGCATGTTGTTTGTTTTGTTGTCACGCATGTTGTTTGTTTTGTTGTCACGCATGTTGTTTGTTTTGTTGTCACGCATGTTGTTTGTTTTGTTGTGTCTTTGTTTGTTTTGTTGTCACGCATGTTGTTTGTTTTGTTGTCACGCATGTTGTTTGTTTTGTTGTCACGCATGTTGTTTGTTTTGTTGTCACGCATGTTGTTTGTTTTGTTGTCACGCATGTTGTTTGTTTTGTTGTCACGCATGTTGTTTGTTTTGTTGTCACGCATGTTGTTTGTTTTGTTGTGTCTTTGTTTGTTTTGTTGTCACGCATGTTGTTTGTTTTGTTGTCACGCATGTTGTTTGTTTTGTTGTCACGCATGTTGTTTGTTTTGTTGTCACGCATGTTGTTTGTTTTGTTGTCACGCATGTTGTTTGTTTTGTTGTCACGCATGTTGTTTGTTTTGTTGTCACGCATGTTGTTTGTTTTGTTGTCACGCATGTTGTTTGTTTTGTTGTCACGCATGTTGTTTGTCCAGTGAAAGGGGAGAGTGACGACAATGCCAGGCGCCGGAGACTTGAGGTCCTGCAATTACTAAGAGACTTCAATGACCCACAGTTGTGGCGCCACGTGTCGGCTTCGGTCGTTGTCGACGGGAAGCTGGACATATGTAATGTCATCAAGACCAGAGACGTCGCCAATCTGGAATGGCTACTAAAATCGGGTGTAGCAAATGATCTCAGTCAGCTTGAGTGAGTACAGGACCGAGTCAGTTGTGTCAGTGTCTGTCTAATGGTATGTTGTATTTCCAGGCGGACCAATGCCTATACTGACTTCCAGCTGTCATGAATATTCCAGTAGTCACCGATACAGTAGAAGTAACCAAATAATTACACAGCTTAGATGTTCGACTATGGACATAGCCATTAGGGTAGGAGGTTGGGAATTAGCCCATGTGATACGATAGGCTTAACGAAACCTTTCTCAATATGAAACAAGAACATAATTCCTAGGTAAGTTATTTACAATACCTGTGTCTTGTTCCCCTAACGCATAAAGATAGCGAAATGGTTCTAAAACACATGTTGAGAAACTTGACTTTGTATGATTGGTTGAACAATAATTTTGTGTAAAAATTAATGATATGTTTGTTTTGACACAAGTGTCAAAATAGAGGTGTGGTTGTGAAATAACAAACCAGAACACCCTAATTACATCAAGTAATATTGATAACGCCAAAACGATAGTCAACATTCGAAAGCTTTTAAAGCGTGTTTAAAAAATGTCCGGATGGTAACTAACCTACCACGAAAAAGGGAAATAGGCTGATGTAAGTGCATGATCCCACCACACGCGTATTGACAGACGAGGAATCGTCATAATCGAGGTGAAACTTCATACAATACAAATTAACGGCATCAACATGTGTAAAAGTAAGACAGTTTATTACCAAGTAACATTAAGAATGCACAATGAATTGTTGTTGTCACCAATTAATAATGTGTGGTAGTCGTATCAATGAATAGTTGGTTTAATGGACAATACGGAGGTGGGAGTCATAACTTGAGACAAGGACGATTCGTTTTAACGTGCATGAATTCATAAAATTCGGGCAACCCTTCCGCTCGCCCCACCCCCTCACCCCCTCTCCCCCGGCTAGCTACGAAACAATTATTGCATATTGGACGTACGCTGTGATTCAACATATCAACACCTTTTCGATTTATTTAATATTAACTCAGTACTAGATCTATATGGTAATCCACCAAAACACCAGTTGTTATACATAATACCGCTTAATTACAGATTTAACATAATAACCATGTTCAGCAATGAGAATCGCTCTAGCGAATGACACAGAAACTTATGTGGCGACTCTGGTCGACAGATGGAGCCGCGATAAAATAATTAGCATAGATGTTGTCGTCTGCTTTTAGAACGAGAATATTTGGTAGACGTGATGTTTTGTTGCGAACAGGCTTCATCAGGTTTGGTTGTGGTTATCATATGTGTAACTCTAATCAGTTCTGCACTTGCACATGTATCACCCATAAGGTGTCATAATGACATCAGTTAATATATAGCATTACAACAGTTGTTGCAGTACTTGAATAATTATATCTCAGAATATTCCCGCTAAAATATTGAAACACTCGTAAAAAGGTGAAATGAGGCAACACATAACTTGGTCTTTTGAGTCAATAATTAATCTCATTGTAATTGCTTTTATTAAAATCCTAAATAAGGGTAATTAGAAATTATATTTATATACCAAAAGCTCAAATGAACGGATGATAGCGTTATTTTGTTAAGTTTTAAGTTTAACCTTCTGATTATACCTTAATATTTAGTTTATCAGTTGTGGCAAGGAAGGGGCACTGCCACTGTTATGCCAACTTACCCCTTATATATACTTTCTATTTCTCCAAGTTATAATACTTTCAGAATAAATTAATAATGCAGGCATACACATTAAGTAACTCTTTGTATTTAGGTTTTATTTATCAACATCAACTAATTAAAACTATTTCAATATTGTGTTCTACACAATTTTAATGTGGATATATTTGACACATATTGTATGCTTTATGGAGAAAAGGGAATTCGTTTTTTAATTAAATGGTTATATTCAATATAAAAACTGAATGAGGATGAACATCATTGTGAAATGTTATTTACCTAAGAAAACATTGTCTATAGTATAATAAAAAGTAAGGAATTCTCCCATGTTAATTCATATCTTAGGTGCTGAACGTTGTCGAATATAAAAATAAGTGAAACAATTACTAGTAATGCTGAACATACAATAACTACGTACCTACAAAACATAATATGTGCTGTTTATCTAATTTGGACCAGACGGTATCAATTGGAAATTGTTACACAACAAAGGAATGGGCACCTGAACTATTATTTATAAATAACACAATCCGTTTTTCCTCTCATTCACCCACTCTACACCATTGACCACAACATATAATTTTGTTGGCACCTGAAACAGGTAGGCCTAATTATAAGTGATGCTAGGTAGGGTGGTATTTCTGATTTTATTTACAGGTAAATAGCCTTAGCTGGTTTACAAAACTGCTACACTATCGTCAGTATGTAGTTAGGTATTGTGAGAAAAGAGCTTTTAGAATGCCATACTATTGGTTGATTTGACACTATTATAAATATAACTTCCAGTCACCTTCACAAATTCAAGTAAACCACATCCACATGCATCAAGCAAGCGTGTATCTGGTGTGCTTAGTTCATTTTAGTTTTAATAGTATTATACTAATATAAATATCTCTTATAGTGCTACATCCAAATAATTCTTCTGGAGCAGTTTACAATGTCGAATTTGTTAATGTAAAAAATAAATATAAAAAATAATAATGCAAACAGCAGCATTATTATTAATTAAACTCAGCTGTATTTTTACTCTAAAACTAAATAAGTAAATATAAAATAAGTGTAAATTATTAAAATATTAATACTCTTAAAATAATAGTTTAATTATAATAATACTAATAATAAACTATTAATCCATGCAATGTTTTAATAATATTGTAATAATATAAATACCTCATATAGTGCTACATCCAAATATTTCTTCTGGGGCAGTTTACAATGGCGAATTGGTCAATATAAAAAAACATAAAAAAAATAATGTAAACAGCAGCATGACTACTAATTAAAATTAGCTTTATTTTGACTCTAAAACTAAATAAGTAAATAGAAAAAAATTGCAAATTAGTAAAATAATAACTTAATTTTAATATTATTAATAAACTATTAATCCATGCAAAGTTTTATAATCCTAAATTTAAATATCATAAAAATAAATAAATGCAGATACAGTAAATTATTCGTTCTTACTCATTATGACGCATCCATTCACCATTCGTGTTTATTAATATAAACTCACATCAAAGAACTGACTTTGTGTAAGTAAAGGTAATACAATAAACCAATAATAACACCCAATTAATTTGTCGTCATTAAAATCTTATATAAAGTCAATAGTTTGTTGAACTGGCGAACTTGGTTTTTTCGCTGTCGCGTATTGAGGTTAGTTTTATGACATTTTACTTAAATGAACCGATCGCCCAGTGAGAAATATATTACAAAGTTACAAAATCAAACTTCCTCTCGACCAATGGGAATTCGCCACGAAATGTCAGCGAGTCGCAGATTTCATTTCGTCTGCCGCGTGACGACTTCACTTCTGGATTATGTCGTTTATAAATGTCGGATTTACACAAAGTCGAGATGATTTGTTGTGTTATTTGAAGTGTTTAGTTGAGTAAAGAAAGAGACAAACGAGTCACAGCCAGTGTTTCTCCTTACAGCGTTGGCGGCGACGGCGTCACTGGGATTGACGTGTTCAGGGACGTGACGACTGTCAGGAGACTCTGTACCGGCCTCTGTCAACTGAAGGAGTTGACACGTTTATGGTAAGTAGAAGACGTTGTCAAAGTTAGTGTAAGTAGACACAACTAGAATCAACAGAGTAGCGACAAGTTGACATTGATGATGTCAACAACCTGTCAACTTCTCACGACAAGGTCAAAGCTGTACCGTTGACGGCGTCTGTTGTCTCTTACAGGATGTGGAACTGTCAACTGACGGACGAGGGGTTCGGTGTCTTGGCGGCGACACTGAGCGACAACTGTCGGAAGTTAGAATATCTCTGGTAAGTAAAACACGTCAGTGACAGACACTAATTACCCGCCGTCTTCTAATCCACCCCATATTATATTCACCCTCAACAAAAGTTGGTTATTTTTAAGTTCCTACAAAACTCGTCATCAGCGTCTGTGAAAACGTCACCGATTTGTTGACAAGTCGAACCAGTTCAAAGTTTAACGACATTTTATTGATACGACGCGTTTTAATTGAATTGTTTTAATCGATTTCACAGAGTTAATTTGTTGAGTCTTTGAAATAAACAAAGTTTTGTAGTAAAAAGACAAGTCGTGTTTAATTTCAGGTGTGAATCAAAACGTGTTTAATTTCAGGTGTGAATCAAAACGTGTTTAATTTCAGGTGTGAATCAAAACGTGTTTAATTTCAGGTGTGCCTGGAACGAGATCGGTGACGAGAGCGAGACAGTCGTGACGTCATTGATGGAGAAGAAGACAGAGTTGACATTAATGTGAGTAATAAATGTTTTGTCATCGACTCGTCCTGTCCCGCTTTTGTTGACGTCTCGTGTGACACCCGTAATTAATTACACGACAGTTGTAACGTCGATGTAAGTAAAGACGTGAAGTAATCGTTGGTTCTAATCTGTGTAATCGACCGAAGTAACTAATTATTGACGACGTCTCATATTTCTCTTCTATTTATCAGCCTCCGTCGATGTCGCCTGTCACCGGTCGTCGCTGAGAGACTCGAGAGACAATTTAGAGGGAGAATCTACGTGGTAAGTAGATTAACTGTGACAGCGTCTCGGGGCAATCACAACCAACTACCCCGGTCACGTGACATGGCAATAAGCACCCATCGCTGTGACCCGAAACGTCACAAACTGACGTCATATCAGGGGCCACAAACCCACGTTGATTAAACACCGACTGTCTTCAACTTGATGGCCCAAAAGGGTTCAACAGCCCGAATCCCAGATGTCGCGGTTCTGGGTGTTTATCTCCGTTTAATTTTAGATTGTCGTGATTTACGTTTTGGGGCCACAAACTGTGACGTGGCGACATCTAGCGTATATCGGGTTTTAGGCCCTATTTAGTATCAATATGAGTTTGTATAAAAAAAGTTTAAAGTCGTCGAATCTGCCGATAGAAAGCACGGATTTAGCCCGTGGACGTTTTGAGTTGACCGGTCGATTGTGGACAGCGAAAAGACAAACGTTGACGGCTTCAGACGTTCAGTAAATGAGTCGGTCGAGACAAAGCTTTATTTTCTGTTTGTAGGAATACCAACGTGGACAGTGAGTGACCAACGGTGAGTGACCAACAGTGAGTGACCAACAGTGAGTGACCAACGTGGCGGAGACAGCGTGGACAAGGTCAAGGGCAAGTTGACAGTCGGAGACAACTTAACTGAGGGACCAAGATTCAGACAGGGACAAACACCTCTATGTATATATCAATTATTTTATTTTATTCTTGCGATTTATATATTTATTATTGAGTGCGTTAGTTTCTGTAGTTAGATAGTGTATAGAGTGTGTTGTAATTGTGACTTATGTTGTTTGTTTTCTGTAGATATTTATCGATTTATGTGGCACTGAATTATGTAAACAAACCCTCATTATCGCCCACGTGTTCTCGTTGCGGCAGTTTTTGTTCAACGCAAAATTTTTCCAATTTACAAACAAAGTGAACAAACGTTTGCAAATTATCTACAAACTTTGAGTTAATATGAATCATTTTATAATTTGGATTCAATTCAGTTTTACGAAATTAATCTTTGTTCACTATTTACGTTAATAAAATTAATGTCAAAGACCGGTTGTGTCGATATTTTAGTTTTTACAAAAAAGCTGCCGCAGTCAGGATTTCGTACACGCACGAACATAAATTACTAGATCGAAAGCCATTCCTCTGAAATCTCGCCTTCTTAACAAGAATAACTCACTTAATCTATTTCAATGAACTTTCTGATCTTGCACTTTTCCCCCCAACACGTTGGGCCATAATATTATATCGATTTACACTGCACAGAAAATACAAAGCACCGATTTAGGCAGTGGCATCTTTTTGATTTTATTACATTTGTTTTTAAATATATCTTCTACAGTAGTCTTTATATGTATCTAGCGTAGTGCATATATTATGTAAGTGTTTATTATTGTATACAAAATGTTTTAGATCACTATTTATTTACGCGTGTACTTGTTCGTGTATTTGTACTTTTATATTTATCAAATGTACATTAAAAATATGAATTAACAAACTGTACACGTTGTGTATATGTCACACAATCTGCAGCCATTTAAGTGATCTGTCATCTACACCCATTGCTCTGGCCAAACGACACACTGCGTAGGTTCTGTAAGAGACTTTGTTTAGTAAATGTTCATTTGTTTGACCTGAATTCAAGTTACGCAAGTAACCCGATCGAGTAACGTGGGTAACTGTCGAACATCCAAGATCCTACGTTCCTCCCAGACTAAACTCAGTTGTACGACAGTCACAAGGCAGGGAAAGGAACAGTTGGGACAAGTCACCCACCTTGTATGTTAGACACGTGCCACAGTAAAAACACGTTCGCGAAATGCAATCGTTACCCCCTCCTCCCCACCCGAATGGTAGCAACCGCTTACACAGATGACAGCTACAAACACGCACGCACACAATAATTAAACGAAATTAGCGCCGTCTCAAAATCGTTGACAATCGGCAAAATCCCGGAATGGACGGATAATGACTGAAATCCCAGTGACGTGGGCCCAGATTCGGCAAAATTTATATGCAAGCGCAGTCCCGCTGTCGCGCTTACATTTGTCCGATCGTTAAAAACGTTCCGATTGACGTTTCTGCGCATGCACAATAAATGTAAAATCATCAATGTCCAGCGAAATAACAAAGTATTTTCGGTATAAATGCCACGAGCTGTTCGTTAACTCTCCTGTGGTGATTAGTGTGAAGAGTTTCTTAAAATGTCGTTCAATGCAATAAAATATTACGTTTTTTATAAATCACTGTCACGGATTATGACGCACTACAGCCACGTGATTTACGCTTGCTATAAAAATAAGCCTCAAAACTTGTTTGCCTCGTGTTAATTTGCAACAAATTACTTTGCTGAGAGGTCATATACATCCTAACGAACAGCCGTAGTATTTATACCATAAATGCTTTGTCTTTTCGCTGCATATTGAGGATTTTACATATTTCGCGCATGCGCAGAAACGTCAGTCGGAACGTTTATAACGCCGGAAAAATGTAAGCGCTACACCGCTTTTATCTGCTCTGACGTAACGTTAGTGACATACGTCACGCCCCAGTCGGGATTCCTCATAAAGGAAACTGGCCGGCCACCGACGCGGTCCCAGATTCGGCTGATTTATGCCAAATCATAAGTCCGTATCTGGGACCACGACGTGGATCATTCTGATTTGCAGGCTTATATGTCCACATTGGGAATGCAACACAATCGTATGGCATAGAGTAAATACTACGGAAAGTTGACAGCAATTCCCAGAAAGAATTCCCGGTATCGTGATCCCAGATTCGGCACGAATCTGGGATCGCGACGGCAGCGGGCCCTGATTCCCGTTGTCACTAACATAGTTTCTGTTATTAATACATCAAGTATTCCTATACGATTGCAATTAAGCACTTGTTTAATACACGCGCGGTACGCGTCTTGAGGAATCTCGGCCCGAGCGTGACGTATGTCACCAACGCTATGTCAGAGCAGATAACAAAATATTCATTGCGCTTGCGCGCGTATGCGAGGCATGCGTTTTGCCGAATCCGTGCCCATATCGCCGGTACAATGCCCTTTGCAATACGGTATTACGCGCATCCTTGTTTTGAGTATCACCGTTACCATAATCCCGACCGCTAGCGACGTTATCTAATTAAGCCCGGTGTACACTACACAACTTTTGTTGCAAATTTAGGCAACTGTAAATACTTGCGAAACATTTTCTTTCGTTGCCCTAACCAACGCAACAAACGTCTGGCAGATTCGAACATTGATTTACTGTGACCGACGAATCGACAAACTCGCGGAGTTGCTAGTAGAATAACGCAAATGTGAACATACAGATATATTTGGCAAGCACCACTAGCTGTGTGGTTCTGGTACGCCCCTTTCTCGTAATTTCTTGCGAATGTCTGGCTTAGCCTTGTTATGTCCGTCCGTCCGTCCGTCCGTCCGTCCGTCCGTCCGTCCGTCCGTCCGTCCGTCCGTCCGTCCGTCCGTCCGTCCGTCCGTCCGTCCGTCCGTCCGTCCGTCCGTCCGTCCGTCCGTCCGTCCGTCCGTCCGTCCGTCCGTCCGTCCGTCCGTCCGTCCGTCCGTCCGTCCGTCCGTCCGTCCGTCCGTCCGTCCGTCCGTCCGTCCGTCCGTCCGTCCGTCCGTCCGTCCGTCCGTCCGTCCGTCCGTCCGTCCGTCCGTCCGTCCGTCCGTCCGTCCGTCCGTCCGTCCGTCCGTCCGTCCGTCCGTCCGTCCGTCCGTCCGTCCGTCCGTCCGTCCGTCCGTCCGTCCGTCCGTCCGTCCGTCCGTCCGTCCGTCCGTCCGTCCGTCCGTCCGTCCGTCCGTCCGTCCGTCCGTCCGTCCGTCCGTCCGTCCGTCCGTCCGTCCGTCCGTCCGTCCGTCCGTCCGTCCGTCCGTCCGTCCGTCCGTCCGTCAAACAGTGCTGCCACATAGGGATTAACAGGTATAATAAATCACGTTGTAGAACCCTAAAACTGGGTGAAAGCTCAATATTATTCTTACCTCTGTCTGTCTGTGCATAGGTGCCTGTGTGTGTGTGTGTGTGTGTGTGTGTGTGTGTGTGTTTGTGTGTGTGTGCGTGCGTGTGTGTGTGTGTGTGTGTGTTTGTGCGTGCGTGTGTGTGTGTGTGTGTGTGTGTGTGTGTGTGTGTGTTTGTGTGTGTGTGTGTATGTGTGTGTGTGTGTGTGTGTGTGTGTGTGTGTGTGTGTGTGTGTGTGTGCGTGCGTTCGTGCGTATGTGCGTACGCGCGCGCGCGAGCGCGCGTGCGTTGTGGCGGTGCAAGGCAGGACAGTGCAAATGCCATTCCCAATTTCAAGACAGATACTCGACTGGTGGGATTCCCAATATAATAACCCATTCATGCCCTAAACATTGCACGTACACGAACAGCGTATGGCTGAAATCACCACAAAATCCCGGAGGCCGACAACACTGCCGTTGGGCGATTTCTTCGGTTAATGGTAAAAGAGGGTTTTTGAAATGCATGTGACTGAGGTAGGTTATGACGTCATCAGTCGGAGTGACTCTTTGGCGCGCGAGGATGCTGCAATATGACTATGACATTATTTATGCAATCGCATTGAACACACCTTTATTAGGCAGTTAGCGCGTCAAAGCAATGTCATTAAATCTAAAAAGACACGCGTTCACCGTCTGCCAATTTATCGTTGGAGTCTGTCATCAGTTTGGTGAAGCCGCCCTGTTTGTTGGCGACAAGTACACACTGTGCGTAGACGGCTCTAGAGGGCCAAGACTTGTAGGATTCGGCCGCGCTACCGCATCGCCGAGCGGAGTGTCGCTGAAGCTGCGGCTCAACCCACTCAGGATGAACTTGGTTCGACCACCGGAGATGTTGGCGAGCCTCAACGATGGTGCAATTGGACGTTTGGCCCC
This sequence comes from Oasisia sp. SBJ-2009, assembly GCA_964017155.1. NCBI lineage: Eukaryota > Metazoa > Annelida > Polychaeta > Sabellida > Siboglinidae > Oasisia > Oasisia sp. SBJ-2009. The sequence goes on along the minus strand of OZ024864.1, from coordinate 47,980,906 downwards.
TTGGATTACCTTTTCACGTACAATTGGATGTTGGGCAATTTGATTACCCTCTCTGGCGCATTACTCTGGCATTACCCCTAGATTACACTCTTTGATGCAATTTGATGTTTGGATTCTAGACTACACTATCTGGTAGAATTGGATGTGTGGCCCCTAAACTACCTGTTCATGTATAATTGAATGTTGGGCTTCTAAACTACTTTTTATGGTGCAATTCGATGTTTGACTCCTAGACTACCTTTTTCTGGTGAAATTCGATGTTTGGCCCCTACACACACTCACACACGCAAACGCACACGCACAGTAGACCGCGTAATTGCCGGTAAAGTTACACGTGTAACTTTACGCGCAATTACGCGGTCTACTGGTCGTAGCTAACAGCGAATAGACAATGCAGCGTACGGCCGGTTTCATGAGACCAATTTAGCATTCGCGCCACTAGTTCGCCGTAGCATTGACCCCCTCACGTCGCGGTGGGGATTCCCTGTATTTGTGCTGTGTCTGAACATCCTTTTTTCTTTCTAGCTGTGCCTTTGTTGTTCGTATAGCAAATGGGAAGCTATGACGAATGTAAAGGATATCCAGTGTATACATTAACAATAATAATGTCGAGAGTGGGCGTGTCGGGAGCATTCCGTACATTTTCAACTTCGGGAGCATACCGTAAATATTTCAACCAGCGTATAGTTACGCCTACTAAATACACGGTGCAGCTAAGTGCAACTATGGAGCAGACTCGTGAAACGCAACTACTGTAACTTTACGACGTCTTAGATTTTCGACGAGTTATCGCCCGCTACGACGTCGTAAGTAGCTGCTATGAAACTGGCCCCAGGTGTGTAGGCGTGGGTGTAGACTTCAGGTCGCCGGCGTGTCTCCCAACGACTCGCTCTTTCTTGAAACATGTTCACGACGTCTTAGAAGCTGAGACGAAGATACAACATAACTGCAGTAGCTGCCCACGTAGTCGACTGAACCACGGCGCTGTAGTGACGCAGTGGCTCACGGTAGAGACTTCGCACTCTCTACTAAAGAGGACCCGGGTTTGAATCATGTGCTGCCGTGTAAAATCTTTGAGCAAGTTTTTTTCACTCTACTTCACTCAAGTTCACTCGGCTGTATGAACCAATAACTGGCTGTAGATAGTGGTGGATATTTGTGCATCAAAAAGCCTTCGTGCATTAACTGCAGCGTGGCTGGTTGCACTGACACGGAACGATGCAACAGCTTTTGTATGGTGCAGGAAATCGGTATTCTAGGCGTTTAGCAGGACATGTTATTACCCCGGTATACTTAAGTTCAATTACAATTAGATTTTCCGATGGCTAAAATAGTACTTGGTGATTACATACTATCACATACGCAATCGTGCATACCCTCAAACCCATAAAACACACACACACACACACACACACACACACACACACACATACACAAACACACACATACGCACTCACACATACACACACACACACACACACACACATATACACAAACACACACATACGCACTCACACACACACACACACACACACACACACACACACACACACACACATATACACAAATACACACACGTACACACATGTAGACACATACATAAATACACACATTCACACACACACACACACACACACACACACACACACACACACACACACACACACACACACACACACACACACACACACACACACACTCACACACTCACACACTCACACACTCACACACTCACACACTCACACACTCACACACACCCACACACACACAAACAAACAAACACACACACACACACGCACGCAGGCACACACACACACAAACACACACACACACACACACACACACACACACACACACACACACATACACACACACACACACACACACACACACACACACACACACATTTGATGAGGGTGTGGTGAAGCTCTGGGTAGCGGCTCCCACGACAGCTGTCTTATTGCTACACGTTTGTGACGTATTTCAACTCGCTGTTCGCTTAAATTTTTCACAAGTGCGTTTATGAATTTACGGTAATTATTCCGGACGTTTGCATTTTAATTGAAAACGGTTACTAGTGCCAGACTTTTTTGGATTTTAAATCGACATTCATCTATGCCTGGTTTGATAAGTGGCGGCAAACTCGTCAAGCAGAACGTTGTGGTCTATTTGTGGTTAACACTGCACCACGGTCTGCACTTGTGCGGTCGCCAATGACGCATGGCGCACTTTAGCCCGCATTTGTGACAACAATGCCATAAATAGTGCGTTTGTAACAACAATGACATCAACAATGCATTCTAGGTCACATTTGTTGTATATTAATCAATATGCAACCAGGGATACAAGATATCGCCTGACCGGCTGTGTAAATCTTCTTCGTCATTCTGCATCTTGAAGCATTTCTCTACGAGACGTAAACACCGTGGCGGTCGTAAAATCGCAAAACAGATCGAGACAATAATTCACTGCGCACGGGCACCGACGTTGACACAACGAATGTACACAGTTTAATAATATTACCGCTGTATAATTATAAACAGGTCAGCAAAAAACGCGACCAAGGCGTACGGGTATGCTACGTCAACGGTCAATCGTGCAGGAACAAAACACTTGTCATTGCGGACCACATACTTGATACTAACTCGACATGATGGCGATATCCGAAAATGAATAATAATAATGGTAATAAATAATAATAACACTTTATTTAGACACCATCAAATCCGGGACGTATGTCCCGTTCACGGGTGTGTACATACATGTAAATAGGTAAACAAATTAATAAACATAGTTAAGCTAAAATATAATGTTCACGGGTGTATGCATACATGTAAATAGGTAAATTAATAAATAAATATAGTTAAGCTAAAATATATTGTTCACGGGTGTGTACATACATGTAAATAGGTAAATAAATAAATAAGTATAGTTAAGCTCAAATATAATGTTCGTTGTGTAAAACTGGTTATGTGGAAAATAAAAATGTGTTTAATTCTTTCTTAAATTGTACTAGATTGCCGTTGTTGCGCATATTCCTAGGTAGTTTGTTCCACAGAGTGGGTCCTGCACAGGCAAATGCACGCCGGCCGAAACGTTCTAAGTTCACTTTTGGCACTTCGAGGAGTAACCCGCCTGCAGAGCGCAGCGGTCGGCGAGGCGCGTGCTGGAGTAGTAGTGCCACGAGATACTCTGGCGTGCCGTCGTATAAAGCCCTGTGCACGAGTACTAGTAGCTTGTATTCGATCCGCTTTCTGACAGGCAGCCAGTGTAATTGCCGCAGTATTGTCGTCATGGACTGCCGGTCACCCCGCCGAATTTGCATAACAATTCGAGCTGCAGACCGCTGGACCATCTCAAGACGGTGCAGGTGACGATCGCGGATGCCGAATAGTATCGCATTGCCGTAGTCGATACGCGATGTCACCAGTCCGTGTATGAGACTCTTACATACAGTGGTGCTAACCGAGTCTCGTATTTTTGCAATTCGCGACAGATGGTAGTAGGCAGAACGACAAACGCTGGCAACTTGTGACGTCGTGGTTAGGTTACTGTCAATGGTAAATCCTAGGTCCCGTATAACTGGGGAAGTGTCAACGAGCTGGCCACATATGTTGACGCGGGTTAACGATGTAGGCGTACGTAGACTTGACGAACGGATGACAATGGCTTGAGATTTGTTGTCATTCATCACAAGTCCATTGTCACAGAGCCATGCTTTCGCATCTTGTACGCAGGGTTCCATACGAGCGAGGGCTTGCGTGTGGTCGGTTGGTGGGAAAGTGATGTAGAGTTGTGTGTCGTCTGCGTATAGGTGATGGTGAATGTTGTGCTTCTGTAGAAGTGTCGTCAGTGGTGCGATGTATGCACTGAATAGCAGTGGTCCAAGGACAGTCCCTTGTGGCACTCCTGTGGTTATGGTCTCTACTTCCGACACGCCATTCTTTACGCGCACGACACGAGTACACAGGTAAGATGTCAGCCAGGCGAGGACGTCACCAGATAGTCCGTATCCAGACAAACGTCGCAGCAGTGTGTTGTGGTTGATGGTGTCGAAGGCCGCACTTAGATCGAGTAGCACGAGGAGCACACTCCGGCGGCTGTCAATCGATTGGGCGATGTCGTTGTGTATGCGCACGAGTGCGGTTTCCGCACTATGATGCGCACGATATGCACTTTAATATATGCCGTAGATTCGGTTCTCCTCCATAAAGTGTGGTAACTGTTGTGCAACGAAACGTTCAGTTATCTTCGCCACAAATGTGATGTTAGATATTGGCCGGTAATTCGTTAGCACGCTGGCGTCAGATCCGCCCTTCTTCAAAGCTGGTACAACGACAGCGTGTTTCATGGGTGCAGGAAATACGGTTGATGATAGCAAGGCGTTGATGATCCGGGCCAACAAAGGAGAAAGAGCATCGATGTGGTGTTTCACTAGTGACGTCGGCAGTGGGTCTAGTTCACACGATTTTGTGGCAGATGCGAGTGCTATTTTTTTCACATCCGAGAGTGACGCAGGTTCAAACACATCGAAACGCGTACTCACAACTCTTGGCATGTCATCGGCTGGCAGCGGAGATCGATTATGGCACAGCGACTCTATCTTGTCTTGGAAACTTCGCTGGAACCTGGTAGCGAGTGCCGAGTGTGATTCGTCTGCCACTTCTGGTAGAGGTCTATTCACCTTTCGGCCAAGGAGTGAATCTGCGATATTATAGATGAGGCGCATGTTACCGCCAGCTTTCGAGATCTCGGATCTATAGTATTCAGAGCGGGCTGCCTTGAGCGATGTCCTGAAGGTATTGCGACGATCTGTGAAAATCTGTCGATGCACAGTTAAGCCTGATTTCCGCCAAAGGCGTTCGGCACGACGGAGGGTTCGCTTTTCCTCAGTCAGGTCATTGGTGTGCCACGGAGTCATAGGTCTAACGGTAATGGTCCGCGACACAAGAGGGGCGTGCGCGTTAACGATGGTGCGTAGGCAGGTATCGTAGCCCGCAAGTAGAGCAACAGGGTCCTCCTCATCAGCGCTGATGTTGAACGATTCCAAGTCCGCTGCGAAACTGCTGTTGTTGATCGCTGAGTATTTTCGATACGTAACGTGTCGCTTCAAACGGTCTGGTTTTGGCTGTAGGAGTTCGCATTCGACGGAATAGTGGTCAGTGATTAGCGACGTGGGCCTGACAGCAGTGAAAATGAGATGCTGTTCTTTTGCTGTAATCACCAGGTCTAGCGTATTGCCCCGCTCGTGAGCATACGAATAATGCATTAAGCATACGTCCCGTCATTCTACAATAGGATATGGACCCGCCGGTCCAAATTCTATAGGGAATTTGGACAAGGGGTCCACTTTCCATTGGGTCCATACTCCATATAATATAAGACATCAGATATGTTTCTCCGGTGTCGTGCAGAAAGACGCCAGCATTAACAACTCCCTACGAGATGTTTGAAAGCAACATGAACTGAATACTTACCTGTGCGAAGTTCTTCAGTGTTGCAAGACTCCGTTTGAATAGCCATATATTTGCACAAATAAGTACACACTTGTATCCGTATATAAGCTGCTGCACGTTGGTGCAGCAGCGCTTCGTATATTGGAACTGGAACGAGACGTATTGTCCGACTCGGTGGTATGGCGCAGCCACGCCTATAATTCGTGGCCATCTACTGAACGATGCTAAAGTTGGATGCAATAAACACATACAGGCAATGATCCACACGTGTCTTGCGTCCTTCCACAATGGTGTCAGAATGGCTACGTCCACGCCTGAATTGTCGTGAAGGTTGGTCAAATAATATACATTTATTTACCAATGTTGGCCGTGGAGGTAGCATAATTTGTTATGTAACTACCACGCGCATATTGACCCATTGATTCGGCGCTAGTAATTTTCAACTAACGTAGGCAGTGGTCGTCTTTACATAAAAAGGGTCATCATGAGAGGTAAAGACGTGTTCCTAACCACACTTCTGAAACGTTCCTGACAACTGTTATGATAATAATGACTACTATGATTGTAAATAATGATTTTACGCATGTTACTCGATATTTCTAGTTTTGTTTCTCGAAATTGTGTATATACTTTTGCAAAGATGAAATCGTCACTTTACATTGAACACCCGCCTGCTATGTTCACATCTTCTTAATTGGTAAGGTTATTTTTCAAAATGTATACCATTAAATTTGACGATATTCTTCTGTTTGCGAAAAAAATTATCCGTACGCAGATGCCATAAAGCAAATGATTAATTAAACAACAGCAGCACATCGAACCTTTCGACGACGACTTTTTGGCCGGCTTATCCAGTAAATAATTTTAAATGGCGGTGGATGAATGGCGCCGTGAAGCTCACAAAGACCGTGTCGTTGACTTGGAGACGGCGCCGTGAAGCTCGCAAAGATCGTGTCGTTGACTTGGAGACGGCGCCGTGAAGCTCACAAAGACCGTGTCGTTGACTTGGAGACGGCGCCGTGAAGCTCACAAAGACCGTGTCGTTGACTTGGAAACGGCGCTGAAGCCAGGGACAAGTCTCGTGTCCCTGGTCCACCCTCTACACCAACACAGATCACCCTCGTTGAGATCGTGAATGAAATACGCGCACTCGAAGCCAAAGTAGACCACTTGACTGAGAGAAGTGACCACCAGGGCCACAACGACACTCGTCGTAGTGTCGCAGATCCACAATCAATTGCTGCCCTCCATGAGAGATATGGGAGCCGGAGACCAGGCCTAATCATAACACTTCGGGCAGAACTGTCCACCGTGCGACAGGAAAAGTATGGAGACGTTTGGAGATCGGGTCTACACCCTGACCAACCAAGCTTGTCCCTTCTTGGTAAACTATCCTACCCAACTTCAAAGCCTAGCGGTACCTGCATTTCTGAAGGGAACTAGGGATAGGAACATGGCATAAGAGACCATGAATTTCCGCGACCACAAGTCTATCCAGGAAGCAGTGGTAACAGTAACATACATCCAAGGCGAGTCACGTATATTTGATAAACGGGGAGTGCCCACTGCTCGACAGGTCTCTTTCGAGGATAGGCCTATTACAGAGGCCGCCCCTTCGACTGACATGGACCTGCTCCAGGGGGTAGACCAGCAGCTCCAACAGTACGCGGTTACACGCAAAGTAACGCACACGAGTGTTGCATGTTACACTTGTGGAGGTTCTGGTCACCGATAGGTAGACCAATGTACACAGACAGGCAGCGATGTGGCGACTGTATACGTTCGCGGTGACAGAGACTACAGTGTCCAACTACCGTTCGAAGGCCGTGCTCCCATGGCTATGTCGTCGGACTCCAAGGACTTTGATTGCGACAGAACTAATGTAGAATCATTTAGTGGCTGTCGAGTCTTTGTTTCCAGGAACGATACCCCGGCGACACGGTTGCCATCTATCCTGCCGTCATGGTTGCCATCCGTTATCACGGGAACCACATTCCTCGTTAGCACGGGAGCCATCAACGGGAACCATATTCCCAGTTATCACGGGAACCATCTTCGCCATTATCACGGAACAATATTCTCCATTATCACGGAACCATCTTCCCAGTTATCACGGAACCATCTTCCCAGTTATCACGGGAACCATCTTCCCAGTTATCACGGGAACCATCTTCCCCGTTAACACGGGAACCATCTTACTCGTTATCACGGAACCATCTTCCCCGTTATCACGGAACCATCTTCCCCGTTAACACGGGAACCATCTTACTCGATATCACGGAACCATCTTCCCCGTTATCACGGAACCATCTTCCCCGTTATCACGGAACTATTTACCCCGTTATCACGGAACTATCTTCCCCGTTATCACGGAACCATCTTCCCCGTTAACACGGGAACCATCTTACTCGTTATCAAGGAACCATCTTCGCCGCATTCATTAAGAAACATCGACTGTGTCATTACGGGAACGACCTACCCCGTCGTCACGCAAACAGAACCAATGTACACAGACAGGCAGCGATGAGGCAACTGTATACGTTCGCGGTGACAGAGACTACAGTGTCCAGCTACTGTTCGAAGGCCGTGCTCCCAAGGCTATGTCGTCGAACTAATGTAGAATCATTTAGTGGCTACAGCTGCAAGTCACGTCAGACACAGTCCTGCTACTAGCATCAAGCGTCACTGATCCCGACCTGGATATTGTAAACGAAGTGTCATCTAACAGATTACGAGTTTGTGTTTGTAGATCCACCACCGAACGAAAGACAACAGCATCAAACAAAGCCTTCGGTTTGGCAACCGCTAACAATGGGGAGTGCGTTGTGAGACGAAAGCTTGACGCCGGGTATGACGTCAATGCAGTTGTGTCTCGCTGTCGTCGACGTCATTGCTTCGTTCGCGAGGTCTTCAACCACCAGCAACATGTCCAGTCACGCAAACCAGAAAATGCATACGCCTAGTCACATCTAGCGCTTAGAGCATACCCTACCAGGTAAATAGTCATAACAGTGACTGTTCAGGACTGAGTGGTGACGGACATTACAACTGCGTTGTGCTGGAGCAATTATGTTACAGAACATCTCTGGTATAATCATCAGGTATAGTCATACCAAGAAGGGCGGGTATAATCATACGAGTGTCGGGTATTATCATACCAATGTAGGGTATAATCACACCCATGTTCGGTATACTCCTACACATGTAGTAATCATACCAATGTAGGGTATAATCATACCATGTTCGGTATACTCATACACATGTAATAACCATACCAGTGTAGGGCATAGTCATACCATATTCAGTATACTCATACACATGTAATAATCATACCAATGAAGGGCATAATCATACCATATTCGGTATACTCATACACATGTATTAATCATGCCAATGTAGGGCATAATCATGCCATATTCTGTATACTCATACACATGTAATAATCATACAAATGTAGGGTATGATCATACCCATATTCATTATACTTATCACATCTCAGTTGTTAGAGTTATATTAGAATTAGTATACAGAGGAAAGAAAATACGGATATACTTATGCCCATGTTTATATTCTTATAACCCCTGTTTACATAAGTTACGTAGTTATTGCATGGTTAGGGAGTATTTTTTTTATTAAGAAACCCGGTTGTGTGTAGCTTTTAACATATAAGGGGAGGAGAGTGTCGTAGTTAACAGTGCCACAGCGGCTCAACATCACTATCCAGCCAACCTGTCACGCCGCAGTCAACCAAGCGTGACCGCCGTATAAAACCAAGGTCGAAAATAATATCTATGAAAGGTATAATCATACCCATATAGCAGAACGTCTCTCCACTGGGCCACGTTGATACGCCGCCTACAGTCACTCTGAGCAAACGCCCTCCGTGCATTGTGATGGCAATCTCTCAACTGTATTGTGTGTTATCCGTGTTACTGTTTTCAGTGGTTGTCATTTCAGCCATGCGCATAACATCAACGGCGACCCAGGGAGCGTCAGTATGATTTATATCGACTTATGACTAATATTATGGCGTCAGCTGGTGCCTCTTGTGTTGTTGCACTTGGACCGACGCAATAATAAATCTCTCCAATGCGGACGTGAGGTTAACCATGCGTGACATCGCCGGACGATCGACTGAATTACTGTTTGGTCGAGAAGAAGCCGATACTGATGTTTCCGACCACCGCGGTGATGTGGCAGGACGCGAAGACGTTGCCAAGGTAAAGATGTGTGCGGGATACGACGTTAGTGGTTACTCTGCCAGTGTCATAGACAGCGGTATATGGCGGAGTAACAGAGCATGCAAACATCGTGAATGTCCGTACAACGATGTGCGGACCTCAGACTTCACCTGCGAAGACGCTCAAAATTACGTGTCGTGAAACATTCCGTAAAAACTTGTTCGGAAAATGTGAACATTCTCTCATCTGGTAGCATACAGACTCGTACCATGTGGTGTTTGATACACCAAACGTTAACAGTAATTATTATTATCATAAGATTCGCACACATGCAGTGACACTAAATCGAAAATGACTTTCAAAAAGGCTCCATGTGAACTTTAATAATTGCATGAATTGTTTTATAAGTTGTCTGTTGTGCATGTTTTGTATTTGTTCGTTTATAAGTTATAGACGTAGGACGATATTTCATTATTTTATACTAAGCGCTATTACTAGCCACAATACATTGTAGCCCCATAAAACACACGTAGAAGGCAAGTGTGGCGGGGCCCGTCCCATGGTTACGTTCCAGCGGTTTCTCCACTCTAAAATATATCAGGAGGGAAGAATGTGGCAGGGTCCTAACTAGTCCCAAACTCTGCAATAACTTGTTAAAGCGGTTTCACTATTCTAAAATATATAAGGAGTAAGAGTGTTGCAGGGTGTTAATTGGTCCTTAAATCCGCAATGTAGTCCGTGTATAAGTACGCAATTGTACCCGTATATAAGCTGCTGCACGCGGGTGCAGCAGCGCTGCGTATATTGGATGTGGAACGGGACGTATTGTCCGACTCGGTGGTATGGCGCAGCCACGCCTGTAATTCATTGTCAGCTACTGAACGATGCTAATGTTGGATTCAATAAGCACATGCAGGCAATGATCCACGCGTGTCTTGCGTCTTTCCACAGTAGCGTATTTGGAAGGAACTAAGCCATGATCCCGTTGGTTCAGGGATAAGACTAATATATATGTGGAATTTGAGCACGGCCCAGACTAACGTTCCTTCTCATGTTTGCACTGCTAGACATCCCTCGCACGCCACTGACAATGATTCTACTAACACACGTAGACCAGCGCGTCGTCTACATCTTCCCCATTCTTCCCCGGTAGGAACTTGTTCTGCCTGATGTAACCCAAAAACGAAGGCAGCCAATCCTCGTCCAGAAACCGCTGTCTTCTTATTGGGTCTTCTTTGTGTAAAAACGGACTTTTGGTGTTTACATATTATAGGCGTATGAACTGATGGAGTTTGGGCGCTGAGCCCCCTTAAAATGTTGGGATGGGTGCTGGAGATAGTAAAGAAAGTGTGCAATGTTGTCTCATTTGATGTTTACAGACAGCCGGAAAGATGTGGAACAAATCGTGACCGTCGCCGAGAAAATGTCAATAGCTCCTTCCCGTGTTTCTGTCTCGTGATCCGGCGAGACAGCGGACACTGGGGAAGACCGCACCTCACCGAGGCTCAGGCTCAATCCACCAATATTAATTTAGTCCCGACACCAGTGCAGCAGTAACACAGCAGTTGCACCTCAGCTGGTGACGGAAGTTGGCCCGTGCATAAGTGATTGGTTGATCTTTGCACACTGCGCGTGCGTGATCAACTCGACTCACCTTTTTTTGACATTTGACCTGTCCGTTGACTGTGAAGTAGCTCTCACAACAAACTCGTATTTGAATGTTTTTTATTACGCTTCCTTCACACGATCACTCACAATAATTTAACATATAGTATTTTGGATGTATTTTGTATTTAACTAAAATGTATCACTAGCAGAAATAACCTTAGATGCAATTAGATGCAAGGTCATGTAGAACGCCGATTCTTTCGGCACGAGAATGTCATCGGCTGGATACACCGACTTACGGGAAGTGACAGATTATCAAAGAGAGTACCCCTCACACACACGCGCACACTGTGTACCAGTCCTTGGGTTTGAACCCCGGGGTTTAATACTCCTCACCCCCTTGCTCCTCCGCCTCGCCTTCGACTGAATCAACCCCCACTTCCTCGTTGTCCTTCTAGAGGGCAGCGAGATCCTCACGGGCCTCGGAGAACTGTCCCTCCTCCATACCCTCTCCGACGTACCAGTGCAAGAAGGCACGCTTGGCGTACTTCAGATCGAACTTGTGGTCGAGACGAGCCCACGCCTCGGCGATGGCGGTCGTGTTGCTCAGCATTCACACGACACGCTGCACCTTGGCGAGATCTCCGCCGGGCACAACAGTCGGTGGCTGGTAGTTGATGCCCACCTTGAAGCCGGTCGGACACCAGTCGACGAACTGAATCGTGCGCTTCGTCTTGATCGTCGCAATCGCAGAGTTGACGTCTTTCAGGACAACGTCGCCGCGGTACAGCATGCAGCAGGCCATGTACTTGCCGTGACGCGGGTCGCACTTCACCATCAGGTTGGCCGGCTCGAAGTACGCGTTCGTGATCTCGGACACCGAGAGTGTCACTAGCGGGAAGTGAATTCTGGGATACGGCACCAGGTTCATCTGGAAATACAGAACCAACGGCAGTGTAGCAAACACAAACTCAAACAGGCGTGTAAAAGTCTGTTTACAACTGAAATAAGAAAACAAATCAATCAATTGTTGTCGATGTTGTTTTCCCCTTTCATTTCGTCATGGGGAATAATCGCAAGTCAATATGAATAGATACAAACAAGGATGTGTAAAGCAGCCATCACTACCAATTGATAACACAGCAGAACATAATTTCAAATAACTATCCTTGTATATTCTGAACTGCGTCGCCATTTGGCAGATCAGAGGCCAAGAAAACCAATAGCCGTACACCGTGTATAGACATATGCGATTAGACTGTGTCTCCTCGGATGAGATGCACCTACACGGCTCCACACTCGGCGTGGTATACATCAGTTGCACCCAATGTTCTTTCGACTATTTCTGCGGACTGTTCTGGTCTGTTTGTACCACGCACCTGGAACTCAATTAGATCGACGTTGAGGGCACCGTCGAAGCGTAGAGAGGCCGTGATGGAGCTGACGAACTGGCCGATCAGACGGTTCAGGTTGGTGTAGGTGGGACGCTCGGTGTCCAAGTTACGACGGCAGATGTCGTAGATGGCCTCGTTGTCGACCATGAAGGCGCAGTCGGAGTGCTCCAGGGTGGTGTGGGTTGTCAGGATCGAGTTGTACGGCTCAACAACAGCAGTGTACACCTATGTATGGTCAAGTATGCTGAGACATTACGTAGGTCATGTTGTCGAGTGTCACAAAGATAGTACGTAATCTGACATTGTTGATTCTGTTTTACGGCTTCAAACTTCAAAGACGATAGACTTTATAAGCAATTTCTTTCCCGAGCTCTTAATTTTATTACACATTCAACTATTTCGTCAGTGCTAAATTATGAATAATTGTAGCACGTAATATACATGATGGTATATTCTGTAAAACTGATGACAACTGAGACAACGATAGCAGCTACTACTACAACTTGAGTATAAATATTTAACACAAATATTTCGTCGTTGTCTTTATGTCCAAATGACAACAACCATATCTACTACGACTACAAATAGACCTATCTCTCTATCATCAGGTCAACAATCAGTGATACACTAGATACAACAACGACAACATCGATTCAACGTCAGTGGTGCATGTGAATGTCTCAATATTCAATATGTTCACTGAAACAGTAATTGACTCCAAATAACCAACTTTATTTGTTCAACACATCGTCAATTGGTAGATCGGAGGCCAACACACTTACTACGCGAGTGTACATAGAAATGAGCGAATTGATTTCAGCGCCTCCGATGAACTACAACCAAAAAGCTCAAAAATCGCCGTCTAAATGTAATAGATCCTGTATCTTCGCGTACTGTGCGAACATCTATCTAGAACTGGCGTACCGGTGGAGCCGGGTAGATGGCGAACTCGAGCTTGGACTTCTTGCCGTAGTCGACGGACAGACGCTCCATCAGCAGTGACGCGAAGCCTGACCCCGTGCCGCCGCCGAAGCTGTGGAAGATGAGGACGCCCTGGAGACCCGTGCACTGGTCGGCCTACGGGACAGAACGGGACATGTACGGGACAGAGCGGGGACATATACGGGACAGAGCGGGGACATGTACGGGACAGAGCGGGGACATGTACGGGACAGAGCGGGGACATGCACGGGACAGAGCGGGGACATGTACGGGACAGAGCGGGACATGTAGGGGGCAGAGCGGGGACATGTACGGGGCAGAGCGGGGACATGTACGGGACAGAACGGGGACATGTATGGGGCAGAACAGGGACATGTCCGAGACACAGCGAGGATATGTACGGGACAGAGCGGGGACATGTACGGGACAGAGCGGGGACATATACGGGACAGAGCGGGGACATGTACGGGACAGAACGGGGACATGTACGGGACAGAGCGGGGACATGTACGGGACAGAGCGGGGACATGTAAGGGACAGAGCGGGGACATGTACGGGACAGAGCGGGGACATATATGGGACAGAGCGGGGACATATATGGGACAGAGCGGGGACATATATGGGACAGAGCGGGGACATGTATGGGAAAGAACGGCGACATGTACGGGAGAAGTATGTCTGGTGGAAGATGCATCTTATCTCATCGTATGTCATTTGGTGGCAACATCCACGTTATGGTGACACGTTGAGTCGAGTTAAGACTACTGTACAGAAAATGGAAAATTAAACATCAAAAGCCATTGCGGATAACTCTGCTTGCCTCGACATTATTGCCAATGTATTTTGTTTTGAAACTGGAAGTTTTGTTTACCATTGGTCTTGTTGCGAGCGGAATGTTTCATATGGCGAACATTGTTCCGAGCTTAATAAAGTAACTAAACTCAAATTGACAGGTAGTAAACTTTCATGCATGTTGTAGCAATAAAAATATAATAGCAAATGCAAAATAAACCTGGCACCCTCCTTTAAATGGATGTTAAAATTTGAGTAAAATGTTTAAACACTACACAGTCACGGACTACTAAGGCACAACGAGAGCGAAGATAAGTCGCCGTCGGGCAATACATCGGCCGTACGAGATTCTGATCTCGCACAGGTCAGTGGCCGTGTGAGGTCATAGGCTACGTACCAGTTTTCGGGTCCTGTCCAGAACCAGGTCAACGATCTCCTTGCCGGTGGTGTAGTGTCCGTTATCAGCTGCTCCGGGTGAAACAGCTGGCGGTACGTGCCAGTGCGAACCTCGTCTGTCGGACAAGGCAACTCTCCGTGTTGTGTGTGTGTGTGTGTGTGTGTGTGTGTGTGTGTGTGTGTGTGTGTGTGTGTATGTTGTGTGTGTGCATGTGTGTATGTACGTGCGTGTGTATGTGCCAGCGCGTAAGTGTATGAGGGCGTGTCTGTATATGTATATGCACGGGTGTGTAAGTGTGGAAACTTACGCAAGCAAGTATATATTAGGGGGTAGCCAAATTTGTTTGCTATATATATATATATATATATATATATATATATATATATATATATATATATATAATAATAAATAATAAAAACTTTATTTAGACACTAAAATCCAAAGTACAAACTCTGTTCGGTAGTGTTTACAACATTAAAACATCCTAAGAAATAAATAAAATAAAAGGACAAGTAAAACATATGAGAACGTTTGCCTAAATCAGTATTGTAGAGAACTACAAGAGAAACAAAAAATAAACAGAGATGGCATTGTTGTAGTCTATATCATATGTCAATGTAGTCAAGAAAATATACATACATATATATATGTATATAAAGTTGCAGAATAAATAAATATATAATAATATACATAGTACTTAATTTTTAACAAATGACTACAGCAATGTAATAGTTGTGTCAATTGAAATTATTAAAAACTCAAATATGTGTTAATTTGTAAACTATTAATTAATAAATAATTAAAATGACATGCTGGTTGAGCTAATTAAGAGTAAATAAGTAAATAAATAAAAATATAAAAGGATGAAAGGTGTAGAAAAACTAGACATTAAAAGCAATCTTGAAATAATAAGTCTTAAGGTGTGTTTTAAACTTGTTCATGCACACTGTAGAACGAAGTGCGCCTGTATACGTTACACATGGAGTTGACCTGTATCGATTCAAGAAGACGCCTACTGCGAGCAGCGCCACCTACCGATGACCGTCGGCTCGAGGTCGACATAGACGGCCCGAGGAACGTGTTTGCCTGCGCCTGTCTCGTTGAAGAACGTGTTGAACGAGTCGTCACCTCCGCCCACTGTCTTGTCCGTCGGCATCTGTCCGTCCGGCTGTATGCCGTGCTCCAGGCAGTACGGTTCCCAGCATGCATTGCCGGTCTGCATGCCCGCCTGAACGACGTGTACGTTGATGCATTCGCGCAGAAAAGCAGCAGACGAGTGGGTGAGTACCCGAGACACACACCGGCACTGAGGACTGAAAACATATATTTATATATGCTTTATAAAGAAAATACTGTATGCTTACTTACTTTAGCCACCTGCACATGCGCACACGCACAAACACACCCACCGGGTCGCGTCGAGAAAAGCCCAATTCGTTTATTCGAAAGCCCAACGTCTTCACTATCAATCATCACAAATGAAACTGGTCCGACACATTTATACTGATCCGACAAAACGTACAAAGTATGAAACAACCACACTGGGAGACGACTAAGACGTGCTTGTGTCGGGAAGGATATGTATCACCACGTGCGTGAGTGCAGCGTCACGAGAGACGAGTTTCTCCAAACGCAAACTGATCCAAGCCTACCTAGTAGCAACGGTCACCTCGAGACAACGTCAGCGAACGAGTGCGATGGTTCTGTCCACCGAGCGACAGCTGTCAGATGTCGTTGTGGCTATATGCGTTGTGTCACTCAAAGCTCAACATAGTACAGCGTTGGAGATAACGAAGAACGAAGGTAGCTCTATGCTGGCAGAAGACACGGAGACGTATGGGGCGAAGGAAATGTGTTCACGTAGAGAAACAGCCGCACTCGGTTTGTCGGCCGACCTCGGTGGCGCCCTCCTGTGGAAGTATCCCGATAATGATATCTTCTGTTTATAGCGATTCAATGACACACTGTCAAGATGCCTTATTTCGTCAGCCAAGTGTGCTATTACTCACATGTGTCCAACCACAGAAATAATTAATTAATAACAACCACAAAACGAACGATCAACCAACATAACACAGCACTCTCCGGCTAGTACGGCTGTTTGTTTTCGTCTTTCTGCCCTACACGACCCAGCGCATGCGCGACCTACCACTCTCTGTTGCCAAACACAGCAACCCAGATATATTAAATAGAATTGTATCGCGACCCGCGGGCCACGAGCTGTCCAAGAAACCGTTCTGTTGATGTTATGATAATTAAATAAAAAGTTCTGCTATCGTCAGGAAAAAACGTTCTGCTAACGTCAACGTGACGATAGCACTTGGTCAAAACATCTCGTGCGGGACACTCTCATTCAAGTGGCGGCGCCTGCTGGCCAGGTGGGAAACTAACCCAGTTCTCTCGCATTTAATGTTTCAGATTGCCGTCGACGATGAAAACATCGCTCAGGAATCATACGAGAAAGTCGGCTGCACTTCTATTTACAGTGTCACTAGCGTAACTAGTTGCCAACGTGAACTTGATACAAGCGGGTTGGGGTAGGGGTGGGGTGATAGTAGGGTGGGGTAGGGGTGGGGTGAGAGTAGGGTGGGGTAGGGGTGGGGGTGAGAGTGGGCGAATTAACCAGGACACGTCACGGCTTGCCGCAAACTAACTTCGTTGAGAATGTGACTAGCAGGACAGCGTCACAGCGACGTCTCGTGAGGCTGGTGAATATATGAAATGAATTGTGTTGCGAACCGCACGACTGCGCTTGGCGTCGGATTGTGAAAGGCAGCGCTTGTAACTGCCAGTCCTACGTGTCACGTGTCGCGCTTTTAACGCTATATTTCGTCGCTACAACCTTAATAATAATAATAGTTTATTTCACACTGGGCAATCATACAGATTGAAATAGGTACATAAAACATGCAAAATATATTTGTTAAAATATATAAAAGTAATTTAAATAGGTTGAGACATTAAAACATATTTTCTGTGATTAGTTGACTAAATGTAAATCATACGTTAATAAATTATTTTAATAAATACTTTAAAACATTAAATAAATAGATCTAAAGAATAAATTAAGGCTTTACAATATTTTACACATTTCCGTATCAGCATTCACGAAAGTTTGCTAAGTCACTGTGACTTCTTTTGATTGGACAGGCACCAGTTAATGAAACAGTTCTTGGTCCTGTTGGTTTTTACTCTGGGTAAAGAATATCGAGTACGGCATCGTGTATTGTGTGTTGAAGTTCTTTGTTTTGGTAGAAGTTTATGCAGTTTGTGCTGCGGCTCTTCAATTTGTGTGAAGAAATGTTCACATAACTGCGCACGTCTTTGTTTCAGAGAAGTCAGCTGTGCATTCGCTAATGCTTCGGTATAGGGAGTGTTCGGGTATATGATGTTCATAGCACGTTTTTGTACTCGCTCCATATCACTTTGGAGACCCAGTGTGAGTGAGGTCGACCATGCTGGACATGCGTATTCCAGAGTAGGCCGGACCAGCATTATATATACCATCAGAAGGTCTTCGACGGGAATGCCTGATCGTTTGAGTTGTAGCAGTAAAAACAGCCTCTTGCTTGCTTTTCGTGTTATTTTATCAACGTGTACGTCCCATGTCAGGTTGCTGGTGATGGTAATGCCAAGTATCTTCGCCTCGGTTACTCGCTGAGTGTCTGTTCCGTCGATACGTATGGTTGGAACATTAATTCACCTGTCACCTTAATAACTCGGTTTCTTCCATATTATGTAATATCATTATATTGCACGACTACATTCCAGAATAGGGCGTACAACTGAAATAGTAAAATGCTCGATGTTTTCAACAATTACACTTGTGCACACGCGCATGCACGCACGCACGCACGCACGCATGCACACACACACACACACACACACACACACACACACACACGTACGCAAGCACACACAAGCGCACACACACACACACACACACACACACACACACACACACACACACACACACACACACGTACACACGAGCGCAAACACACACAACATGCACACCCACGCGCGCACGCGTACACATATTGAAAGTCTATGCTAGTGAGGGGGGGGGGGGCAACGGGAAACTGTTTAATAGTAATGGCTGTGGCTCAGTGTCTCAGTGGCTACAAAGAGTTTCGAACTCTAGACTAAGAGTCCCTGGTCCTAATCGTCTCGTGAGGCCGGTGAATATATAAATAGAATTGTATCGCGATCCAGTTATACGTGTCACGCATGACGCTTTTAACGCTATATTTCGTCGCTACAACCTTAATTCATCTTTCAACTTAATAACTCTGTTTCTTCCATATTACGTAATACCATTATATTGCACGACTACATTCCAGGATAAGTTCTACAACTGAAATAGTAAACTGCTCGACTTGTGCATACACGCACGCACGCACGCACGCACGCACGCACGCACGCACGCACGCGCGCGCGCACGCACGCACGCACGCAAGCACACACATGCACACAAGCGCACGCACACACAAACACACACACACACACACACACACACACACACACACACACACACACACACAAGCGCACACAAGCGCAAACACACACAACGTGCAAATGCGCGCACTCGGATGCGCATGCGGACAGGCTAGTGGAGGCGGGGGGGGGGGGGGGGGGGCAACTGGGGAACTGTTTAATAGTAATGGCGCTATGGCTCAATGACCGTCTGTCAGTGGCTACACAGAGCTTCGACGTCGACTAATATTCCCTGGTTCTAATCCTGACCGCCTGCGTTAGACCTCGAGCAAGTTCGTTCATTCTACATTGCTCCATTTTACTCAGCGGTATGAAGGAGTACCTGCCTCCACACAGTGGCGGGTATTTGCGTACGACTAGTCGTTGTGCGTTAACTGCTGCGTCGTTGGACACTTTCCAGAGAAGTCGAGACGGTATTCGGGAGTAAAGGGTAAATAACTTTGAGCAATCCCGACGATCGGATATCGCGCTATATAAGAACTTACCTTTTGATTCTGCAGACTCGAGCGAAAGGGGAGACAAATGAAACTGTGTCTTTGGAATCTGGTTAGAATGCAGACACAGCAGCGGCGCTGTAGCACTTACATTTTTCCGGCGTTATAAACGTTCCGATTGACGTTTATGCGCATGCGCAATAAATATAAACTCATCAATGTGCAGCGAAAGGATAAAACATTTGTGGCATAAATACCACGGGTTGTTCGTTAGGATGTATATAACCTCTCGGCGAAGTTATTTGTCGCAAATGAACGCGAGGCAAACAAGTATGAAGGCATATTTTGATAGCAAGCGTAAATCACGTGACTGTAGTGCGCCATAATCCGTGTCAGTGATTTATAAAAAACTTAATATTTTATTGCATTGAATGCCATTTTAAGAAACTCTTCTCAGTATTCATCACAGGAGAGTTAACAAACAGCCCATGGCATTTATACAAAAAATCGTTTGTCGTTTCGCTGGACATTGATGATTTTGCGGTTATTGCGCATCCGCAGAAACGTCAATCGGAATGTTTTTAACGGCCGAAAAACTGTAAGCGCGACAGCGCACTGGCTAGAGCTTCGATCGGACGTGGAGGCCGGGGGGGGGGGGGGGCAACTGGGGAACTGTTTAATAGTAATGGCGCTATGGCTCAATGACCGTCTGTCAGTGGCTACACAGAGCTTCGACGTCGACTAATATTCCCTGGTTCTAATCCTGACCGCCTGTGTTAGACCTCGAGCAAGTTCGTTCATTCTACATTGCTCCATTTTACTCAGAGGTATGAAGGAGTACCTGCCTCCACACAGTGGCGGGTATTTGCGTACGACTAGTCGTTGTGCGTTAACTGCTGCGTCGTTGGACACTTTCCAGAGAAGTCGAGACGGTATTCGGGAGTAAAGGGTAAATAACTTTGAGCAATCCCGACGATCGGATATCGCGCTATATAAGAACTTACCTTTTGATTCTGTAGACTCGAGCGAAAGGGGAGACAAATGAAACTGTGTCTTTGGAATCTGGTTAGAATGCAGACACAGCAGCGGCGCTGTAGCGCTTACATTTTTCCGGCGTTATAAACGTTCCGATTGACGTTTATGCGCATGCGCAATAAATATAAACTCATCAATGTGCAGCGAAAGGATAAAACATTTGTGGCATAAATACCACGGGTTGTTCGTTAGGATGTATATAACCTCTCGGCGAAGTTATTTGTCGCAAATGAACACGAGGCAAACAAGTATGAAGGCATATTTTGATAGCAAGCGTAAATCACGTGACTGTAGTGCGCCATAATCCGTGTCAGTGATTTATAAAAAACTTAATATTTTATTGCATTGAATGCCATTTTAAGAAACTCTTCTCAGTAATCATCACAGGAGAGTTAACAAATAGCCCATGGCATTTATACAAAAAATCGTTTGTCGTTTCGCTGGACATTGATGATTTTGCGGTTATTGCGCATCCGCAGAAACGTCAATCGGAATGTTTTTAACGGCCGAAAAACTGTAAGCGCGACAGCGCACTGGCTAGAGCTTCGATCGGACGCTCGACTAAGAGTTTTCTTATTCGAGTCTTGTGTACGTGGCTGTGTCGAAACATTGGCAAGTTCTTTCACTCTACATTGCTTCGTTTCACTCAGTTGGAGGCAGTCTGACCCCAGCCAGTGGTGGATATGATGTAAGACCACAATAACATGTTCGACCAAAGAGTACCCTACATAAATAGCATCATGCAGATTGTCTGGATTTCTGTGAGGACATACGTAGTGTTGTGTAAGCAGAGCTGGTGTTTTGTGTGCAGCGTCGCAGCTGAGCTATCAAATTACCACAGATGACAGTCGGTTTTGTTTGCATAGTGATACATGTGACATTTATATTGGTGATGTCAAAACGACAGGTCACTGTCTGGTTCTAGCAGGAATGAAGGGGCGACAGGTTTAAAAGTGGTGTGTGGGATGCTGAAATAGAATGTCACGAATTGTCCACGGCACGTCTACCAGTGGAGGATGAATAAGCTGTGAAAGGTTTGATGACAGATCTATTTAAGATCGTTAGGAAATAAAGGAAACGCAATAATGGCCGCCTATGCAAAACGTAAAGGTGATCGTAGGCCATATTTGTGTACGATTAGTCTTTACGAATTAATTGCGCGTGGCTGCGTACTTCCCAGAGAAGTCGATGTGGTGTTTGGTTGAACAGGTCTGCCAGGGAGTAAAGTGAGCATTGTTCTGAGCAATCATGATGATGTATATATAATATATATATATATATATATATATATATATATATATATATATATATATATATATATATATATATATATTATATATTGCTCTGAGCAATCATGATGATGTGTATATATATATATAATATATATATATATATATATATATATATATATATATATATATATATATATATATATATATATATTTTATATATATATATATATATATAACTGTTTACCTTTACTTCAATGTTTACACTTTTTTGTTTAACTTTTTTTCCTTTTTATTCTGCCCTACCTGTATATCAGAAACATAAGTTACAATGAGACGACAGCGAATAATAAGTTTGATCAGCTTTAAGTGGGCCCTCTTCTGAAACATTCTCGCATGTCACTCATTGGCAACAGCAATAGGACTAAGTCAGGGACCTGCAAAAATCAAAAATAACTTTACCATGTTTATGGTGATGCACGTTTATTGTAAAAAGATGCAGTTTACGGAATTTAAATATCTTTCAAACGGTTTTTACTTTCAGAAATTCATACCAAATTTGTGACCACTGAACAGCCTGCTGTGTAGCATACGTTCATACCGGGTCTGGATTACTCAACTGAAATGCACTTGCAAACTGGTGTAACCTTATATTTTGTCAGATATATTTGTAAACATCTATTTTTGACCTCAATGTGTGACATTGAGATGGTTATAACCTTAAAATAAAATGTTATATCCACTATTACCTATACTATTGTTCTATTTTCTGGATTGTTTGTCGGACATTAAGCAACTTTTTCTAATCAATTATCTATAAGGCCAAGTAAATTGCTTTGCACACACGATGGAATCCAGTGTACTTTTTATATAATTTGCTGTTTTCTTGTGATACTTTTCAGTAACGTATTTATGTATGTATTTATAGAAGTTAACTGGCTCAGTACAAATACCGTTTTGCGACAGACTTCAATAACATTTACATACGCTTTATTAGCAGATTGGCATATAGTACACATTTCTATAGCATATCTGTTTGTCAACCTTGACAGGTCTCTTGGTGATGTTTCTCAGTAAACAAATTTCAAACGAACCAGTCACCATAAGCAGCGTATTAATTGGCATAGGAAATCTCACTATACCAATATCTACTGATAAGATGCTCAAATTAGCATATAAATTAAAAAATTAAACTTATTAGAAAGGTTATATATTTAAATATACAGTCACGCCTAAATATGGTCTTTAAATAATATCGTGTTCAAAGATGCAATTAGATTATATATTAGATTACTAAAATGGCCGTCATTGCGCCAACTCAATCCTGAAAGAAAGGTCGGTAAATTCGAAACGACTTAGCTACAATGCACCACATGCGATTTGTATATGAAGTTTTCAGGTTCTTCTTATTATGTATTCATCTACCTACTTGCCAAACTTCAGAAAACGTCCTCAACGTGCTATGAAGATATAATTATCCGAACATATCGCATATTCACTTATCAAAATTAAATGACTCACTTAAAATTTTACAATTCACACGGTGGCATGCTCTGTCATCTTGGGTCTCAGGAAAATGTGGTTTCATCATTATACGATTAATGCGAGGTTCTTAAAAGGATTTCTGGAGACTTATATTTCATACAGTTAACCGCCAGATGGCATGTGCTACCGGGCCTAGAAGCTACTTCCGGGTTTTTTCAGAACAAGTCATGATACATCATGATGTAGTCATGTTTGCGTGCACAAATAATAATACATCTACTGCCACTTACAACGGATTATAAATGCCTGTTCCGTTCGCGGATTTAGCAGTATTTTTCCAAATATGAAGGGAAATATAATGGTTGTGTGATAGCAATTAGTCGATCTGAGGCACACGGAAATAGGCGAGCGGCAAAACCACCAAACAGACCGATTTAAAAGGCCCCCCCCCACACACACCTGAATGTTATATCATTAGAAAGCCCTGCATCTCCCCGTTATTATTAGGCCTGTCGTAGAGTTGCCAAGTGGTGCAGTTAGCGGTAATTTAAGGTTAAACAAGGTCATTGTCAAGCGTTCAATTTTAGAAACTGCGCGCTTCAGAAAACGTCTTGATATTTAATTGGCTGTATAGCTACTTTATTTCATGAGAATATGGTCAAGCCATACACTTTTTTAAAGCGCATTATCTCTGCATCAAAACAGTATAAAGAATTTTGCTGTATCATGGAAATATAAAACTGACGACACGCTCGAACAAGGTCACCCACAAAATGTCAGATATTACAAAGTTGACAATGCAGCGAACATCAAAAAGTTATACTGTTTGCGCATCTACTTCAAGATTATGGAGATGTCATACACTGTATGAAAGAACAATTTCACCCCGTCATAACGCGGTATGACATGACGCTGCGAGATGAAGCAATGTGTGTGGAGCGGCGTTCAAAAGTAGTCACCGTAAATCTATGATTGTTGGAAATTGCGCCATCACGCAAGCTAGTGTATGTCATTGTGTCATTGTGTGACTTTTTTTATATAGATTTTAAATAGTTGTGGTTTTGTTTCACTTATATTGACCCAAAAGGACTGAAAAAAAACTTTTTCCATTTTTCCGTCCACTTTTTCGTGAGGAAATTCAAGATGGCCGCCACCAGTCACCAAAAGTCTTATAATCGCTATATCTTTGGCATTAAACGGTATAGAAACTTAAACTCGGAATCGTTTTATATGGTATGAAGTATGTGGAATCCAATGCAACTATTATTTTTATGAACAAATAGTAAAATAAAGCTATGCCAGCCATAAATGCGTTAAAATGACCGTAATATATGTATATTATGCGCAGTTATGTAGTAAATATATGTCCAGTAACATTTCATATAGATTTTAAATGATTGTGTTTTTTTCACTTATATTGACGCAAAAGAACTGACAAAACTGTTTCCATTTTTTCCGTCCACTTTTTCGTGGAAAAATTCAAGATGGCCGCCACCGGTCACCAAAAGTCTTATAATCGCTATGTCTTTGGCAATAAACGGTATAGAAACTGGAACTCGGAATCGTATTATATGTTTTGAAGTATGATGAATCCAATGCATCCATTATTTTGTTGAAAATAAAATGAAGTTGTACCAGCAATATAGGTGTTAAAATAGCCATTAAACGTTAGATATAAAATTCGTCTGCAAGATGACTCTCCTCTTCACTCTGGCCCTCTTTGTCCAGAATGTTGATCACATCGTCGGAAACTTTCAGGAACATCTTGCAGTATGTAGGTTTTAGCTTTCCCTGTGTTCCGTGTCCATTGATGTCTGCTCCAATAAGTGTATGAAACCCTGGTAGAGCTGCTTGCTTTAGGACCCAGGGCTGTCGGTATGCATTTCTGCAACGTAGGTCCTGCCATGCACTCACTACAAGGATATGACTCAGATTTATCCTTGTTTGGAAATGGGAAGAAAACAGTTTTCAACGTTGTGATGCAAAAGGGGTAGGTAGACCATTTCATGGCTCAGAGAAGAATGCTCACTCCAACCTCAACCGTTTATGAGTTAAGCTGGTCAACAAGAAAAACACGTCGTTGGCAAAACTTCCCCCATGTAAAGCAAGTTTTGAGGAACTTGCAAGGCGGGCTCAGTTGCAAACGAAAGTGTGGAAGTCGTCACATGTGACCAAGCCAAACATTTGGTGCCCACTGGAACATGGGTGGGAAAGAAAAAGTGGAACACTTTTCCTGTCCAATGGCGTCAGAGCTCCTGGAAGGTCTCATCTGCTCATGCATAAGTATACTTCGCTGCACAAACAACTGTGCATGCATTCAGAACATTTTTGTTGCACAGAGCTGTGCACATGTCATGGCAATGAAAACTTTTAAAATCCACATTCAGTTAGCGACCTAGACATTCTACGTGATGATGACGAGGATGACAGTGCATTACAGGTGGGTAGAATGATTGTAGTCGCCGCACCAAATCGACTTACAAATATACAATCCTTCGTGATGAATAAATAATTTGCCAAAAAAGAAAGTTAACTTCGCTTTACAGTCACATTGTAATGTTGCGTTGAGTACATTGCAATTGTATAATTATTATTGTCTGGTGCAATTTTGAATATTGACAAATCGATGATGACATTGTTTGTCCACCAGTACATGTATACTTCTGTGTGTAGTTCCGCAGTTTTTCACAGAGTTGTCGTCATCATAGCTATCAAACACTTCCACAACCGTGTCAGCTTTTTGAAATCCTATCAGGAGTTGTTTGAAGTATGACAAGGCAAATTAATTGAATTGGTACCCCCCATCATTTGAATAACAGCCATGGCATCCCACATATACATCATGGTTGAAGTGGTGCTTTGCGGAAGTTCAGACACTCTCTCGACTTGAGCTTCCTGTTGATGACCCAGTTCCGCTTTGTTAGTTTTCCGCATTGTACCATCAGCATGAACAATGGCCGAGAACGGTGACCATAGAAACGTCATCTCTGCACCCTGCCAACGACACCTCCAGAAGTCCTCTCAATGTCTGAAGTTGGCATTCCATACAAAGAGTCATACAATGCGTAATTTAAACTGCCGAGGGAGGGCAGCAGAACATGGAAGAACACGCTGGGAACTATGTGCACTAAGGTCTTCATCGGCCAAAAAGCGTCGCTTTTTTGTTGATAACACTGATGGTCAGGTAGACACAACTGAGGGTAAGAATTTGTTTCATGCGACAGCAACGACAGTGTACCAGAGACAACCTACGATAGATGATAGAACATACCTCACCAAGGCACAACACCCGGAGAGTCACCTATCATCATTATCGATGGCATGGCTTTTGTGCATGAATTTAGTATTCACAAAGGTCACATTGATAACTGTCAAGGCCTTTCAGCATTTTTTATTCGCGCGATGGGTAGAGGAGCTAAGTGACGCCCTGTCAAACTCAAGCCTATCTACGATGCAATGCGTCCTAACAAGACAAGCAGCTCTACCAGGGTTTCATACACTTATTGGAGCAGACATCAATGGACACAGAACATAGGGAAAGCGAAAACCTACATACTTCTAGATGTTCCTGAAAGTTTCCGACGATTTGATCAGCGCCCTTGGTGGCTTTGGGGTTGGAATGTATCCGTCAGATCTGGTGCTATGTGGCTATGAACAGGTCCTGTTTCCTACTATACTTCCTACCTGATGCAGGTAAGATGGCACATGTGCAAACAACTGTGCAAGTATGAAACAGCTGAATATACATGCACCAACATTCTGGACAAAGAGGGCTAGAGTGAAGAGGAGAGTCATCTTGCAGACGAATTTTCGATCTAACGTTTAATGGTTATTTTAAAACCTATAATGCTGGTATAACTTCATTTTATTTTCATCAAAATAATGGTTACATTGGATTCATCATACTTCAAAACATGTAAAACGATTCCGAGTTCAAGTTTCTATACCGTTTATTGCCAAAGATATAGCGATTATAAGACTTTTGGTGTCCGGTGGCGGCCATCTTGAATTTTCCCACGAAACAGTGGACGGAAAAAATGTAAGTATAAGTCAATATAAGTGAAAAAACACAATCATTTAAAATCTATATGAAAAGTTACTGGACATATATTTGCTACATACCTGCGTATAATATATATATATATATATATATATATATATATATATATATATATATATATATATATATATATATATATATACATTACGGTAATTTTAACGCATTTTTGGCTGGCATAGCTTTATTTTACTATTTTTCATAAAAACAATAGTTGCATTGGATTCCACATACTTCAAAACATATAAAACGACTCCAAGTTCAAGTTTCTATACCGTTTAATGCAAAATATATAGGGATTATAAGACTTTTGGTGACCGGTGGCGGCCATTTTGAATTTTTCCACGAAAAAGTGGACGGAAAATTGGAAACAGTTTTTTTTCGAGTCCTTTTAAAGTTGCATTCTGACATAATTTCCCCTTTTTAACGCATTTTAGAAAAGTCAATGTACACCATGACCGATATTTGCTTATTAGTATACTTCCTACCACATGTCTCACTTTGTGGATTTATACGTTATTTGATCAAATATAAGTTTGCAACAAACAACGGCTCTGGAGTTTCCCAAAAGTCGATCTATTTTTACCATCGGAACTCTCCGGTCAACGTAAGTAAACGATGGGGCAAACTAAAAGGCGGTTCCACATATCCACGTTAGTCGCTAGAGGCGCCACTAGGCAACACTACCCTAGTTATTTAAATCATCCTCAATTAGCCATTGACCGTACAGGCGCGTAGCCAGCGATAGTTTGTATGTGGGCAACTGGACATGCCGTAAATATGGAGCGTATCGAGCGGTGGCATCTTTGTGAATGTGGTATGTCGTTTCCGTTTAGTCTGCCAATTGTGATCCGCCTTTTAGTGTGGCCCTAGTGTGGTTTCCTGACAGCGCTTTTCACTGGAATTCCCTTCATCGAGGTCTAAACCAATCAGAGAATTCTAACTGGTGAGGCTCACCGGAACAATTTTTCGTCTTTTGCTGCTTTTTATCTTAAAATGGCATATTATGTGAAAATAAGTTGATAGGTAGTTGAGGAAAACAATATATAGTGTATGGGGAATGCTGGTTTACTGGGAAATTGTATTTTAAACATGGCGGAAGTCAGAATGCAACTTTAAGTGAAAAAACACAATTATTTAAAATCTATATGAAAAAGTCATAGAATGACACAATGACATACACTAGCTTGCGTGATGGCGCAATTTCCAACAATCATAGATTTACGGTGATTCCTATTGAACGCCGCTCCACACACACTGCTTCATCTCGCAGCGTCATGTCATACCGCATTATGACGGGGTGAAATTGGTCTTTCACACAGTGTATGACATCTCCATAATCTTGAAGTAGATGCGCAACCAGTATAACTTTTTGATGTTCGCTGCATTGTCAACTTTGTAATATCTGACATTTTATGGGTGACCTTGTTCGAGCGTGTCGTCAGTTTTATGTTTCCATGATACAGCAAAATTCTTTATACTGTTTTAAAGCAGATATATTGTGCTTTTTAAAAATGTATGGCTTGACAATTTTTTCATTAAATAAAGTAGCTATACAGCCAATTAAATATCAAGACGTTTTCTGAAGAGCGCAGTTTCTAAAATTGAACGTTTGACGGTGACCTTGTTTGACCTTGAATTACCGCTAACTGCACCACTTGGCAACTCTACGACAGGCCTTATTATGACGGGGAGATGCAGGGCTTTCCAATGATATAACATTCAGGAGTGTATAGGGGGGGGGGGGGGGCATTTAAACTCATAAAATAACGCACTTTTTGCGGATTTGTCGCTCGCCTAAAAATGACAAACGCCAACACCAATAACGGGCCTTACACTGTAAGACGAGCCTTACACCAACCACCCTGTAAGTTACAGGGTGGTTGGTGTAAGGCTCGTTTCAAGACGACATATTATGAATTGAAAACATTATTTGTGACGGATGCAATCTTGTCATAATTTCCTGTCAATAGTACGGCTTTTATTTCAAGTAACTGCCAAGTTTTTGTGCCTGCGGAGGGAGGGGGCGCGTCGCATCAAGAATTTTCAGGGCAGGTAAAAATGTGTGGTACTTAAGTACATTAATCTTACGTTCTAGCTTGACGTATGTTAATTTGTTTCCACAGCATTTAACACGTGTGCAAGGTAATTATAATAAGTCTTCATTACAGACGGATTTTTATCAGGTCGTGGATTGTACCTGGCATATTGCCCACGCCAGAAAAAAATTGTTATATATACTGTATTATATATTACTATTATGCATATTATGTATACCTATATAAAATAATATATGGTAATATGCAAGGCAATTTGTTAATTTTTATCATTTGGAAACCAGCATTGACCCCATTGTCAACAATTGTCTAGTAGCATTTGCTTATAATAAAATGTTTTAATGAAACACTCAAACATTAAAGGACAAAAAAGGCTACGGCTTCGTGTCATACACCTAATAGGTCATTCCAGCATTTGTTATTTCTAAATAGACTGAATGAAATAATATATTGTTATGTTTCAAATTCCCACAATGTTATGCTATTAATGTAAAAAAAGTGTTCAAAGCCACAATGTTATGCTATTAGTGTAAAAAAAAGTTTTCATAGCTACAATATTATGCTATTAATTTAAAAGTGTCCAAAGCCACAATGTTATGTTAATAATGTAAAAAGTGTTCAAAGCCACAATGTTATGTTATTAATGTAAAAAGTGTTCAAAGCCACAATGTTATGTTATTAATGTATAAAGTGTTCAAAGGCACTGACCTAATATAGCCTATATAATGTTTCCTTCTGTGCCATGGGTTTTTAATTTGAAATTAATGACAATTATCATCTTCGAATGTAGTGATATGATTTCTTGATTCATGTCATTTAGTAATTTATTTACCTCTCAAGAAACCTTTTTCTTCTCCCGTGTATTTTGGCCGCATCTCACAGCCTTCTTCAGCAGACTCGTGTTCACGGTGACCTCCGTAATAATTAACACGTGATGACAGTTGAGACATATAAGTCTGTCCTGTTGTGTTCAAGACCGCACTACTTTTGCCTGGAGTGATGAAGAAGTTCCTGAGTTACGGTGCATTCATCAACGTCCTGGTAGGCGTGGTGGGGCTGTCTCCACACAGAGTAAGACTAAGTTCTGTGGCAGTTTGATGACACAGAAATCTTATTTGTCTGTCAGGGCCAGGATCCCAGCTGAAGGAGGCGTGAGGGGAAGGGAATCGTTCCCTCCCTGGGCCCTGGCAAAGGTGCTCTCATAAATCTGGCCCACGCAGGTTACATCAAGTGTGATGTCGTACGGTGTCCATCGCACAAGAAGGGCTACTGTGCACTGTCATGTCGGAGGTCAAGGTCAGTGGTGTGATTAAGGTCATTGTTGGAGAGAAGGTTGTGTGTTTAGCTGTTTGTGTTGCTTTTGTTGTTTAAAAGAAGGTTAGGATGACTTTGTGTGGGTGCAAATGATATTTAAACACATGCACACACACAAAACTCACACACACAAATATTCATACATAAATATACATACGTAAATATATACAATTGTATATACACACAAACACACTCATATCAAAGTAATTTAGTTTGATTTTGAGACTTGAAATGAAAAACACCTACAGGAACCAACTGTCAAGTGAATCGTATATTCACGTATTTGTGGAACTGTTTTAATCTTCTACAGTGTACATTGTCCCCAGGGCTTTATGCAGGACCAAATCATTGCCAGTCACACATGTTTTGGTGGTCATATGGATGTTAAGTGTTTAGCCAGTTTACAAACTTTAAATGTGTCTGATGCCCTGACGTGGACTACAATCACACATGTGACACCATTTACACTCACTTCTAAGGCATAACTGACAATATCTATGGTTTTGGAAGACTTTTTTTGCTCCTTCATTTTTTACCCGTCCACTCATATTTCACTTTTAGAGTCGTCATTTGTTCATTTTACGTTTCTCAAGTTCACTTGACTGTTCAGAACAGTACCTGTGCAAGGGCGGCTGTTTGTGCATGAATAGTATGTGTGCAGTAATTGCGGAATGGCTTAATTGTGGCCGCAGTGACGTCTCCACCGGTCAAGTTGCTGTCCCAGGGTCATCTTGTCCAGTCACACGAAATATCCTGGTTTGACAGGCGTGGCCCAGTGACATGCAGACCTGGGATTCTGGTCATGTGACCGCAGTCACATGACTGGTGAAGTCAAGTCTAACCCATGTGTAGAGACGACAATAACTCCTGTTACAGAGCTAGGATAATCTGGCTAGATTCAGCACAGCAGTGTAGTTACACATGGGAGTAATGTTCTCATTGTATTAGGTTCGAAATGTTGTGAAGACATTGGTTCTGATTTGCGTTGTGTTCTGCAGGGCCAGGATCCCAGCTGAAGGAGGCGTGAGGTGGAGGGAATCGTTCCCTCCCTGGGCCCTGGCAAAGGTGCTCTCATAAATCTGGCCCACACAGGTTACATCAAGTGTGATGTCGTACGGTGTCCATCGCACAAGAAGGGCTACTGTGCACTGTCGTGTCGGAGGTCAATGTTAGTGGTGTGATTAAGGTCATTGTTGGGGAGAAGATTGTGTGTTTAGCTGTTTGTGTTGCTTATGTTGTTTAAAAGAAGGTTAGGATGACTTTGTGTGGGTGCAAATGATGTTTGAAAATGCACACACACACACACACACACAGACACACACACACACACACACACACACACACACACACACACACACACACACACACACACACACACACACACACACACAAACACACACACAGCAACAACACACACACACACACACACACGTAGACATCCAGACAGTGCAGGATGATGGTTTTTGTGATGTCGCAGGCTGGAGAAAGGGAAGAGGTCAAAGGTGAAGGACTGGGACACTGCCTCTCTCTCCGACCTACATCAGGGAGACAACGTACGTGACTTTGTCCTCAAGTCATCCAACATGGTCTTTGTCAAATGAGTTCAACTCCAGCATCCTGGGAGTCGACCACAGTCACCAACAGTGGCGACTGCGTCATGTCACTGTGTCGACGTGTCGAGAACAACGACCTGATCTACGTGAAGAAGATGGGACTGCGGGTTGTCATCACGCAGCTGAAGATGACGCTGTCGATCTCGTCGCGGTTCAAGCGTCAACCTGAAGCTGGTCGCACTGTGCGGTGGCTGCGGTTACTGTCACAGAGCACACCTTCCGTCCCAACTGTCACATGCTCAACTGCGACTAGACCCATAGACTGACACAGGCGTGTTGACATCGCGAAGGACGTCACGCAGAAAACACTGACCAAGAAGATCGACGAGACTGTTGTGTCACTGGAAGTCAACGATGATTCCTCGTGCTCACCAGTCTCCACCAAGTAGCAAGGTGACAGTTTCCATCACGCCATCTGGCTGCAGCCACTGCACCTCGGGTTGAAATCCTGGGCTGTAGTGTTGAACCGTGGGCAAGTTAGTTCATTAGTTCATTCAGCCATACGAATGAGTACCTGGATGTATAATGTGGTGGATATTTGTGTACAAGTAGTCTTTGTGCATTAATTGCAACATGGCTAAGTGCTTCCTAGAGAAGTCAAGATGGTGTTCAATTAAACAGATCTGACAGTGGCACTTGGAGGGTGAAATTAATGACAGCTCCTGGACAATATCAGTTGTCACCACCAGATGGTGGGATGGAAAATGTCATATTGCTACAAAACGTCAGTTGACAGTTGTGTTTCTTTGAGGTGAGACATATAATGTTACACATATGTGGCTCTAGGACACTGATAAACTCACATAGTTGACAACTATTGCTGGACTGCAGTGGTAAGTAGCCATGGCAACAGTTGTAGTGACTTATTCTCAGCTGATTAAGTATGTGATGTATGTGAGAACATACACATATGTATTTCTCCAAATGTTGTGTTGAATCTGTCAGAGGCACTGGAAACACTTTGAGTAATAACATCCAAACCACAAACTGAATCATAGTCTCACAAAATAGTCTATTTTTAAGGGCAGATTTAAGGACTGTTTAAATAGCACTGCAGAAGGTAACTTTCCAGGAGTGTTTACACGGGTAGAATGGGTGATATGTATATTCTAAAAGTATCATGTTTTGTACTAGGAACTTACCTACCTTCAAGTTTGTACACATCAGCCATTGAGGTCAGAGGCCAATGGTTCAAGGACACGAATGCACATGGAGAGTAGCGTGGTGTCTCTGGGTCTGTCCAGTACAGACAATACTACATGGGAAGTATTCAGCCACGTCGAATGCATTATGCAAAGGTTCATCATTAACAACATCCTCATCTGAGTGCTATACGTCTATAGAGCTCGTCCTATAGAGAGTCCAGGCCACCTAGCAATGCCAGTCTGTCTGTCTCTAGTGAAATGTATCTCATCTGTTCATCTTTCGTTACATTGTGGTGTTGTTGGGTTTATTTGATAGACAAAACATTTATAATTGTCCTATGATACATTGAATTGATACAAAAGTTAGGAGGAATATTACGCTCATTTACAGAAGTGATATTATTTATTTGTTGATTGTGTACAAAACTTAGTAGCAATTAATACAAAGTATACAAACTACTAAGACAAACTAGACAGGTAACTGACATTTTTGGTCATCAATAAATTGCTAAATTTGTAAAAAAAATATACTCTGCGTAGATCGGAAATGAAATAAAACAAGTTACAAAAGCATGTCTTGTCCAGTGTGGTTAATATTGACCTGCATAAAATGACCACAGTGTTGGTTTTGACAAACACAGTGAGTCCATGGAACAGTTGACTTGTTAATCTGAGGACAAGAATAACTAATGTTGTAACATTGTTACTGTTCTATTTGGTGCTAGTTAGCACCGGGTGTTCTGTGTGTGTTCATGTGTCCAGCTGTCAGTGTCGCGTGTCGGAGTGACACATTGATTAGTGTGTATTAAAGAAGCACATGTCATTCCTCAAAAACCCAAAATATTGAATGAAATTGTTCAATTGTAATTAAGTTTCAAACTCAAAGTCGCAGAGCAGCTCTTCTCAATTTCCCAAGTAAAATCATCAAAATCATGCACAAAGTGATTCAAAAGCATCGCATTTATTTGAAATCATTAGTCAGTCCACATACCTTTACAGAAATATTGCTAAGCATATACGTGCATGTCACGTTCATGCTTATTTCCAGAGCCATAGTTGCTTCTCTGAAACGAACAGCCGTAGTTGTCCTACCATTCACCAGAGGGCGACCCGCTGCTATGATAAAATCCATAGTTTATCTAACATTCACCAGATGGCGAAATTGTTGTCCGCGGTCTGAAAATTAATGATGTACACGTTTTAACAACGTGTAAATATGTGCATGCATGTGTCTTATTTGTGTGTGTGTGTGTGTGTGTGTGTGTGTGTGTGTGTGTGTGTGTGTGTGTGTGTGTGTGTGTGTGTGTGTGTGTGTGTGTGTGTGTGTGTGTGTGTGTGTGTGTGTGTGTGTGTGTGTGTGTGTGTGTGTGTGTGTGTGTGTGTGTGTGTGTGTGTGTGTGTGTGTGTGTGTGTGTGTGTGTGTGTGTGTGTGTGTGTGTGTGTGTGTGTGCACACCTCAGCATTGTGAAACTAATTTGCCAACAATGAAAAACTTTATTCCCTGTAAAATTAATAATTAATTATTTATAAAGTTATTACAGTATAATATATTACAGCACATTAAATGAGCAATTTTCTAAACTGATCAAAGGGCAGACTTATTTTCAAAAGTAAACATGTTATAACGTGCCAAAATATATAACATTTGTGTATAACTTGTCGTACTAGCTGTTGATAGCACAATCAACATTTTCATGAGTGAATTTGAGAAATGACAAATAGTGAACTGAGTGACTGTGAACAACCAGCAGTGTTTTAGTGAACACAAAACACCAGCAGGAATTGAACCTACTTCACAGCACTAACAGACATGTCATCAAAGTTCACGATCATCTGTAATAGATGCGAGGAAAGAAGACTGATGACAGTGACCTCTTCAGGCAAATGTACAAACCATAATGCACTGCGGTGTACGCCTGTTTCAAGTCGTTCATTTCTTCAGGTGTTGGCTGTTGCGCTGTGATCTAGAGGCGCCCTCTATGGGTGGACTGCCACATTCGGCCTTCACCACAAGCAGATGGCGCTAGTTGTAGACGGGAGATCACACAGGACTGATTGTCAGAACTGATTTCAGCCATGTGACTTGCGACTCACACACCCAATGACGTGCTTAAGCTCACCCCCCACAGTTACGATGTCGTAACGGCCGCTACAACGTTGTAAGTACGCTCATGAACCCAGCCCCAGGGCAACAGATCTGTTTTACAGGAGCATGAGAAAATAACAGTGCCACACGGCCTTAGACGTGTCGACTGCTGACAACACCAGGGGTGATATGCATGTCCTCAGACTAGCTTAGGCGCCGCACAGGCGCTACCCTCAGACTAACTGTGCCGTGGCCCAGCGAGTGATTCAGTCGGTATGCATGAACCGGTCGCAGCGCGATTTAGGCGCCGCATAGTTAGTCTGTGGACGGCGATTCTGAGAGTCAATTGAGGAGTATTCGAGGCTATTTGAGGAGCTTCGAAACAGGGATTCCCCACGAATTCTGCCGCATTGCGCACGCGCGCGGTGACGCACGGGGTCAAATAGGGGTTCATCGCACGTCGTGGTCAGTGTTTGTTTACATTAAGCTTGGCGTGGAAGTCGGCGAAGGTGGGAAGCGCATGGAGAAAAAAGTTAAGCGTAAGCCTGTCGAGATGACGAAATAATATGTTTAATTGAGTGAATCGGCAACTAAAAAACTATTTTGATGAGCAAGTTACAAAATTCGGTAACAATCAAGAAAATGGTAAGTTTGACGAGAGTTCACCGCTAAAGTGAATTCGCTCGGTGGCGCAAGAACGGAGGACAACCTAAACAAAAGGGGAAACATTTTTTATCTGCGGTCTTAAAACGCACTACGTGATCAAGGAAAAGTGAGAGGCAGACCACCAAATTGACCTCTGTATGCTGATGTATAACTCTGCCATGGACGGTCCCAAGCCCGGCTGAGAAAAGAGGAGGGTTGGGCAAAGGGCTAACAACCCTTTCCCGTAAAAAAACAGATTGTTACGAAAACATCGACCAAAGGAACTCTACTGAACTTGGGAGAGGGAGGGCCTCCTGGGGAGAGTATGACGCCATGCAGTGAAAGCCGTAAGGAAGCTACATCGCCGATACCCTTCTTATCTTCCAAGAAAATCTCGAAAATCGGAACATGGAATGTGAGAACCATGTTCGAAACAAACAAAGCAGCCCAAATAACAAGGGAACGACGGGCCTACAACATCACAGTACTAGGGCTATGTGAAACAAGGTGGACACAGTCAGGGCAAGTCAGACTGAATACGGGAGAAATGATTCTCTATTCGGGGCATGAAGAGGAAGATGCACATCATACGGAAGGCGTGGCATTCATGTTGTCACATGAGGCAAAGAATGCTCTCATTAACTGGGAAGCAGCGGGACCAAGGATCATCTGTGCCTCGTTCAAAACAAAGAAAGAAAACATCAAGCCCAACATCATTCAGTGTTACGCACCCACAAACGACAAGGACGAAGAAACAAAAGAAGACTTTTACAACAAACTGCAGACATTGTGTGACAAACTGAAGGAGAAGGACATGACAATACTCATGGGAGACTTGAACGCCAAAATCGGATCAGACAACAGCGGGTACGAAGAAGTCATGGGCAGACAGGGACTTGGCAAAATGAATGAAAATGGCGAGATGTTGGCCGACTTTTGTGCATTTAACAATATGATCATCGGAGGCAGCGTGTTCCCGCATCGCAGGATTCACAAGGCAACCTGGGTATCACCGGACCACAGGACAGAAAATCAAATAGACCATATCTGCATAGGACGAAAGTTCAGAAGATCAATGCAGGATGTGAGAGTGCAGAGAGGGGCAGATGCAGCCTCAGACCACCATCTAGTGCTGGCCAGAATGAAGATGAAGCTAAAGAAGAGAGAAGTCAAGCGAAGCACCAGAACGCAGTACAATGTGGACTTCCTACAGGACAGGGTGACAAAAGAGACCTTCCGACTTACAGTCAGAAACAAATACGAAGCCCTACAAGATATCCTTGATGAAGGAAACATGGACATAGACACACAATGGCAACAGATCAAGGAGATGTGGACCAGCACATGCAGCGAAGTTCTGGGAAAGAAGAAATACCAACAAAAAGACTGGATTTCTGCAGAGACTGTCAACAAAGTGCAAGTGAGGAAGGAAAAGAAAGGTGCAGTTAACAACAGCCGAACGAGAGCAGCAAAAGCAGCAGCACAGGAAGAGTATACAGAGGCAAACAGAGCAGTCAAGAACAGCGTAAAAACAGACAAGGCAAACTTCATTGAAGACCTAGCCAAAGAAGCTGAGGATGCATCAGCCCAAGGAAACATGAAACAACTGTATGATGTAACAAGAAAATTAGCAGGAAAGTACAAGAACACAGACAGACCCATCAAAGATAAGAATGGCAATGTACTTACCAGTGATGAAGACCAGTTGAAGAGATGGAGGGAACATTTTGAAGAACTGCTAAACCGGCCACCACCTCAGAACCCTCCAGACATCGCACCAGCGGAATAAGTACTCCAGATAAACTGCGAAAGACCAAGTAAGGCAGAAATTGAAAAAGCCATTCAGCACATGAAGAGAGGGAAAGCTTCCGGCCCAGACAAAATTCCTGCAGAGGCAATCAAGGCTGACATAGAGACCTCCACCGAGATACTGCATGACCTATTCGGGAAGATATGGGAACAAGAAGAAATACCAACGGAATGGAAAGAAGGGTACCTTGTGAAGCTCCCAAAGAAAGGCGATATGCAAGAATGTAAGAACTATAGAGGGATAATGCTCCTATCAGTACCCGGAAAGGTCCTCAACAGAATAATCTTGGACAGACTGAAAACAGGTGTAGATGCCAAGCTCAGAGACCACCAAGCTGGCTTCCGGAAAGACAGATCCTGCACCGACCAAATTGCAACACTGAGAATCATTGTCGAACAATCCATGGAATGGGACTCATCACTGTATATAAACTTCGTTGACTACGAGAAAGCATGTGATAGCCTTGACAGAGACACGCTGTGGAAACTCCTACAGCACTACGGCATACCTGAGAAATTTATATCTCTGATAAGAAGTAGTTATGAAGACATGGCATGCAGGGTCATTCATGCAGGACAACTAACGGACTCCTTCATGGTGAAGACAGGTGTGAGGCAAGGATGTCTTCTGTCACCGTTCCTATTCCTGCTCGCCATAGACTGGATCATGAAAAAGACTACACAAAATAGAAGAAATGGGATCCAGTGGACACCATGGAGCCAATTGGAGGACCTGGACTTTGCGGATGACCTCGCTCTCCTCTCACACAGCCATAAACAGATGCAGGAAAAAACAGAGCAGCTAAACACAGTGTCAACACAGCTTGGACTCAACATCAACAGAAGCAAGACAAAGACTATGAAAGCCAACACAAAGAACAACAACCCCATTACAATGAACGGAGAGCCACTGGAAGAGACAGATGCATTCATATACCTGGGCAGTACAATAAACAAAACTGGAGGGACAGAAGAAGACGTCAAAGCAAGAATCCAGAAAGCAAGAGTGGCATTCATCATGTTGAGAAAAATTTGGAGAGCAAAACGAATCAAAATTAACACCAAGCTGAGATTGTTTAACTCAAATGTGAAGGCAGTTTTGCTCTACGGAGCGGAGACATGGCGAACCACACAGAAGACACTAAAGAAAATACAGACCTTCATCAACAAATGCCTGCGCAGAATACTACACTTGAAGTGGACAGACAAGGTACCGAACACCACACTCTGGAAAACAACCAAGCAACTACCCATAGAAAATGAAATAAAGAAGAGAAAATGGAGGTGGATAGGACATACACTAAGGAAACCACCAGAATCAATCACCCGTCAAGCCATCACATGGAACCCCCCAGGGAAGAGAAGAAGAGGTAGGCCACGAAACACCTGGCAGAGAGACACAGAAAAAGATACAAAAGAGATGGGGTACACCTGGAAAGAAATGGAGAAGATGGCCACAGACAGAAAACAGTGGCGTTCCTTAGTCGATGGCCTATGCTCCGAGCGAGCGAAAAGGCATAAGAAGAAGAATGCTGATGTATGCTGAACTAGTGCGTGATGCCCCAGTAGGGGTTTTGTACTACAAACCATCAGAATCAGAATATCATCATGGATACAACTGGTGAAGGAACCGATGTGACAACGGGAATTGATGGCGAGTATTCATAACTAGTCAAATGAATGATTACTGTCTGTGGTGTGTGTTGTACTTTCAAGTGTCACCATATTATGTACAATTCCTTATTTACTACAGTGACTTTTTTGGTAAAAAAAATAATAGAAAATTAAACAAAGGAAATTAAATCCCAATCAGTGTTTTCTATTTAAATTTTATTATTTTAATTTGTGATGTGTGCTTGTGACATATTACAACAAAACTAAATGGCACTAAAGCGAGAACTGACTGTTTTCAGACTTGTTGATAGCATAATTATTATAACATAAAATTAATTTATATTAAAACATATACTGGTATATATGTAATTATTGTTGGAGTACAGTTGTCACAGCTATAATTCTCATTCCGATATAAATGAACCAAATACATTAATGACACATATGAAACTTTATTTTATATAGTTCAATATCCATTAGTAAATCAAACATATGCCTATATTCAAATTTTTATAATGGTATGAATGCTACAGACAGTTGTATTGTGAAAGCAACTCTTATGCAGAACTGTTATACAGAAATAATTCTTATGTACAGTAACACGCAACTCATACATGATACAATGGAAATAATATATTAACACAATGCGTAAATATGTAATATTTACAAAACTTATAATGTTCACGTTTCAGTGCAAGGCACAGACAGCTTCATGTTGGACACAGGTGATGGCCAGGCTATGTTGATGATGCATGGGGTGAGCAATCTCTATTTATCTTTGATTTTCATATCTAATTAGCAATGTCAAACAGCTTATGTAAACAATGTGGGTTGCATCAAGCATCCTATTAAATAGAAACTTACCAGGACAGAGAGAGAGAGAGAGAGAGAGAGAGAGAGAGAGAGAGAGAGAGCCATCATAAAAATAGCACAGTGGGGGGAACTCAAGTTACAGGCAGCCACCTTAAAGTGGCAGGCATCCATAACCAGGGCAATTATATTACAATAGCAATACACAAGAGCATGGCCAGCCCTAGAGTTGGTGACTGGTAGAGTTACATAATAGGACATAGGTCAGTATCCACACTTTGTCACATCTACAATGATCTGTCACCTTCTAAATTCTAAACAATAATCATACTTACATATCACACACAAACACACAGACACATACACACACACGTTGGTGTATGGGAGTATATACACATTTTGATTTTGATCAATTAAATGAACATCTTAACTCTATATTATGTGAGTAAACAACATGTCGGGTAAGACTGAACCATGGTAACATACAGGTATAGTGACTCTATTCTTCAGTTACAGAAAACAGGATTGACTATGTCAATAACAAAGTGCATGTGTTAATTCAAATAAGTTACTAAAGCAACATGTTTTGGCATTCCATATGTATCATCATCTGTGATGCCTGCACCACTGCCAGAACCTCCACCACAGCCTGAGCCAGGTGCCAGCTGGTTTATGCAGGTGGAGTCACTAAAGCAGCAGTTACTGCTACTTTGACAGTTACGTTGACACAATGGGCATCTGTGTATGTCTGTTCGTGTTGATTCCACGTGTTGAGGATCGGTGAGAGAATATATACCCACTGTCCCCAAGAAACACATCAGTCAATGGTTTTCGTGGCGACTCGAATGCTGAAACAGCTGCTATTCCCTCAGGATTCTGGAATCTTGCACTGAACCCGGCCACTTGGCAAATGGCAATGCAGTTCATAATCCTCATGTCAGCATCACATATGAACTACAACAGAGACAGATGACACTCATTTAATGTGCATGTTTTTATACCTGAGTCGATGCATTTTTTAATACTTTATACTGTGTAGTTATTACTAGTTTGTGCATGAAACAAAACTGTGTCTTACATTTTATTTAGAAGTGGTCAATAGCAATTAATTATTAAGTGTTGAATTTGTAACTGATGCATTTCAAACAGCACTTTATTGTTAAGTTTAAATGACTACAGTAAAATAGTACCTGGACATTTTTGCATTTAAACACATTTATAGCATTAAACATGCAAATAAAAAAATGGTACATAGGTAAAAAGATCCAAGTATCCTACATCATTCTCTTGATCTATCATACTAAAAACAGCCTTTCCATTCAAGCAATAAACCCCTAGCATGCAGGCATCTATGTATGCTACCCTGTCCTCAAAGTGTAGCCATGTGTGATCAGCTGCAAGAAGCACTTGAACAAACAATAGTAGGAGCTGGTGGCTGGGGACAGATGTCTGGTGTTACTAATTGCAATTAAGTGGCATGTGCAAATAAGGTAGCTACAGTGTACTTTAATTAGAGGAAACATCAGTGACTGGCACAAGAGGCAAAATTAACTGTTTCACAGTGTACAATAAATCAATAATAATAATAGTTTATTTCTTATATAGCGCCATATCCAAATAATTGTTCTGGGGCGCTTTACAATGATTATTCCTAAAATAATAATAATAAAAATACATACTAATAACATAATATATATATATATATATATATATATATATATATATATATATAATAATAATAATACTAAAAAGTTAATACAATACTACTTTGATGAAATGAGGATATAC
Organism: Oasisia sp. SBJ-2009; assembly: GCA_964017155.1. Lineage (NCBI taxonomy): Eukaryota > Metazoa > Annelida > Polychaeta > Sabellida > Siboglinidae > Oasisia > Oasisia sp. SBJ-2009. The sequence goes on along the minus strand of OZ024864.1, from coordinate 47,938,518 downwards.
TAATAAAACAAATATGATACTTTAAAATACAGACTTAAATTGGCACACAACTGCACACTATATTAAAAATGAATAAATAAGTAAAATAGTATAAACATGTAGTAAATAAAAATAAAATAGTATACATATATACTATACTAAACACATATATCCATAGGTGTTCACATAAGTGAATAATAATAATAATTCAAGTACCCTGTATATGTGGTCAAATCAATACATCATCATATCTGTGATGATATATTCCTACATAGCTACAGTTGGTATGCTGTCAAATATCAACAATATAGGCAAGTAATAATTTTTGAGGAACTTCTACCTTCCCTCAGACCATACAGAGCAAATATATGTTAGGAGTGTTATTAGCAACAAAACCAAGCTGCTCACAGGTGACAACTAAAAAATGTAACCTGCTTTCATTGGTATGACCTCAGTGATAAAGGTTTTCGTTCTTACTAGAAAATGTGGTCAATTTTCAAATGATCTATTGAAATTTTTGACTGAAGAAAAGCAAATGAAATCTAACTAAAATAATAGCCATACTGAAATAAAAGTACTTGAAATATTATTTGAGAAAAAAATCAAATAATTTAGGGAAGTATTTCAATACAAATTTATACAACCGATTCATTTTACGTAGTGTCACATACAATTACAAATAGTTAATAACATGTAATTACATTTTAATTATGAAGTTGTATTTAAATCTATGTTTGATCATGTATTCGCATCTTTAAAAAAAATTGTGGTCATTCAAGTACTTAAAGAAGTACTTCAGTAAATACGTATTACCTAGTATGTTAAAATAGAGTCACATTGCATAAAGGTTTTGTGAAATTTAAACTATTTGATAAATCACACGTTACCTGGACGTTTATCGAGTGAAAATTCTCCCTGTTGACATATGCTCGTGCTCGTGCGGACGTGGGTCCCGTCGATTCATGCCGCCGCGGTGGGGAATCCCGCTAGCCGGAGGAACTCGCCTTCTGTCGGTCGGCTGGTTGTTGCGTCGGTAGCTGTACCCACTCATGCATCCGAGCGAACAAAGCGTTGGTCACACGGTGGATGGTTCGGGAAGCGGTTGACTGGTCGATACGGATGGTCTCAGCCACCAAGTTTTAGAAACAAACTCGCATACGTATCTATAACTTGCAGAGTAGCCGGCAAGGAGCCTTATCGCGTGTCGATCGGGGTACTCTAAGTGGGTCATGTCAGCATTAGGGCGCACTGCTTATCTAGACCAGTCTACTATTACAAAGTAAGGGGTGTAGTGGTCAGGGTTCCTACTGTGTTAATGACCTATGGATGATTGATTCCCCTGTGGGCTGGGCTCCTGGGGGCCGTCTCTTCGGCTTAGCCAAATGTAGTGTATTATGCAATTCTAGACTGTCTGTGGTAGTACATTTTATATTTAAATGTATTGTTTATGGCATATGGGGGTCATTCTACTTGATTATATTGATGCTTTATGTCTGTGTTTTAGTGTGATTTCCCTAATTAATACCTTCTCTCACCAGAGAAGTCACATCTCCTGCCCTCCTGCTTACTGTAGTACTGGTGATACAAAGTGATATTGTGACAGTTCCTGGTAAGCACTGCAGTAGATAAATCTTGAATTGTACCAGTGATTTAAAGGGAAAAAACTTAACTGTTTCATGGCATACACCTAATAGAGTTAATATAAAGTAACAATTTCCACATATACTAATTTTTTTAATCTGTCTGAATGACTGGTTGTTACCTCCAGAATCCTGACTGGGTCTGGGTGATTAGCTGCAAAATTATTATGTTTAAGTATATAAACTGTAAACCTGTTTAAATCCACAACTATTCTGTGTTTGTCCCATCTGATAAAACATTTTAATTGGATATAATTTTTAATACAATCCCCTGGATTTGAAATGTTGTTATCGTGTTTGACATTAGTTTGAACCCTAGTTGATGTTTATCAAGACGTGAAGTGCTACACAAATTTAATTTGACTGTCCTTGCATGTGACAGCTTATATATTTAGCATTGCCTATGCCATGGGCCTTCAGTTTAAGTAGTAATCTTTGATGTGGCACTTTGTCAAAAGCTTTTTTAAATCTAAGTATATTATATCTACTGGTGATCCCTCATCTACCCACTTTGTGACATCTTCCAAAAAACATAAGGTATTTGTTAAGCATGACCTCGCTTTTAGAAACCCATGTTGAGATGGGTTAATCAAGTTATTTTTAACAAGAAAATCAACCAAGTGATCTTTAATTAGTCTTTCTAATAGTTTACAAATCACTGATGTTAAACTCACTGGTCTATAGTTCTCTGACTTGCTTCTTGATCCTTTTTTAAATAATGGTATGTTTGCTTCTTTCCATTCTAACGGAACTACTCCTTCCTCTAATGCCAAATTGAACACTGTTGCAAGTGGTATGCTAATTTGTTCTACAATTTCCAGTAGTAATTTGGGAGGAATCCCATCCACTCCAGGTGACTTATTATCCTTCATATCCCTTATTTTCTTAGCTACCATTTTTGGTGTTACAATTAGTTGTCCTAAATAGTCTGACTCTCTCCCTTCGAATGTAAGCATGGAAGGATGCCAGCATTGTAACCATCTACAAGAAAGGTGATCGAACAGACTGTGGGAACTATAGAGGAATATCTCTTCTTCCCATAGCAGGCAAGATCTTCGCCAGGATCCTACTCAACAGACTATCTACCCACATAACACCAGAGGTAGTTCCAGAGACACAATGTGGCTTCAGAGGTAACCGGAGCACCGTGGATATGATATTTTGTCTCCGACAACTACAAGAAAAGTGCATTGAGCAGGACCGACCACTGTACATGGTATTTGTCGACTTCAGTAAGGCGTTCGATACAGTTGGGAGAACCGGGCTATGGCAGCTACTGAGGAAGTATGGATGCCCAGAGAAGTTCACAACAATGATCGAGGCACTACATACCGGAATGATGGCAAATGTTAGTGTTGGAGGGGAAGTCTCGGAATCGTTCAGTGTCACAAATGGGGTCAAGCAAGGATGTGTACTGGCCCCCACGCTGTTCTCCATCTTCCTATCAGCAATGCTCGATGATGCTTTCCGAGATATGGGGGATGGTGTCTACATACAGTCCAGACAGAGCGCTGACCTATTCAACGTCGCACACTTCAGAGCGAAGACCAAGACTACTCGGATACTGATGAGAGAGCTGCTATTCGCAGATGACAGTGCACTGGTTGCACACTCTGCTGAAGAGATGCAGAATATAGTGGATGCTTTCTCCAATGCGTCAAAGAAGTTTGGCCTGAAGATTAACATCAAGAAGACCGAGGTGCTGTACCAACCCAACTCTACAAGAACCCGAGAGGAAGATATCATGGTTGATGGAAACAAGTTGAACTCTGTTCTGGAATTCACCTACCTCGGAAGCACTATATCAAGTGATGGATGCATTGACGATGAAATACAGAGGAGGATGGCCAAGGCTAGTGCATCTTTCGGCCGACTACGCCAGAGACTCTGGAACAACCACCATGTGTCCATGCAGGTTAAAGGCAAGATATACCGTGCAATCGTGCTGTCCACCCTCCTATATGGAGCCGAGGCATGGACAGTGTACAGACGACAGGTGAAAAAGCTGCATGCCTTCATGATGCGACATCTGCGATCGATCATGAGGATAACCTGGATGGACAAAGTGACAAACAAGGAAATACTCGAACGGACAGGGCTACCATCTATGGAAGATCTTCTGATCAGAAAGAATCTCCGGTGGACTGGACACCTCATGAGGATGTCACCAGACAGGCTACCAAAGCAGGTTCTCTACTCCCAACTGTCTTCTGGTCAGAGAAAGAGAGGGCGCCCTCGCCTACGGTTCAAGGATACCATCAAGAGAAACCTGAAGCTGAGAGACATAAAGATCGACTCCTGGACATCACTCTCACAGCAGAGAGATAAATGGAGAGCAAGAGTCAAGTGATGGAAGCAGTCTTTGTCGCTTCGCGACCGACAGCATGATGATGATGACAACAGGCACACCTCGATTAAGCAATTTTCTAAAAAGCGTCCAATGGTTGACTCTGTCAAATGCTTTTGACGCGTCTAAAAAGCATGAATACACCGGGTTATTGTTACTTTTATAGTATTGAATAACCTTTTTTAAAGCAAATATACAGTGGTCAGTAGAGTGTCCCTACGTAAACCCAAATTGATTGTCGGTGGTATTAAGATATGGTGTCAACATTTCCAGCAATACAATTTTGGTTTTCAAGTTATTTGAGATATATATCTAACATATCCAATTGGTATTTTGCTTAGATTCAAACCTTTAATTTTTTTATACCATTTCACAAATACCATGAAATGGCCCTAATATAATGTACATTTTGGTCAAATTAATGATTCTCATTCTGTATACTGCTTTCTACATCTAAAATATGTTGGAAGAAAGGTATCTACTGAAATACTGTTAATAAATAACATGTGTTTATACATGGAGAGGCTACTGGGGTAATTACAAAGTGATCAGGCTTATCTTGTTTATTACAATGGCAAGGCCTACTGTTGGTGTAAGCCCTGCCCACCTGCAAGTGACACCCTCTTGCCCACCCCTTGGAACCACATGTACCATTAATATGTAATCAGCAAAATCATTGATCATTTGTCTACTTTTCCCAGTTCCAGTGTGTGTAAGCCCCATAGGGCTTGTGTCCATGTGTGCTTAGATGTAAAGTAAAATGGATGGAATCACACTTGTGCCAAATCAGAGCTAATGATCCAAATGCTCTCTCCCTGAAGTATGCCTTTTGACAATGACTTTGTTCATGTGGATTTACTTTAGCATAGCAGGCTATCAACACCAAACCCTGACCTATACACCTGTACACAGGACCATGCAGTATATATACTGCCAAGTACAAGGATCATCAGATCCTGTGCACTTCGGGGCTGATCCCTAGCATATACCATCCTTTTTCTAAGTCACTGACGCATGAGTGAACTCAAGCATGACAGTGTCATTCCAACCAGTCATGTGAATGTGTGAAGTGTCACCAGAATTGTTAGACACTATAGTTAATATGACATTCAGCAATGATAATCCTAAGTCCTAACCCATACAACACCTAAACGCACACTGTAAAGGTGTTATGCTTTTAACACGATTATCCCATCAAAACTTTTCGATAAGAAACAGAGTCTCGGTGTTCCTTAATCCATGTGTCTGTGGATCTTCTATTTTCTTTTAAATAGGCCGCAGGTTGTAAAAATAGGCAACAACTTATCATCATCAGTTACGTTATCTACTGGCACGCCTCAGGGCTGTGTTCTGTCACCAATGTTATATTCTCTTTTACACATGAGTGTTTATCTTGTCACGTAGGTACTGAAATTTCAATAGGATGTGTGTGGCCCCTAAAGACAATGCACAATGCACTAGGTGAGAGAATGTACTTCCAGGATGGCAGTGTTCCGAAGGGGACTGTAAGGATGAGTTGCATTGTTGCGCACAACTGAAAGCAGTTAATACTGTCTTGCAGGTGTTAGTTTTGTTAGAATTTGTGTTTCAGTGAGAAGCAAAATAAACCAAAGCAACATAATAGTGTAGGGTGCATCAAGCAGCTCTGCATGGTGATAGTATGTATGTATAAATTAACCATGGGACCGAACCATGCATGCATGTATAAATCAAGATAAACCAGTGGTTGGGATTTTGTTCAGTTGGGATTTTGTCCGCTGGGATTTTGTCCTCACACCGGATATCCCACATGCAGTGAATATGTGTGTGTACATATACGTATGTGTGCATGTGTTGTAAATGATGAAAATATGTCGCCTGGTCACTCCTTGGACTGTGGTCTGCCTGTAGGGTTACCACCACAGCCAAAGCAGGCAGATTCCTGCACTTGGTGTAATTTAATCCCATTTCAGTGATGATATCTTTCATTGCCAGAGAGCAGAGCACCACTGGGAAGTCCCCAGACCTCCTGGTATCCTAACCACCCTTATCTAGATGAAAGACTTAACAACTTTATCACTGTCACTGCTTTGGCCCTTCATGTTCTTCCTGCCAAGTTCTTCCCGCCAACACTCACTAGCACCAGAGTTTAGACCTCATTCTAAATTTCCCTTATAAACACCAAATATATATTTCATCCTTTTTCTGTAATAAATGACAGGGTTTTACAAATGACTTATGATGTTTCTAATCAGGAAATTATTTCCTCCTTTTTCTAATTGTAATTATCAATGTCTTTTACATGCTGTAATTATTTATCCCACTTTATTTAGTATTTTTCAATATTGTTATTATTTGTCATATTAGAACTGTCAATGTCTGTCAGGTATTTGTCTGCATCTATCTATACAGGGACCACAATGGAAATATGTATTTGCACATTTTTGTATTTTATATTTAATGCATTTTGTATTATATTTTATGTACATCTGTGCAATGTTTTACATTTTATATTAAATCAAATCAATCAATCACTCAATCAATCAATGTTTCCATCGCAACCTTCTAGAGGACCGACCTTATTCTGAATTTTCTGTTTACTACAAACATATGTATAAAAACTGTAGCTGTCATGTTAAAAGCTAATTATTGTTAATAACTTCTTTGAATATATAATTTCAGCAGTAGCTTGGTTAAGTGCTACTTCATAAATAGTATATTCTTCTTCATTCCAAGTATGCCTATATGTCTTCCACATCATTTGCTTGTACTTTATTTTTCTAATGGCTTCTTTCAATAAGTTTTTTTTTTTACCGCTTACCCTGATTTTTCAAGGGGACAAATTTATCGATGAGGCAGTTAATTTCACTCTTTAATATTTCCTCATGTCCTTATAAAGTGATATCTACTTTGTGAAAAAAATTCCTGTACCATACTTTTCGATTCCTTTCTCCTTTTACTTTGATGATAAAATGTATCTGGTTGTGGTCACTACATCCCAGTTAGTCACATATCTTGACATTATCAAAAAATTCCTTCTGTGAGGTCAAAACTATGTCTAACACATACTTGCCCCTGGCTGGTGGCCATAGCTGGTGGCCATGCCTAAGAAAATATCATCATTTTTCAGTAATCCAAGCTGTCACTACTGTAGCCAGTAACCACAAAGGCTTGATTGACTACTGCAGGGTGGGGTGGATGACAGACTGACCTTTACTAGACCACAAGAGGGCAGTCAAATCTACAAAGCATTAACTATTTCATCTCCACCCAGCTGAGCGGACAGGGCGCACTGTCATTAGCTAATGAGGCCAGCTGTTGCGGTGGATTCCTAATCGCCGTTGTCCGCACACAGTCATCTAGCGAAGCTGCCAACACAGCCCACAGTGCTTTGCGCGCAGCTTCGTTCCTGGAAAAATGGCGTCCAGTGCCACGATGGATGATGGCCACATACCACCAAATGGAGTCTTTTCAAATTGATTGTGTCAGAGTTACAAACTGCATTACACACATCCTCTATGTATAATATCCAGTTATGAAGACTTCGAGAGCTTGTGCTATGAATGTCTCATTAAAATAACGTGAGTTTTGTTATAGATCTGTGCCATACGCAACATAAGTGACACCCTTCCAGTGTGACGATTTGTCGCAGTCATTACGTTAACAATATTTCGTGTGCGATATATATATATAAATGCGTGTTTCTTAACCCCAATACTAACATTAACGTTTCTTTTTTCTATATAGTCAACCGTGGTTATATAATTCTTGTATGTATCATACTTGAAACCCAGAATAAGCAACAACGGGCAAGCAGGGAATTTGTTCTCCCCCCCCCCCCCCCCCGAAACGAAGCCTCTATTTTAGTTACTAGTTGGCCACTACACGAAGCAGACTGACCACGGGCTTCTAAAAATGCGTTATCTATCATCTGCTTATTATAGCAACATGCATACCCTAAGCGAAACAGGAAATACAATTGAGAATCTACTCAAATATGCCCCAGATATAAGCTGGAATAATAAAGGAGGGCGTGATTCTTCGATCACGCAGCGACTGCAGGTATTCGTAAACGTTCAGTTATGCTCATATAATGTACAATTGGATATCTAAAAGTAGCGTCAATGCGCTGAAACAGTCTACAATAACTGGCTTGCCATCCCTGTCGATATACGAGCAATTTTCAGCTGTAATATAATCGAATTTTGCAAAGATTGCACATGACATGTCACCTTAAAGTAACCATATACAGAGGTGATCTGGTCTGATAAGAAACTGCATTAATCACTGGAATTGTGCACCATATATCCGAATGTTAACGTATAAGATGTGTTTTCGTGCATCTAGGACAATCTGGATATGGTCTACTGACGAAATGATTCCTATAATGAACGTGCTCATAACGATCAAGTTGCGGCAGAGGGTGCCGCAACTGTCTACAACATTTGCCACGTGTGTCGGATGTCGCTGTGCGATATTTCTTTCTGAATTATTTATTATACCAGCAGTAGGCCTATATATGTTATTTCCAATAAAGCATATGTACACCAGAAAAATATTTTGTGAGAGAATAAATGACGTGTGGCGATTTTTGAGGTGACTGTTCCTGCCAATCGGGTTGCGCACGTGTAAAATGCGGCTTATTGCAAGGGGTGGCAGAGTGATATTTTGCTTGGCGCGAGAAATATATTCTACTGTGTATCACATATATGGTTCCGTCGTGTACTCAATACATTAACGAATACTTGTTCCGCATTTCAGCGCTCTACATACAGCGAAGTTTAAATAACCGTCGAAAGACGCTGTTGTGCCTTTCAATAATGGGAATCGTTTTGGAAAATTGGCCTGTGAGTTTGAGCTCACCTGGTATTGTACATATATGATGCACAGTTCATAACTGCACCACACAATTGAGCATAGTATATGAGCATTATGATGTACCTAAATTCGTGAAGATTATAAGTTTGCATGCCAAGTATAATGGTGCCTAAAATTATAATTTTCATATATTTATGGGGAAATATGCAACCTTTGCCAAAAAATTGCCAAAAATTATATTCCTTCAATATTCTATGTATGTTACTATCGGATCGGTACGACACTGTGGCGGACTATTTGTAATGCTCAGCATCACGTATTTCAGGCGAACGTCGTATATGATATAAGTTACTGAACAAACGTGTTTCAACCAATACAGGGTGCTGCTTATCTTGGAGGGGTGCAAAGTTTGAAGACGCATATTATAATAACCATCGAGACAGTGTCATTTTCCCTAGACAGTTAATCTAGTTATATGTTATTCTTGATTTCTGACTAACTTTCGTGAAGATTTGCTCTAATCGGGGAATCTATTTGGCCACATACCACCAAATGGAGTCCTACGCCATTACCCATAGTAGTCCTGCTTAAAAGAACTGCGTGGTGCACTTTTTGTAAATTTCTGGAAGCACTAAATGTAGGACTGGTTGAATGGAAATGATATTTCTGCGTAGCGTGATATCACAGCTGCGAAATAATGAAATTTGTCAGACAGTGAAAAGGTGCGTATGCATACAGGTGTAATTTGGCCTAGAGGTGTCATCATTGGCAATCGGCCGCTGATTGAAGCAAAAATGAAGGGGTGTCAGGTTAGAGAGTGGATTGTAGGAGAAAAACATATGTCATTTTCACGAATTTTATATATGATATGTGTGAATGGAGGCTACTTAGTGTCTGAAATTTTCAATAACACTGATCGAAAAACCTGGCGGGAAATCAAAGAAACGTTACAATGGCCGCCTATGGAAAATCAATTGGTGGTATATACCCTGATGTGCGAACAGTTCAACAGGCCGCGTTATGCCTGTTATTGGTGAGAAAACAGCGACGTTTGGCTGCATTGGGGTGCAGACGTGTGTGGGAGAGAAGTTGGATTGGAAGAAGGGAGGGGAGAGGAATATACGGCACGTTGTTGCGAGAACTCGATGCGGAGGATCCTGAAATGTTTCGCCGTTACCATCGTCTGGATCGGGAGTCCTTCCAGATCATTCTTGCCATGGTGGGCCCGCAAATCCAGAAGCAAGACACGAATATGCGGGTCAGCATCACGCCAGGACAAAGACTGTCCGCGACGTTGCGATTTCTGGCAACTGGTACGCATTTCAGTTTCATTTGTAATGTACTCATTATATATTTCTATTTCAAAGGTAATTAAATGAATAATACTTTTTTTATTTAATTATTAATAAAAATAATAGTATGCTACTTTCGCAAATATTGATATTCGTATTACATAATTATCTTGTGTACATTTTGGGTCATACTTATATTTGATCCTTTCTTTGTACGACTGATACACATAATGTACAGTGTGATATGATATGAAAATTGAATGGGTATGTTCATATGTAATGATCTAACTAACATTTGTTGAAAATACAATTTTAAATATCATGAACAGGTATCAATGTTACAACCATTATGAAAAAACCCAAGTCAGTATTTTTCACAATATTTTATTTTGGTTCCAGGTGAAAGCTTCGTTAGCCTTTCATTCGCGTATCGGCTCGGTGAACGAACGCTGTCATGCATTGTTGATGAAACATGCACAGCACTAGTGCATGTCATGAAAGACAAGTACTTACAGGTAAAAAACAATGTATATAAATATACTGGCGAATACAATATCGAATACAATATATATATATATATATATATATATATATATATATATATATATATATATATATATATATATATATATAATATATATATATCTATATATATATATATATATATATATATATATATATATATATATATATATATATAAATTGTGAGCGCATTGGTTAACGTTTGGTAAGAGACATTAGAACTTGTATTATTATTATGAAAACGATGACGCTTACTGATCTCGAAAAAACACAAAGGAACATTGTTTCATTAAAAATTAAAGACTGGTGAACTGTTGACATGTTGTGGGGAATATACCTGTTGTGATGGGGAGGGACTGGATTGGGTACGTGGAATAGGGCTGGGGAACTGGGTCTGTGGCACGGGGTACACATTGGGCTGGTGGGGCTGGTGGAGTATACCCAGCTGCGCATTGAACATAATGGTGTTCATTTGGTGTTGAACGATACACCGAGTCCTTGGATCTAATTTGCCCAAACATTCAACCACGTAGGATCCGTAGGCTTCGCAATCATCCGTCTGCTTCGGTTTCTTCCTTTCAGTTATCACTGCCAGTGACTTGGTAAGTCCCTGGATGAGGAGCGTCTCTTCCTCCTCTCTTTTCTTTTTGGCGGTCTTTGTCCGCGGCTTTAGGGGCAACTTCGTTGATTTCGGTGTTGACGTCACATCCTCCTCCACCGAAACCCCCTCTTCTGTCTCAACTGCAGCCTCGTCATCACCTTCATCAACATCTAGCGCGCCTTCACTCAAAGCAGGTGATGACTGAAAACATAAGCCAACACACATTAGTGTACACGTTAGAGAAACTAATGATTTTTTTTATTCAGGTACCTGCTTCAACAGAAGAATGGAGTAAAGTGGCTGAAGATTTCCAGACGAAGTGGAACTACCCCTGCTGTATTGGAGCCATAGACGGCAGACATGTCGCGATAAAGCAGCCACCCGACAGTGGGTCGGAGTTTCTCAACTACAAACACTTCTTTAGTGTTCTGTTGTTTGCACTTGTTGACGCAAACTACAAATTTCTGTATGTGAATGTAGGTGCGGCCGGGCGCGATGGCGATGCTGGGGTGTTTTCCACCTCATCGTTGAAGAAAGCCTTGGATGCTAACACCCTTCACTTACCTCCCCCTGTAACCCTGGGAGGAATGACTGCACCCATACATCATCACATTGTAGGTGATGACGCTTTCCCCCTAAGGGTAGACATGATGAAACCGTACCCCCACAGAAACCTTGACAGAGAAAAGTTAATCTACAACTACCGTCTGTCGCGGGCTAGACGTGTGGTCGAAAACGCTTTTGGCATACTTGTCAACAGGTTTAGGGTCTTTCTGACCACAATCAACCTTGGGCCCGATAAGTTAACGGATATCCTAATGGCGGCATGTTGTCTCCATAATTATTTAGTGGAGACAAACAAACAGACATACATAAGTGTACAGGACACGGAAGACACTGAGCACCACGAGGTTGCTGGTGCATGGAGAGCCGACCCTGTCTTAACAGGTCTGCCTTCCACCTCTGACAGAAACCCAAATTTCGGTGCAAAAGAACAGCGCACCATGCTGACAAAATATTTTTTGTCAGAGTCTGGGGCTGTTCCATGGCAGGACCGCATGGTCACTCTGTAACTGTGTGTCACTTTGGTATACATAAATGTTACTTTGCGGGATACTATGGAATGTAATTGTGTATAATTCTGTGTAGCATGGTGACGTTACATAATTAATTGTAACCACGATTACACGCAGAAGTAATCACAATCGAGTGTGCTTATTTCACCAGTAATTACACTCATCTCACTATTGAAAGGTGGCCAAATAATATTTTAGTTCTGACAGTGTTATTATATATTCCCATGTGCAGCTCTATGAGGGATAGGTTGAATTTAATGACTTCATATAATACTGATTTCTTAACATATACTGACTGGAGTTTGAATAAAAGCGTTCTAGTCTTACATAAAACGACTTGATTTTTTTCATATTTATTAACTACAGCTGCATATTTATACATACATCGTTCAGGTTGGAGATGGTGTCCCTTCCGCCCACAAAAGGGGCAAGAAACTGCAGTCTCTCCTGCAGCCATGCCGTTCTCTTGGTGACCTGTTTCCTGGCACTCCCACTAGATGCCATCTTTCTGGCCTTGCTGTAGCTGTTGCGCAGCTGCCGTATTTTATTTTTCACCCATTCAGCTGACAAAGGAGATAACAAAATTGCCTTATTATATTGGTATTTATCCAGTCTACTAATTACAGTAATTACAGGCTGTCAGTTATTCAAGGTAAAAACATCAAACATTTCACGCAGGGTTTTAACTTGGAAGCAAGTGCAGGCCGTATCTTGTTTAATACACGCACGCACGCACGCACGCACGCACGCACGCACGCACGCACGCACGCACGCACGCACGCACGCACGCACATACATATATATATATATATAATAGCCAATGTATATTATTATACGAGATAGCGCCTTCATAGTAAATGAATCGAACGTACGTGGTTCATTAAAATCACGACCAACTTGTTTTAATACCGCCCAGTGCAGTTTATAATTCAACCAGTACTTACCACTTTGCTGAACTTCCTCCGCAATTTGTTTTATTGCCTGCTCGCGAACATCCCTGTTCCTGTATACCTCTGACCGTATGTCGTATAGGCAAGGAAATTGCTGCCATAACACCACAAGCTTATCCTCGGATATTGTTTCACAAACATACGCATTGATCGCTGCCATTTTGTGATGGAGATCATCGTAGCATGTGACTGTAATACGCGGTATCATTGGCTGGATTACTTTCACGGCTGCTCTGATAGCGCAATGTTACCCGCACACAGGAAACTCCGGCTCCCGCTGTGCTGATAATATCAAACCCGTTGGATAATCTTTCCCTCGCCTCATGCGGCCAGGGAGCAGTGATAGTACGCCCGCACACAGGACGATAGGCTGCAGATAGGGGTAATTAGCTAATGACCAGGCGCACCTTCTGCTCGTGTGCGCCGGGCTTAAGTCGTCTAGCAGTTCATCCACGATTGTTAGGATATCGTGACGGCGAAATCTACACTTGTCGTATAACTCTCCGTCATCGTACATATCCAGTGGATTCTTCCTATCCCGGAATACCCGATTTCGCGTCAAATTCCTCCTGTGTTGACTTCTCCAAACTACTACGGCCGCCATTTTTATACCCACCTCCTAAGAGTTACACCTCCTAGCTAGAGGGCCTAGAGATAGGCGGTCGCAGTGCGGGCAACAGCCTAAAATCGAGCCTATGCGGTGCTCATGCATACCGGATTAGCGAACTTGCGACCTCGCAACCGAGTTATACCCAGTTTCGCGACTTAGTCCCTGGCCATGCATACGGCGCCAAAACTGCTTTCAATTGGTTTATAATAATAGCAACATTTATAAAGCGCCATAAATCTAGATAATATTCATTCAGAGGCGCTGGACATGCATGTATACATGGATCGTTGAATTATAATATTAAATTTGTTAAGGTCTATGAATTAAATATTTAAAATATGCATAAAAAGTAATAGTAATGAATGATAAAATAAATAAGTTACCTAAAGATGATTATTAAAATAAATGGTACATTGATAATAAAATAGATGTTTTGTTAAATTAGTGTAAAACATGTACGATATAATAAATAGGTAAATTAAATAAATTAATAAAACTTAAATAAACTGCCAGGTGTCTACACTCCACACATAGCCCGGAATAGGTGGGTTTTCAACAGTCTTTTAAGTCACGAGGCAACATGTTTTCTTCATCTCAGTTGGGAGTGAATTCCACAGTTGTCGCCGTGTCGGCTGCGAGCTAGATGGCGCCACGTACAAGTCCTTCATTTAGAATATTAAAAATTGTATACAAGCGTGGAGGCCACATCGCAAGAAGGATATTGATATGCTAGAAAGAGTACAAAGGAGAGCAACCAAAATGATACAAAAACTGAGGAATATTAGTTATGAAATGCGTCTAAAAGAATGTGGTTTAACAACATTAGAAACTAGGAGGTTGAGAGATCAGACAGAAGTGTTTAATATATTGAATGACTATGAAAATATTAACAAAAATATTTGTTTTTCAGGTAAGGAAGAGAGGACTAGAGGACATGGATATACATTAACAAAGAAGCAGTGAAGACTAGATATTAGAAAATTCTCATTTCCACAAAGAACAGTAAATGAGTGGAACTGATTATCAGCTGATTGTGTAGGTGCTTGTACTGTAGTGATAATGTTTAAAAATAAAATCAACTTATACCTAAGAAGGGCGGGTTAGATTTAGATAGATAGGATGGACTCTGTATAAGCAATTAAGGGCTTCCTTGTTCACCTGCCATCTAGAGTTCATTCTCTAGGTGACATTCTTGTTAAATCTTGTAAATTATGCATGTAGTGCATTTATTAGTTTCTGAAGTTGTATGAAAGAACGTAAGATTGGTACATTTCTTAGAAATAACTTGTCAATTATTCTCACCCATCCTACGTCCTCGGTGCTCTGACTGCCCCAGTCTGCAGCACTGGCCTACAGCATCTGGAGACACATTAGAAGTAAAGGTGAGTTCTTATTGCACACATCCATCCAGTCCATTGTTGAGGACACATTACTTCCCAGGAGACCTGGTCAAGTCAATGCAATGTTGACATCACAGGGAACAATTCAGCCACGTCAGGATTAAACACATATGTACACGGGTAGATGTCACTGACTCATTCCCAGGACGTATTGATCTGTGCAGCCACTTAACTTGTAAGAAGTCCTGATGCAGCTGCCAGTGGTTCACGATAGTGACATCATTACAGACTTACAATATACAGAGTTGACCCTGATAGCAATCATACTGCTTAACTGTGTTGTAAAGTTACATTTTTGTGTAACTGCATATTTGACTAATAACTATGAGAATGTTCTTGTGCAAAGCAACTGTGAAGGCCAAGCAACCTACATGTACGTGGTTACTTTATATGTTCAGTGTACTTGATATAATGGAACTGTTGAACACACTTTATATGTGGAATTAAATTGTATCTTTACACTGTCATTATTCGAACACACTTACATTTGTCTGTGTTACACAACCGACGCCATGTAATCGGTCTGCGCAAGGTGATGATAGGGTCCACTATCACCAGGTCTCTCTCATTCAGGACCAGCTCAGCAAACTGATTGAAAACATGTGGAATTGCAATTAGAGAAACATGTAAACATTATATGTATTATGTAATGAAAGAAGGTAACTAGAGATGTCTGACAGGTTGATAAGTCCTTTCTGTTTTTCAGAACCTCTACAAAGATGGACATTGCAGACAATGGTTCAGGAGAGCGGTGGTTGCGCGGTAGAGCGCCGGACTGTCAATTGAGGGGACGGTGGTTCAATCCTACCTGCCGCCATTTTGAAACTTAGGCAATTTCATTCACCCTACATTTGCCTGCGTCTTTCGGAAGAGACACTAAAAGCCGGCGGTCTCTTCTGTCTGGTGTCTACGCCAGGGGAAGTAAAAGATCCCACACAGGAGGTAAATGTGTAACCTGTAGTGGACTCACTAATTCTAGAGGAGGATAACTCCTGCGTTAGCCCAAGTTTGGAGGAAACCACCAAAGAACTAAATGCATTAGCATTATAAAATACAGTAAGTAAATCACAAAATATCAAGAAATTCAAACTGGCAAGGTGTCATGGTTCTATGTCAGATCCCTATATACTTATGTCCACGATGAATACACCACAGCTGTGCCTTCTCTCTGGTATCTGGTGACAATGTGACTGTACAGGTCCCTCGAGACACTTCATTTGGGTATCTGGTGACAATGTGACAGTCCAGGTCCCTCGAGGCACTTCATTTGGGTATCTGGTGACAATGTGACAGTCCAGGTCCCTCGTGACACTTCATTTGGGTATCTGGTGACAATGTGACAGTCCAGGTCCCTCGAGACACTTCTTTTGGGTATCTGGTGACAATGTGACAGTCCAGGTCCCTCGAGGCACTTCATTTGGGTATCTGGTGACAATGTGACAGTCCAGGTCCCTCGAGGCACTTCATTTGGGTATCCGGTGACAATGTGACAGTCCAGGTCCCTCGTGACACTTCATTTGGGTATCTGGTGACAATGTGACAGTCCAGGTCCCTCGAGACACTTCATTTGGGTATCTGGTGACAATGTGACAGTCCAGGTCCCTCGAGACATTTCATTTGGGTATCTGGTGACAATGTGACAATCCAGGTCCCTCGAGACACTTCATTTGGGTATCTGGTGACAATGTGACAGTCCAGGTCCCTCGAGACACTTCATTTGGGTATCTGGTGACAATGTGACACTCCAGATCCCCCGAGACACTTCATTTGGGTATCTGGTGACAATGTGACTGTCCAGGTCCCTCGAGGCATTTCATTTGGGTATCTGGTGACAATGTGACAGTCCAGGTCCCTCGAGGCACTTAATTTGGGTATCTGGTGACAATGTGACAGTCCAGGTCCCTCGTGACACTTCATTTGGGTATCTGGTGACAATGTGACAGTCCAGGTCCCTCGAGACACTTCTTTTGGGTATCTGGTGACAATGTGACAGTCCAGGTCCCTCGAGGCACATCATTTGGGTATCTGGTGACAATGTGACAGTCCAGGTCCCTCGAGGCACTTCATTTGGGTATCTGGTGACAATGTGGCAGTCCAGGTCCCTCGTGACACTTCATTTGGGTATCTGGTGACAATGTGACAGTCCAGGTCCCTCGAGACACTTCATTTGGGTATCTGGTGACAATGTGACAGTCCAGGTCCCTCGAGACATTTCATTTGGGTATCTGGTGACAATGTGACAATCCAGGTCCCTCAAGACACTTCATTTGGGTATCTGGTGACAATGTGACAGTCCAGGTCCCTCGAGACACTTCATTTGGGTATCTGGTGACAATGTGACAGTCCAGGTCCCCCGAGACACTTCATTTGGGTATCTGGTGACAATGTGACAGTCCAGGTCCCCCGAGACACTTCATTTGGGTATCTGGTGACAAAGATCTTCCAAGCTATTAGGAAGGCTTCAAATCATGTAGTATTCTCCCCCAGTGGGTTTACATAGACAATGTTTCGTGCAGTGTGGTAAAACAACTCCCAATGGTTTCCCGACACAGTGAACGGTGCCAACACCACACTGTCAACATTGATGACATGCTGAAAAGACAGGCATATTAAGACATTCTTAGTAACACTGACCTGCCATTTAAAAATACCCATTTCATAAAAAACATGTTTAAAAGATACATTTTCCATTTAATAAAATATAGTAAATATCAACAGGAAAACACTATGTTTCAGATGACGCATTCTAATTGTAATGATACAAAAGGTATAAGCAAATTGTAATATCAAAAGCACTAAAATGACAATTTCAGAACGGAGAAGCAACAGTTTATTTAAGTGAACTTTGACAGTGTGTACTTGCCGAAGTATTATAATGATAAGTAACATTAATATTCCCATGGTGCCAATGAACGGCAACAAATACTAGGAGTTGTTACATAGAAAACGACATTCTGCCCATTTAGAGTGAACAATGAGAACTGGAGGCTACACTTTGTATGGAACGAGAACTTATTTACTTCCCACTGTAGCTACAGAAACATACCTTGGGCACTGATGAACTTGGCACCTGGAGCAGCTGGTGTGTGGTTGGAGACAGCTGCTTGGGCTGACAGCAACTGGAGCAGCTGGTGTGTGTGGTTGGAGACAGCTGCTTGGGCTGACAGCAACTGGAGCAGCTGGTGTGTGTGGTTGGAGACAGCTGCTTGGGCTGACAGCAACTGGAGCAGTAGGTGTGTGGTTGGAGACAGCTGCTTGGACTGACAGCAACTGGAGCAGTAGGTGTGTGGTTGGAGACAGCTGCTTGGACTGACAGCAACTGGAGCAGTAGGTGTGTGTGGTTGGAGACAGCTGCTTGGGCTGACAGCAACTGGTGCAGTAGGTGTGTGTGTGTGGTTGGAGACAACTGCTTGGACTGACAGCAACTGGAGCAGTAGGTGTGTGTGGTTGGAGACAGCTGCTTGGGCTGACAGCTACTGGAGCAGTAGGTGTGTGTGGTTGGAGACAGCTGCTTGGACTGACAGCAACTGGAGCAGTAGGTGTGTGTGGTTGGAGACAGCTGCTTGGGCTGACAGCAACTGGAGCAGTAGGTGTGTGTGGTTGGAGACAGCTGCTTGGGCTGACAGCAACTGGAGCAGCTGGTGTGTGTGGTTGGAGACAGCTGCTTGGGCTGACAGCAACTGGAGCAGCTGGTGTGTGTGGTTGGAGACAGCTGCTTGAGCTGACAGCAACTGGAGCAGTAGGTGTGTGTGGTTGGAGACAGCTGCTTGGACTGACAACAACTGGAGCAGCTGGTGTGTGTGGTTGGAGACAGCTGCTTGGGCTGACAGCAACTGGAGCAGTAGGTGTGTATGGTTGGAGACAGCTGCTTGGGCTGACAGCAACTGGAGCAGCTGGTGTGTGTGGTTGGAGACAGCTGCTTGGGCTGACAGCAACTGGAGCAGTAGGTGTGTGTGGTTGGAGATAGCTGCTTGGGCTGACAGCAACTGGAGCAGTAGGTGTGTGGTTGGAGACAGCTGCTTGGGCTGACAACAACTGGAGCAGTAGGTGTGTGTGGTTGGAGACAGCTGCTTGGGCTGACATCAACTGGAGCAGTAGGTGTGTGTGGTTGGAGACAGCTGCTTGGGCTGACAGCAACTGGAGCAGCTGGTGTGCGTGGTTGGAGACAGCTGCTTGGGCTGACAGCAACTGAAGCAGCTGGTGTGTGTGGTTGGAGACAGCTGCTTGGGCTGACAGCAACTGGAGCAGTAGGTGTGTGTGGTTGGAGACAGCTGCTTGGACTGACAGCAACTGGAGCAGCTGGTGTGTGTGGTTGGAGACAGCTGCTTGGACTGACAGCAACTGGAGCAGCTGGTGTGTGTGGTTGGAGACAGCTGCTTGGGCTGACAGCAACTGGAGCAGCTGGTGTGTGTGGTTGGAGACAGCTGCTTGGGCTGACAGCAACTGGAGCAGTAGGTGTGTGGTTGGAGACAACTGCTTGGGCTGACAGCAACTGGAGCAGTAGGTGTGTGTGGTTGGAGACAGCTGCTTGGGCTGACATCAATTGGAGCAGTAGGTGTGTGTGGTTGGAGACAGCTGCTTGGGCTGACAGCAACTGGAGCAGTAGGTGTGTGTGGTTGGAGACAGCTGCTTGGGCTGACAGCAACTGGAGCAGTAGGTGTGTGTGTGTGGTTGGAGACAGCTGCTTGGACTGACAGCAACTGGAGCAGCTGGTGTGTGTGGTTGGAGACAGCTACTTGGACTGACAGCAACTGGAGCAGCTGGTGTGTGTGGTTGGAGACAGCTGCTTGGGCTGACAGCAACTGGAGCAGTAGGTGTGTGGTTGGAGACAACTGCTTGGGCTGACAGCAACTGGAGCAGTAGGTGTGTGTGGTTGGAGACAGCTGCTTGGGCTGACAGCAACTGGAGCAGTAGGTGTGTGTGTGTGGTTGGAGACAGCTGCTTGGGCTGACAGCAACTGGAGCAGTAGGTGTGTGTGGTTGGAGACAGCTGCTTGGGCTGACAGCAACTGGAGCAGTAGGTGTGTGTGTGTGGTTGGAGACAGCTGCTTGGACTGACAGCAACTGGAGCAGCTGGTGTGTGTGGTTGGAGACAGCTACTTGGACTGACAGCAACTGGAGCAGCTGGTGTGTGTGGTTGGAGACAGCTGCTTGGGCTGACAGCAACTGGAGCAGCTGGTGTGTGTGGTTGGAGACAGCTGCTTGGGCTGACAGCAACTGGAGCAGTATGTGTGTATGGTTGGAGACAGCTGCTTGGACTGACAGCAACTGGAGCAGCTGGTGTGTGTGGTTGGAGACAGCTGCTTGGGCTGACAGCAACTGGAGCAGCTGGTGTGTGTGGTTGGAGACAGCTGCTTGGGCTGACAGCAACTGGAGCAGTAGGTGTGTGTGGTTGGAGACAGCTGCTTGGACTGACAGCAACTGGAGCAGTAGGTGTGTGTGGTTGGAGACAGCTGCTTGGACTGACAGCAACTGGAGCAGCTGGTGTGTGTGGTTGGCGACAGCTGCTTGGGCTGACAGCAACTGGAGCAGCTGGTGTGTGTGGTTGGAGACAGCTGCTTGGACTGACAGCAACTGGAGCAGTAGGTGTGTGTGGTTGGAGACAGCTGCTAGGGCTGACAGCAACTGGAGCAGTAGGTGTGTGGTTGGAGACAACTGCTTGGGCTGACAGCAACTGGAGCAGTAGGTGTGTGTGGTTGGAGACAGCTGCTTGGGCTGACAGCAACTGGAGCAGTAGGTGTGTGTGGTTGGAGACAGCTGCTTGGGCTGACAGCAACTGGAGCAGTAGGTGTGTGTGGTTGGAGACAGCTGCATGGGCTGACAGCAACTGGAGCAGTAGGTGTGTGTGTGTGTGTGTGGTTGGAGACAGCTGCTTGGACTGACAGCAACTGGAGCAGCTGGTGTGTGTGGTTGGAGACAGCTACTTGGACTGACAGCAACTGGAGCAGCTGGTGTGTGTGGTTGGAGACAGCTGCTTGGGCTGACAGCAACTGGAGCAGTAGGTGTGTGGTTGGAGACAACTGCTTGGGCTGACAGCAACTGGAGCAGTAGGTGTGTGTGGTTGGAGACAGCTGCTTGGGCTGACAGCAACTGGAGCAGTAGGTGTGTGGTTGGAGACAACTGCTTGGGCTGACAGCAACTGGAGCAGTAGGTGTGTGTGGTTGGAGACAGCTGCTTGGGCTGACAGCAACTGGAGCAGTAGGTGTGTGTGGTTGGAGACAGCTGCTTGGGCTGACAGCACATGGCCAGTGTGAAGTCAAGGCTGGGGCAGCTTCACGACTATGTGATGATGCTGGTCCACAGTGTCCAGGCGAGTTAATCATCAAGACAAGTTGCTTGATGACGTCTTGCTTCTTCTGCTGTTAGCAGAAGTGTTGAAAGCACTGAACCTGAAACAGTAATTCGTGGGTGAATATAAACTTCTCCATCAGTTTGGTTTAATGTTTCTGAGTGCCGGTGTCAGAAAGAATATGAACCCCCATAGAAAATGGACCCGGGGGTCCATATTCTATTATATAATTTTTACACACACACCCCCCCTTTAAAAAGCTGAACGTTTGGTAAAATAGTATAATGCCGTTCATAGATTGTTACTAGAATACCACAGCTATCATTGAAAACACTTCTGTAAAACAACTTTTATTATTTTTACATTTTAGCACCTTTGCCATTAAAATGTTAGTCATCTTTGACTATGAATACTGTGCATCTTATCAACTGCTAAAATGTGTGAATTGTTTCATTTTGTGGGATGGTTGAATAGCCATAACTAAGGGTCCTATTTACTCTTTCATTCATTTACTGTCATCTCAACAAAATGCAATACACCAGGAAAATAATTGTGTTAATGTTTCATGAAAGACCAGTTCATGTGTTGATACTTCGAATGGACCAGTCTCCCTTTCAACAGTGCTCACTACTAAGAGCTTGTATGAGATGCTAAATTTCAACTCCATTGGAATCAGAGATATGGCTCAGTTCCTAAGTTCTATCAGGCATAAATTATATCAACAACACAACCCGGGGTGCATTTTGTGAAAGGGGTCCATGTTAAGGATGGGACGAATGTGGAATTTCATTCTAATCGAATATTGAATCGAATATCGTCAACATTTCTAATACGAATCGAATATCAAATTGAACAGGAATATTCAGTGGCTCCAATTCGATTAGAGCGGATGGTGTCGAGATGTGTTGCAGAGACCATGTTGCTGGAGAGTTTTACATGAGTTTGTTTTGTGTTTATTCATTTAAGTTTAAGTTTATTCATTTAAGTAATGTTAGTGATTTTATTGTGTAACCCAGTGTGTGTATACATATACATATAAGATATGTGAGTAGTTTGGCGGTTGTAGTTGTTTCATAGTTAAGTCAGAAAGATAAAGATCCCCCAAGATTTTGCAGCGGAGGACATGAAGGAAAATATTCGAGTGATATTCGTTTATATAGCTGCGAATTTTCAAATAGAATAGCGACAAAACATTCGAATATTCAAATACACGAAATTTCAAATCGACTATTCGTCCCAGGCTTAGTCCATATTCTATAATACATATACATTATTTGGACCCCATAGAATATGGCCACGGAGGCTTTTCTATGGGGGTCCATATTCTATGAGACATAGAAAACGGACCCCCTATAGATTCTGTACCCGGGGTCATAATCTATTGGGGTCCATTTTCTATATGTGCCATAGACTATGGACCCCCCCCATAAAAAATTGACCTCGGTCCATTATCTATAGGGGTCCATTTTCTGTATGTGCTATAGAATATGGACCCCCATAGAATACGAACCCGAGTTCAACAATTTATATGGGGGTCCATATTCTATATAACACATCTAGAAAATGAACCCTTATATTCTGAACCAATGCTATAATTTATAGGGGTCCATTTTGATATATGTGCCATATAATATGAACCCCATATTCTATGGGGGGGTCCATATCCTGTGTTTCACAGAAAACGGACCCATATGGATTATGAATCCAAGTGCATTTTCTATGGGGGACCATATTCTATATGACTGACTGAATCCTAGGTAGAACACTGGGTAGTATTGAGTTAGTGCCTTGTGAGTCGACAATGTTCTTTACCTTACGTAGGATTGTAACAGATGCTATTGAGTGAGTGCCTCGTGAGTCGACAATGTTCTTTACCTAATGTAGGATTGTAACAGATGCTATTGAGTGAGTGCCTCGTGAGTCGACAATGTTCTTTACCTAACGTAGGATTGTAACAGATGCTATTGAGTGAGTGCCTCATGAGTGGACAATGTTCTTTACCTTACGTAGGATTGTAACATATGCTATTGAGTGAGTGTCTCGTGAGTGGACAATGTTCTTTACCTTACGTAGGATTGTAACAGATGCTATTGAGTTAGTGCCTTGTGAGTCGACAATGTTCTTTACCTTACGTAGGATTGTAACAGATGCTATTGAGTGAGTGCCTCGTGAGTGGACAATGTTCTTTACCTAACGCTCAATGTGGATCTTTGCAGCACGTCCCACTTTCCCTGTTTTCTGGATGAGGAATCTTTGTCCACGCACACACTGTGGTCATTCTGTTCACAACAAGACACACAAAACATGCAAGAGCAAGTACAATGAGGCTGTATTACAGCTGATTTAAGGCATGGAAACTATCCTGAATGTTGTGTAAGAGAACATAAACCTATGCACCTCGTACAATGTGTTTCATTTACATTGAAGGCAGGCAACCTTTGTAACTGTTCAGCCATCCGCGTAGGACATAAATAAACTCACCAAAATATTGCCATGGGAATTGTTTCCTTGGCAAACACTAAAATAGCCAAACAGGTTGCCAGTGTTACCTCTATTAAGAAAATGGAGGCAATATCTTAGATGCATTGTTATTGACACCTATAGAAAATATTTATGTGTTGTGATTTATATGTTGAAATGGTCAGGGTGTACCATCCCATCTTATGTAACACTGATAAACAGAAAAAAATTGTTTTAATGAAAGTAACACATACCTCGTTCTGTCTCCTGACTGTTCTTTTATGTGGCTTTCCATATTGGCAGGTAAGTAGTGTAATTCCTTCAACACTGTCTGGTGTTACGTCATCACCAACGCTTTGTACGAGACCTGCACACAGTAAAAACAACCTAATAACAATTGTATTGAATTCATCACGTTGTTTATAATGTTTGACAATGCTAACAGTAACATTCAAATATATGTCCACCTATTTGAACAAATATTTAACATTTTTAAGATTTAAAAAGATTGTTGTCATAGTCATCATTACATATGACAGAAATTAAGAAAGTACATCACAGTACACAATCATTGCCAGTAAACAAACAATACAGTTTAATTAATATATGAAGACAAAAAATGAAATGTGACTTCTACAATTGCTTCAAAAACAACAGTCCACACAGATAAAACAGTGACTTTTTTATACACAGACCAAGTAGCAGAAAGTGACAGCCTCGGCAAACATCAGAGCTCAGCAAACAGCACATTTTAAGTGGGCTAGACAAAAGGTAAATCCATTAGCCTTTTTTCTCACATTTTTAGTTGCATTCTCAGTTGGATTTGCATAAATAGTATAGGACATGTTTGTTTACTGGACACTGATATTTAAGGTATATACAATATATATATATATATATATATATACATATGTGTGTGCAACTGAAACCTCAACAGAAAGAAAGAGTTGGCACAAGAGGCAGGAATGTATAAACAGCCAGAAGATCTGTCAGCACCTGTTAGAAAATCCATCATTAAACTCATTCCATTGTCAAATTTAAGCTCCTTTTTGCACCTGCATTGTAAATAATGTTTATTTATATGCATATATATTATTCCTAAATAAACAAAATCAACTATTAATTCAATTGAGTGAATTATTGAACTAAAACCCACCTTCAGAGAGTATAACTTGGTAGTTTGTAGAAAGTTGTCTTCAGGGTTTTGTAAAATCATACAACCTAATGTATGTGTGTAGACACACACACATGTTGGGGATGGTTCCCTTAAATGTTTGTGGCTAATATTGGATGTAGCAAAAGCAACTTTTAAACAGTCATGATCAGGCCAAGGGTTCTCACTGGATACAGACTGTGTGGAAGGGACACTTTGAAGGAGTTGCCCTTTCTTGCAGCCGAGCAGAGCGTCAAGCACAGAGGCCAGGTGGCAGTCTCACACAGAGACCAGGTTGTGGTCTCACACAGAGGCCAGGTGGTGGTCTCACACAGAGGCCAGGTGGGGGTCTCACACAGGTCACACACTCCACTGATTGTGTTGTTACATCTTCTCTAACTTTAATACACAGAAGTCGTTAACCTAAGATGAGAGTTGGTGAGAGGTGATGTGCACAGTGCACGAACTCTTCCACTTGCAGATATCACTAGCTGAATTGCCTACTTACACACATGTATGCTTTCTTCAAGACACCAGTTGACACATCCAAACTTTGGCCTGTCCCTGAGAAGGCAAGAGAATGTTATTATAAGGCAACAAATTCAAGAGAAAGATGTTCTTGCTTGGTAAACGATAATGCAGAAACAGATATCAAACAGAATATCTCCACTTGGACGATAACAATGGATTTAATCATAACTCACAGCTGTGCATTGAATTGACACATATTGTGATACATAAAAAAACATTGTATAGAGGAAATAGTTTGCACACCGTTACACCACACATGTACTTATATCATCAAACCACAAATAGTCTCAAATCATATTATTTGATGACCATGGGCCCTTTAATATGTGGCAGTTAAATTTTACGGGTAGGCTATAAACACCTTTTTTCTGACGTTGTTTAAACGTTTTACATGTAAAAAGTGTGTTTGTTTGTATCACTTCACGTATGCACCTTTCAGTCTGAGCGACGAATCAACAAACGAGTCATTGGCCTGTGGCACATCAGTTATAAATCTGAATCTTATATTATTTCTATGCGTTAAAGTAACAGTTACAGATATTTTCACGCGAGTATAAATATGTATATATCGCTGGAACGTCAATAAACGAAAAACAGACAAACATTCGGCTGTGATCAATGGAAACAACTGATTTAGTCACGTGAAACAAAACCGTGTTTTTGAAACATCTCTTTAATTAGGCCAACTTACACACTGAACGTCTCTGAATAGTTGCCAAGGGTTATTGGATGATTCCTAGAATACTACATCAACCAAATATCTCATGTTGAGTCCCAATTCCAAGAGGATGTATCTTTGTCTCTTGAAATGACCTAATATTATGGCCTGGCTCTTTATTTTGTACAAAAAGTCTGCATTTGATTAAGTGATCTTGCTATTAGTCTGTCTCTGATATTTTCCAACTCATTATGTCTGAAGTTACACCCTCGAGCCATGTCATGTAGGGTTCTGATTTACAGTAAATTACACTTCCAGTACTATGTAAACGACTTGTATTAAAGTGCTATGGGCTTCGCCTCCCGGCCATAGCTTACGCGACAGAGCTCAGCACTTATGTACAAGTCGGACCCACCTCAATTTTGCTATTTTAACTCTATTTTTGCCAGCATTTGATACTTGATTTTGTTAATTCAATCAATTATAATCATCTTGCGCATATTTATGTTTTATAAACAGCGCGTCTTAGCAGACTTTTGAGGTCGAAAAGACAGCGTGCATGGTCGGCATAAACAAACTGTTTATCGCTCATTTCATATGCACAGCGCAATAATATGCACCGCTGCGCTTGCGACTGGCACAAATCCCGCTGTCTTTTCGACCTCAAAAGTATGCCAAGACGCGCTGTTGAGGGGGCTTAAAAGTGCTGCCACCTCACGGAGTCTGGGTATCCGAGGCTATTGTCGGCCTGTCTGGTCACGTGACCTCGCCTCACTGGGAAGACCAAATGCCTCGCTTGGCCGCCAGGTGATAGCACTACTCACGACAAAGTGCGCATTTTCGATTTTTCGACACCGCTGAAATGAATGCACGAAAAGTTCTGTCAAACTCATTTCGCATGTCCTCATATATTTACCTCCACTTTTCATACTAGTCATTGTGTTTCGCGCCCTACACGAGCGGACGCCGGCGTACATTGCCTCGCTGATCAGACGGTACGTGCCGCGTCGCGCCCTGCGATCTGCAGACCGCGCGTTGCTAGTGGTTCCTCGGCACAACCTCGAACGTTATGGACGCCGCTCATTCTCTCGTGCAGGACCAACTCTTTGGAACGCACTACCTGAGGACTTGCGTTCTACAGTGTGCATGAACAAGTTTAAAACACACCTTGTTTTTAAGACTTATTATTTCAAGATTGCTTTTAATGTCTAGTTTTTCTACACCTTTCATCCTTTTATATTTTTATTTATTTACTTATTTACTCTTAATTAGCTCAACCAGCATGTCATTTTAATTATGTATTAATTAATAGTTTACAAATTAACATATATATATTTTTTATTACAATTAACACAACTATTATATTGCTGTAGTCATTTGTTAATAATTAAGTACTATGTATATTATTATATATTTATTTATTCTGCTACTTTATTTATTACTTATTTACTCTTAATTAGCTCAACCAGCATGTCATTTTAATTATTTATTAATTAATAGTTTACAAATTAACATATATTTGAGTTTTTAATAATTACAATTGACACAACTATTACATTGCTGTAGTCATTTGTTAAAAATTAAGTACTATGTATATTATTATATATTTATTTATTCTGCTACTTTATATATATATATATATATATATATATATATATATATATATATATATATATATGTATGTATATATATTTTCTTGACTACATTGACATATGATATAGACTACAACAATGCCATCTCTGTTTAATTTTAGTTTCTCTTATAGTTCTGTACAACACTGATTTAGACAAACGTTCTCATATGTTTTACTTGTACTTTTATTTTATTTATTTCTTAGGATGTTTTAATGTTGTAAACACTACCGAACAGAGTTTGTACTTTGGATTTTAGTGTCTAAATAAAGTGTATTATTATAATTATTATCTACGTGCCGGTTTAATTGGTGTTGCGCATGCGTCAAGTGTTCACAAACACACGCACGCACGCACGCACGCACGCACGCACGCACGCACGCACGCACGCACGCACGCACGCACGCACGCACGCACGCACACACACTAATTAAATAATTTGTTCACCTAGCTGTTACCTATTATATCTGTTTGTGCGCGCACTAACCCCAACCTTGCACACCCACCCCCGTCTAACGTACTGCAGCCTGTGAAAAAACAGCAGTAAAATAAAAACAAACAGGTACCTATTTTTTATCAAAGCAATTATATTTGCATGCACTTTTATATTTTACCAACCTTATCTTATGTAACATTTTACAAGAACTTAATGTATGCTTATAAGAACAGTAATTTTATCATATTTACTATATCAACTGTGATTACATAATTAGTGTACTTTTATATATTAATATTGACATTTTATATACACACCCACCCACCCACCCACCCACCCACCCACACACACACACACACACACACACACACACACACACACACACACACACACACACACACACACACACACACACCACACCACACCACACCACACCACATTATAATTTCACCACACCACACCACACCACACCACACCACACCACACCACACCACACCACACCACACCACACCACACCACACCACACCACACCACACCACACCACACCACACCACACCACACCACACCACACCACACCACACCACACCACACCACACCACACCACACCACACCACACCACACCACACCACACCACACCACACCACACCACACCACACCACACCACACCACACCACACCACACCACACCACACCACACCACACCACATTATAATTTCGGCAACGGAATAACCTGCTCCAGAGACATTTAAACATTGGATCTAAACAGGGATGCATTATTTGAATAACACCGACCGACCGACCGACCGACCGACCGACCGACCGACCGACCGACCGACCGACCGACCGACCGACCGACCGACCGACCGACCGACCGACCGACCGACCGACCGACCGACCGACCGACCGACCGACCGACCGACCGACCGACCGACCGACCGACCGACCGACCGACCGACCGACCGACCGACCGACCGACCGACCGACCGACCGACCGACCGACCGACCGACCGACCGACCGACCGACCGACCGACCGACCGACCGACCGACCGACCGACCGACCGACCGACCGACCGACCGACCGACCGACCGACCGACCGACCGACCGACCGACCGATCCAACACAGCAGGATCCAACACCACGAAGGAAGTTGAACGTGTGAGATGAGATGGGAGAAAGACGAATATCACATAAACTTAAAGGACAGGCGACCAGTCCGTGTGACCCCCGGCTTACATGTTTATAAACATGTGACTGGATTAACTACGAGTTGAGGTTGCAGTGAAAGATAAACAAGGTCAATCTTCAAGGCCGCTACCCGAGGCAATCGCAGTTTGGAGAGGATTCGATTGAGTATTCAATCGAGTGACATACGTCATTAGCAGTGACAACCGGGAACGTATGTCCCTACTACACAAGAAAGTAAGTAACATTTACACAACACAAGCATTTAAATATGCATTTATTATTGTTATGTTATTATCTAAGACAATTGATTGCTTTATGCAATTTATTGACATAATAAGTGATGATGATCACGATCATCGCTGTTCAGTTGGATTATTCTCTTAGCACTGCGTGCGCAGTGTAAATAACCATAAATCAAATACCACGTTAAATAGGTACGCGAGTAACCCAAGTAAGCCAATCGAAGTCGGCCTATGAATCAGGCAGCCATTTATTGGTCCTCAGTTCCTGACTCTCCTAATTTTCCGGGATTGGTTGGACATATGTATGGCCCCTTGCCTACCCCGTCTGTCTACGTCAGCCTACGCCACTGCCCCCTTCCGATGTATTGATCTGCCACAGCCGATGCGGGTTGGTGCTGACGGTCCAGTTCTCAGCTCCCCAGTATTAATGTCTTCAAGTCCGCGCCAGTGCTACAATTGCGTCAGTAATTACAAGGATGTATTCAGACATGCTGGACATATCTGCTTCCGCGTTAGAACGGTGCGCGCACGTTTGCTTTCCAATAACTACTGATATTCTGCTCTTGTCCGTCACGCCTGACTACACACACAAACACCTGTAGTCTCACAGTAATGGCAGTCACGCCTGACTACACACACAAACACCTGTAATCTCACAGTAATGGCAGTCACGCCTGACTACACGCACAAACACCTGTAGTCTCACAGTAATGGCAGTCACGCCTGACTACACACACACACACCTGTAGTCTCACAGTAATGGCAGTCACGCCTGACTACACACACAAACACCTGTAGTCTCACAGTAATGTCAGTGTGTGTGAATATACTGACAGGTAGTTGCGGGTATCTGGTGACAACTAAATGTCCGTTTGTGTTGTCGGACTCTTCTAAACAACATTAATCGTGTGACGGGTCCAAAGGACATCCGAAGTACAACGTCTTGACACAGACATGTTAATGGCCAGGGGAGCGATAGGCCCGGTCCCAGAAACCAGTGGCTTAGTCAGAGGGGGCCAGGGGGCCATGGCCCCCCAATCCCGAAAAAGAAATTAGGATGGCGGGGAACGGAGGACTAATAACTGACAGCGTGATTCATAGAAACACAAAGCACAGTGGGTTTCAGAGTGCCTGCGTAATATTTTCTTTCCCAGTCCTACCCTTTCGCAAACATATTTCACCATTCCAATAGGATTAAATTACGGATTCTCCACTTCTGTCGCTGGCTGCATAAGAGTTGACAGAGCAGCAAAAAATAAATTGTTCTCAATGTGCATGTGCTCAAAGTAAAAGTTGCCCGATTACTATACTAGGGTCAAATTGCATTTTGTTATTACAATTTTGTTGAGTATGAATTCCACTCATATTCAAAAAAATATAACCATGAATTCATTTTCCCTGTCTTTTTTCTTCCCTCAACTATTTTCTTACTACGTTCTTTCTGAGCAGTCTCCATTTCGTTCTATCTATAATGTTTTGCCATTATTCCCTCACTTTTAATGCATTCTCCATCGCAATTTCGGTCTTCCTCGCCTTCATTTCCCCTCCACTTTCTGGGCATCTGCTCTCTTCTATCTTTTTTATCTCTCATATATTCCTCACCAATTTCTTTTCAGAACTTTCCTTCACTCCAACCTCCACTTTCATTTCATCCATTTTCTCTTATCAACTCTCTTATCTCCGACATTTATTCTTACCAGGATTTATTTTCGCAAACCTGGACCTTCTCCGGTTGTTTCTGTGTTAGTGTCATCGTCTCTAGTGCATTCATGTGTGCCGGAGTAACAAACGAGCTGAGCACATTTCATTTACGTTTACGTGACATGCGTCTACCTACCACCCTTCGAGTGTCCTGCAAGAGTTTGCCCTGGTTGTTATACTCATTGTAACCAAAGCAATTAATCTAGTCGATTTTGCACTGGAAAATTGCCACTTCCTGTCATGAATTTATAAATTGTAACACGCAACGTTACATATTGTGAAGTTACTGGTTTGGGTAAGTGTCTGTTTAATAATATGTCGTTTCTCTCTTACTTTCTAACTTTGACGCCTCCTGTGAATGGTTTTGCGGTGAACTTCCAGCTTCGTTTATCTGTGAACTTGGTTGTCATATCGGCATTCATTTTAAGCGAGTTGGGTTTGAATTTTTACACACACACACACACACACACACACACACACACACACACGCACGCACGCACGCACACACGCACGCACGCACGCACGCGCGCGCACATACATAATTTGCTTAGTTGCCGAGTGGCCCCCATCACTGCAAAAAATCGTGGCTACGCCATTGCCAGAAACATCGTCGTCCATTAGTGACATAACCCAACGATCTATCATAAACTTATCACGACATCATGCTAAATTAACGAAATCTGTTTGATGTTTAACAACCTGTCGATTTAATATAAGCATCGAACCTTCCACTTAATTATGACGATTTTTCAGTTCTTATTCTACCATGTAAATAAGTATAAATCAAGCAGGTAACATATCAAAAACAAAGCCTACTGTAAAGCTACAGTCACACCCACAGCGCACAGAGTTGTATCGACGGAGCAAGACAGTGCAGACATCTAGTGTATTCAAAACAAACCATGTGTTCCTAGATGTGTTACCTAAGATACATAGTGACAGTATGCACAGTTTTTATCGTCCGTCCGTCCGTCCGTCCGTCCGTCCGTCCGTCCGTCCGTCCGTCCGTCCGTCCGTCCGTCCGTCCGTCCGTCCGTCCGTCCGTCCGTCCGTCCGTCCGTCCGTCCGTCCGTCCGTCCGTCCGTCCGTCCGTCCGTCCGTCCGTCCGTCCGTCCGTCCGTCCGTCCGTCCGTCCGTCCGTCCGTCCGTCCGTCCGTCCGTCCGTCCGTCCGTCCGTCCGTCCGTCCGTCCGTCCGTCCGTCCGTCCGTCCGTCCGTCCGTCCGTCCGTCCGTCCGTCCGTCCGTCCGTCCGTCCGTCCGTCCGTCCGTCCGTCCGTCCGTCCGTCCGTCCGTCCGTCCGTCCGTCCGTCCGTCCGTCCGTCCGTCCGTCCGTCCGTCCGTCCGTCCGTCCGTCCGTCCGTCCGTCCGTCCGTCCGTCCGTCCGTCCGTCCGTCCGTCCGTCCGTCCGTCCGTCCTTCGTTCCTTCGTCCGTTCCTTCGTCCGTTCCTTCGTCCGTTCCTTCGTCCGTTCCTTCGTCCGTTCCTTCGTCCGTTCCTTCGTCCGTTCCTTCGTCCGTTCCTTCGTCCGTTCCTTCGTCCGTTCCTTCGTCCGTTCCTTCGTCCGTTCCTTCGTCCGTTCCTTCGTCCGTTCCTTCGTCCGTTCCTTCGTCCGTTCCTTCGTCCGTTCCTTCGTCCGTTCCTTCGTCCGTTCCTTCGTCCGTTCCTTCGTCCGTTCCTTCGTCCGTTCCTTCGTCCGTTCCTTCGTCCGTTCCTTCGTCCGTTCCTTCGTCCGTTCCTTCGTCCGTTCCTTCGTTCCTTCGTTCCTTCGTTCCTTCGTTCCTTCGTTCCTTCGTTCCTTCGTTCCTTCGTTCCTTCGTTCCTTCGTTCCTTCGTTCCTTCGTTCCTTCGTTCCTTCGTTCCTTCGTTCCTTCGTTCAAGTCTAGCTGGCATTATAGTGCAGTGTGTGTATTTGAGTATGACAACGACTGGGTTGTGAACGTATCTCGCTGCCGATTGGATTACGATTTTATCACATAGCAGAAAAAGCGAGCCGAATTATTCAGTAAACACACTGACAAGTTTGTTAATGCTATCATCTGCTGACATCAAACATGTATACCAACAACGTGTGTTGGTGGTTTTATGTCACGTGACACAACACTAAAACATATGTGCAGCCTCTGTCGATATTTCTATTGTCACAAAGAATAACTTTTCTTCAAGTAATATATACGTGATGTCACTTCCGCTTGCGCCCCACTTATAGGGACACTATAATTTTAATAACAATAATAATAATAGTTTTTATTTGTAAAACGCCGTATATTTGTAAAACAATTCGTCTCAGAAGGCGCATAAAATATAACATTTGTAAAACATGAATTTCAAACATATTCGTAATCTATTAAACGTACACGTAAAGATGAAATATTAAATGATAATAACCAGATTAAAATAAACAAAGCTTCTGAAATCTTAGTGCATAAGCTAAGCTTATCATCAATAAATTGATAAAATAATATATATATATATATATATATATATATATATATATATATATATACACACACACACACACACACACACACACACACACACACACACACACACACACACACACACACACACACACACACACGAATAAGAGAAACTATAATCACGGTTAAAATAAATTCATTATAAAACACCCTACAAGTAGTTTACAAATGCGGCCTTAGAAAAGGTGTTTTTTTTAAATTGGACTTAACAAAGTTCAAGTGAGTCTATTAGTCGCAGATTGTCCGGCAAATCGTTCGTCAGACGCGGCGCCGTCACCGAAAAGCCACTTTCATAATCGCAGGTGAAGTAAAAAGTAAAGATAAGTTTTTATATTGCGTAGTATCCAGTCCTTAGGACTGCTCAAAGCGCTTTCCCGGCAGACCTGTTCAGTCAAATACCGTCTCAACTTCTCTGGGAAGCAACCAGCCAAATGCTGAAATTAATGTGCAAAAGGCTGCTCGTACACATAGCCACTACTGTCTATAACCAGGTACTCATTTATGTAACTGAATGAACTGGGACGTGTCTGCATCACAAGGCTGATCACGTGGGAAATAGACGTAGAGTTGGGTATCATCGGCACAGTGTTTCAAATGGTGTCTAGCGAATATGGAAGTGAGTGGCATGCAGTAAATAGTAAACAGTAACAGACCAAGTACCGACCCCTGAGGTACACCACAGTTCAGTTGTTGTCGGCGAGAAGTGGCAACGTCAATCTTTACAGCAAGTGTTCTGTCCGACAAGTAGGATGCTACCCACGCCAGCGCCGATTCACAAAAGCCGATGAATTTCATTTGTTTTAGTAGCAAAGCGTGTCCACACTGTCAAAAGCAGCTGTAAGGTCAATGATGATGAGTATCACCCCCCTTCTACGGTCTAGTGCCTGCATGATATCATCGTGAATACACGTGAGTGGTGTCTCGGTGCTATGGTGCGGACGACGCCCGCCCTTGCACGGGTCAAGCAGTTTGTCTTCGTCAATGTAGCGACATGTCTCAATGTGCGACATGTCTCAATGTGCGACATGTCTCAATGTGCGATCTGTCTCAATGTGCGACATGTCTCAATATGCGGCATGTCTCAAAGTAGCGACATGTCTCAATGTGAGACATGTCTCAATGTGCGTCTTGTCTCAATGTGCGACATGTCTCAATGTGCAACATGTCTCAATGTGCGACGTGTCTCATTGTGCGACATGTCTCAATGTGCGACATGTCTCAATGTAGCGACATGTCTCAATGTGCGACATGTCTCAATGTGCGACATGTCTCAATGTGCGACGTGTCTCATTGTGCGACATATTTCAATGTAGCGACTTGTCTCAATGTGCGACATGCCTCAATGTGCGACATGTCTCAAAGTGAGACATGTCTCAATGTGCGACATGTCTCAATGTGCGACATGTCTCAATGTGCGACACGTCTCAATGTGCTTCAAGTCTCAATGTGCGACCTGTCTCAATGTGCGACCTGTCTCAATGTGCGACATATCTCAATATGCGACATGTCCCAATGTGCGACATGTCTCAATGTGCGACATGTCTCATTGTGTGTCATGTTTCAATGTAGCGACATGTCTCAATATGCGACATGTCGCAATGTAGCGATATGTCTCAATGTAGCGACATATCTCAATGTGCGACATGTCTCAATATGCGACATATCTCTCTAACAGTTTTTATACAAAGCTGAAATTTTGAATAAGGCGGCGATTCTGGATGTCAGTTGCATTTAGACCTGTCTCCTTGAGCAATGGCGTGACTGCCGCATGCTTCATTTCAGCTGGAACTGTTGCAGATTCCAATGACATATTCTAATCACTAACATGATTACAATGCGACATTACTCCAAACATAAACCAACTTTACACCCGATGTCAACATCCACAACGCGCGGCCAGCGGTTTACTAACCGTTAGTTCGCGTAGTATTCACCAGATGTCACTACCATCATGTCAAGAAGACGTAGAAGGGTAAAGCGTTACACTAATAGCTGTCGACTGAATTTGAAAGGATAGAACTAGATTGCTGGCCAGAGCTCCATTACTGAGTTGAATTAATCAGATATATGTAGAAACCCGTCTCATAGCTGAGCCAGGTATAAGGTACTATAGAGTTAAACATATACTACGAATTATGTGCAAGGCTTAGTAAAGATCGTGAATGGTAAGTACAGTCACATTTTAAATATAACGTTGTGTACTATTAAAAGAGCCTTTTCTGTGGAATTGAATTGCTTCTCATAGATTGTGATAACGAACACATTTACAAACTAGTAGATATTATAGGTTCGGTTAATTGATTATCTTTGAAAATGGTTACCGTGGTAGTTTGTATAATTGAAAATAAAAGGCCATTATCAATATTTTCATAAACATTCAATTGACATCATAGCCTTCTTGATATCCCGCTCGCTCGTTAACGTTGTCCAACCACTGTTGTTAATTGTTTACGCATGTCCTCTATCTAACTTAATGATATAACGAGACATTTCCAGTGTATTCTGCGAATTGCACAGCAAGTAGGTCTGTAACTCGATGCCATGTCGATCTATATATTTTGTGTATTCACAATAACTATTAAATCATATAACCTTTATATATAAGAATGTTTGATTGAACAAATAGAAGTTGTAATCTGCAGATGTTTGAAATGGAAACGGTTACGTTATTGCGTGTCATGGTAATTAAAACGATCTCTTGTAAAATGCGATATTTAAAACGTGATTTGTTACACATTACACATTACTACATTTATAATTTTCGAAATTATGTTCTTGTATTTTATGGTTTATATCATTATTGTCATGTAACAAGCTATATATATATATATATATATATATATATATATATATATATATATATATATATATATATATATATATATATATTATATATATATTATATAATTATAGTCTACATTATAAATATAGAGAAATTGTACCAAATATGTAGTTTTTTATATCTTTACAATTTGTACCAAAGCTAAAACATAATTATATGTTACATTTTACCCCGTAGGCTGGTACAACTAAATTTGTAGCATATTATGACACCTCATATAACTCATTATACCACACAAGTATAATAGGCAATTATGCCACAATTATCTGCAGGAGATATGAAAAACAGTTTCGATCGGCTAAGAAACCCACCCGCAATCGTGAAATATTTTGTTTATGTTACAACTAGCCCCGGTCTCCCCTGTGTGATTTATCCAACTAGCGACGGCACTGCTTGTCGCCGTTGAATGCCTTTCATACTAGCGCTTGTCTGCCTAGGTAAAACCGCTGTACATTTCACGCACGCACGCACGCACGCACGCACGCACGCACGCAAACACACACTCTCTTTCTGACGTCATTGCTAGCTCACTTTCAAACTCAGCGCGAGCCACAAATCATTCAAACGAGAATCGACACGCGTGACTGCCGATGGCTATAAGCCGGCATTGTTCGCGGTATTATTGACATCATCACGCATGGGTGACTGCTGTCAGTCGGCGCGTGTTGGGAAGATTAGATCAGTTGGCGACACGCGCCGCCCTCGGATGAATCATGGCTGTCAAATAGATAACACATTACACACAGTAAACGACTTTTGTTACTTACGTCTGGTAAAACTCATGATGATGCTATTACTGTAAAACAATCACGAATATATAAAGTATATTATCGATGCAATATGGGCATATGCAGTATCTTACCATAACTCTTTCAAATAATGGCAATAGTCGCCTAGAACTTACTTAGTACGCACTATATATATATATATATATATATATATATATATATATATATATATATATATGCGTATATATATATATGCGTGTATATATATATATATATATATATATATATATATATATATATATATATATATATATATATATATATATATATATATATATATATATATATATATATATATATATATACATAGAGGACACATTTTACATGGTGAGAACAGTATTTTTGAAATCAGCCACGCATACGGGCTAAAAAGATGAGGTTGGGAGAACAAACAATTGTGTTAACATTTCACAGAAAACCATCGAGAGGAAGAGATCTTAACGCACCGAATGTTTTTACATATTGATTAATGTAAGAACTTGTCCATTTGACTGTTACATTTGTTTAATAGTGAACTCATAAATAATATATCCTATGAATGTCTTGGTTCATTTGGAATCACCAGGTCCTAGAAATAAACTAGCTTGACTGCCCAAATAGCAACTATGAGTAACTCTCGTTTCGACACTTTGGCGGACTTGGTCTGTTTCTGACGCCGATTGGTGTTGCCGGACCGTACGCGTGTGGAATGTAGATGTTCCTGTTCTCAAATAGCGGATCAATATATAACTTTTCATTTTAAATAACATTATATATATATAATATATATATATATATTTTACACACATATATATATATATATATATATATATATATATTTACTAGATTAACATAATTTATTAAAAGAGATAATGTGTAATTTTAAATGACATTTGAGATATGCTATTTATTTATTACATCAAAACAGTAATTATTTATTTCTAAATTTTTAAAGAACATATTATGTATGTTACATATTATATTCTTCATTTTTATTTACTATGATTTTATAGGCACTACGTGACATAACACCAGAACACATTCGATTTAATATGTGTTTATTATATACTTGCATGCATAAAATGGCAAATAAAGCTTTATTGCTATTATAATTTGCATAATTCCAAGATGGCCATTGATAAGATATTAAACAAACTTCACAATGATTTGCCTAGTACATAAGGAAGAAGTGGCCACTGTGCCGAAGGACTTGGATAAGTTCACTACTATCACGTCTGGTGTCAACCTCTCTCCAATTGTTCGGTATTTCATCACTCAGGTCTACTAGTTGTGTTTGATGGAATCCATGGATGCTGTTCAGGACATTTGTCTGCATGGGATATGATGTGACTAACAAAGATATCAGCTGCAATATTTTACAGTTTCTACTATATTCTTGTCACCTGTTTATATCGGCCGTTTGGTGTGAAACGTGTTTTTGTCCATTCTACCAGAACACGTCGTGTGTAAGGAGAATGTATTTGTGGAAGGATGATGCAGTTTCGTCAGCTGTTAACTGGAGTACGTAATCTTAATAGTCGGGGCGAATGGGGGTCGAAGTGGACACCTCATGCTATTTTGGTTGCTCTGTCGTTTTGTAAACTTCAAACCTTCCTTAATGATATTCCAGAGGGCAACCCTCTCAAATTAGTGTACCTCACTCCCGAAAATTGCAATTACATTCAGGCCTATGTGTCCTCTTAATGGCCGATTAGCATATATTTCTCTTTGTACATTTTCACAGTAAATGTGTATCAAGAAACTTAAGTGTAGTATGAAATAATCAGAACTGACGAGAACTAATATTTGTGGGACTATCGTATTGATACGTTCATCTTTTAGGAAGCCAGGTACAAAACATAGGAAAATATATCGAAAAATCAGTTCGGTTTCGCAGATGACATCGCACTCGTGTCAGACTCCGTCGAGAAAGCACAGGCCCTGCTGCTCAGTGTGCTCAGCTCCTGTGAGATAGTAGTCTCAAAACACCAGCATATACCAGAACATGTATGGAGGACCGTGGTGTTTGGCGTGTCATCGTTGCACGAGCAGACTCGACCATATGATGATCAATCAATCTTTGTAGCAAGTGTTCTGTTCGAAAAGTAAGATGCTACCCAAGCTAGCGCCGATTCACAAAAGCCGATGAATTTCATTTGTTTGAGTAGCATAGCGAGGCCCACAGTGTCAAAAGCAGCTGTAAGGTCAAGGATGACGAGTATCATCCCTTTTCTACGGTCTATAGTGCCTGCATGATATCATTGTGAATACGCATGAGTGGTGTCTTGGTGCTATGGTGCGGACGACGCCCGCTCTTGAACGGGTCAAGCAGGTTGTTTTCGTCAATGTAGCGACATGTATCAAAGTGCGACATGTCTCAATGTAGCGATTTGTCTTAATGTGCGACATGTCTCTCTGACAGTTTTGACACAAAACTGAGATTTGATACAGGGCGGCGATTCTGAATGGCAGTGGCTGTCTTCTTGAGCAATGGCGTGGCTGCCGCGTGCTTCATTTCAGCTTGAACACTGGCAGAAAATAATGACATATTCTAATCACTAACATGATTACAATGAGAAATT
The DNA here is from genome assembly GCA_964017155.1 of Oasisia sp. SBJ-2009. NCBI lineage: Eukaryota > Metazoa > Annelida > Polychaeta > Sabellida > Siboglinidae > Oasisia > Oasisia sp. SBJ-2009. Next base: position 47,898,351 of record OZ024864.1, on the reverse strand, counting down.
GATCCAAAGATAAACCAACTTTGTACGCGATGTCAACATCCTCAACGCGCGGCCAGAGGTTTACTAACCGTTAGTTCGCGTAGTATTCACCAGATGTCACTACCATCATGTCAAGAAAACGTAGACGGGTAAAGCATTACACTAATACCTGTCGATTGAATTTGAAAGGATTGGACTAGATTGCCGCCCAGAGCTCCATTACCAAGTTGAATTAATTAGATTTACGTAGAAACCCGTCTCATAGCTGAGCTAGGTATGAGGTACTTTAGAGTTAAACATATACTACGAATTGTGTGCAAGGTTGGTTAAAGATCGTGAAAGTAGGTACAATCCCTTTTCAAATGTAACATTGTGTACTTTTAAGAGAGCCTTTTCTATCGAATAGAATTGCTTTTTTTAGATTGCGATAACGAGCACATTTACAAACTAGTAGATATTATAGGTTCGGTTAATTGATTATCTTTGAAAATGGTTACCGTGGTCGTTCGTATAATTGAAAATAAAACCCCATTATCAATATTTTCATAAACATTCAATTGCCACCATAGCCGTCTTTACATCCCGCTCGCTCGTTAACGTTGTCCAACTACTGTTGTTAATTGTTTACGCATGTCCTCTATCTAACTTAGTGACGTGACGAGGCATTTCCAAAGTGTTCTGTTTGACACGGTGTCGACAGGAAAAGTGTCGGTAAGTCCGGTCTCTCTCTCAGTAGTCGCCCTGAGTGACGACTTTCAATGTTTAGCTGGTCTGCTAAAATAATAACTTGGCGGGAGCTTTGTTCAACTTCCTTCATATACATAATATATACACCACTTTACACGCAGGGGATGATACGTCATTTTGAAGGGATGGCGGAGTTTGATGGTGACTTTGTTTGACCTTCATTTTAACCTAATGCACTACTTGATAGCGCCCTGACACACCCAGTATTTTACAGGAAGACAACAAGCTTTCTCATTTCTAGAGCTTACTCGTAAGTATACCCAACAACTGATGTTGTATAATGTTTACAGGACGGCGCAGTTGCAAACATAGATCACCTGACGATAACACTGTTTGGTCATCGCTCCACACATACTCCATCAACTCACAGCTCCATGTTATAGGCCTATATCCTTGTGGGTGGTAATTTATTTAACATAGTTTCTAAATTTTACGCTCAATGGAAGACGATGCAGAGTCACTGTAAGTTTATTACGTCTGCAGCTTTCTAAATAATCGAATATTCTTCAGATGTTTTACCCATAACATACCAGGTAACAGCTACATTCCGTATCTAATTTTGACGGGGGGGGGGGGGGGGGGGGGGAATAAGCTTTCAAAAAAATATGCGAGACCATTTTGTAAATAAATGAAGTAAATGTACCACCATTGTTATATAATGTAACACATTTTGACGACGCACACGGTGTGACTGCGCACGTATTTGACTTTGGTTTCACGCTTGGTAAGTCTATGACACGACTCGTTGGGACATAAGACGTGGGTTTTCAAATGGGTTAATATTTTGTTGAGTGTATGGGGCATTTAAACTCTTAATGAAAAGCACGTTTTTGGTATTTGTCACATTTGTTTCACCTGTGCGAATTGCACAGCAAGTAGATCTGTAACTCGATGCCATTTCAATCTATATATGTTGTGTATTCACAATAACTGTTAAATCATATAACGTTTTTATATATAAGAATGTTTGCTTGAACAATTAGAAGTTGTAATCTGCAGATGTTTGAAATTGAAGCGGTTACGTTATTGCGTCTCACGATAATTAAAACGGTCTTGTAAAATGCGATATTTAAAAGGTGATTTCTACACAGAATCTACTCAATTATGTGCTTATATGTTATGGTTTATATCATTATTGTCATGCAACAAGCTACTTATATAGCCCACATTTTAAAAATACAGAAAATGTACCAAATATGTAGTTTTCTATATCATTACAAGTTGTACCAATGCTAAAACATATATGTTACAATTTACACCTTAGGATGGTATGACTACAATTGTAACACTTTAGGACACCTCATATAACTCATTATACCACAATTGTGTAATAGCCAATTATGCCATAATTTTCTGCATGAGATATGTGGGACCGTTTAGCATGGAAACAGTTTCGATCGGCTAAGAAACCCACCCACAATCGTGAAATATGTTGTTTTTTGTTACAATTAGCCCCGGTCTCTCCAATGTGATTTATCCAACGAGCGACGGTGTAGCTTACATTTTTCCGGCGTTAAAATGTTCCGATTGACGTTTCTGCGCATGCGCGATAAAAGTAAAATCATTAATGTGCAGCGAAAGGGCAATGCATTTATGGCATAAATACTACGTATTGTTCGTCAGGATGTATACAACCACTCAGCAAAATTATTTGTCGCAAATTAACATGAGGCAAACAAGTTTTGAGGCATGCTTTGATAGGAAACGTAAATCAAGTGACTGTAATGCGCCATAATCCGTGCTATTGATTTAAACAAACGGAAGATATTATTGTATTAAACGACACTTTAAGCAACTCTTCACAGAAATCATCACAGGAGAGTTAACGAACAGCCCGTGGCATTTATGCAAACAAATGCTTTGTCGTTTCGCTGCATATTGATGATTTTACATTTATCGCGCATGCGCAGAAACGTCAATCGGAACGTTTTTAACGATCGGAAAAATGTAAGCGCGACAACGGCACTGCTTATCGCCGTTGAGTGCCTTTCACAAAGAATGTCATACTACCGCCGGTATGCCCATGTAAAACCGCTGTATATTTCTCACTCGTATGCGCGGACGCAAGCACGCACGTTCGCACGCAAACCCCCCCCCCCCCACACACACACACTCTCTCTCTCTCTCTCTCTCTCTCTCTCTCTCTCTCTCTCTCTCTCGCTCTCACGCATACCATTGCTAGCTTACTTCAAACTCAGCGCGTGCCACAAGCCATTGAAACGAGAAACGACACGCGTAACTGCCGCTGGCTATAGGCTGGTATTGTTCGCGGTATTATTGACACCGTCACGCATGGGTGACTGCTGTCAGTCGGCGCGTGTTGGGAAGATTAGATCAGTTGGCGACACGCGCCGCCCTCTAGGGTGAATCATGGCTGTCAAATAGATAACACATTATACAGAGTAAATGACTTTTGTAAGTGTGGTATAACGTATGATGATGTTATTGCTAGAACAATCACGAATACATAAAGTATATTATTGATGCAATATG
>OZ024864.1:47880132-47890132 GCA_964017155.1 Oasisia sp. SBJ-2009 | reverse complement strand
CAAGAGAAGTTGCACAAATGTGCGGAGAAACACTGGTCCTGATGGTATTTCTAGACAGGTTTTGAAAATGATCCCACTCAGTTGACTGTATTTTCCACTCCATCTTTCAGATCTCACTTACCTTACAGAAAGTCACTACCTTGTGAAAAATATCTATTGTCGTGCCTGTCCCCAAGAAATCCCGTCCTGCTAGTCCTAACTATGTTCACTCAGTAACGTTGACGTCGCATGTAATAAAGAGGTTTGAAAAAAATAATTAAAACCATGGTCATGACCCGTAGAGAGCATCTGTTAGATCCCATGCAAGTTGCATATCGGCCGGGGCCGGGGAGAGGGGTGGATGATGCAGTCGCTACTATAATAAACTACGTACTTTGCCATCTTGAGGACGCCAAAACCCATGCCAGAGTTCTCTGCATGGATATGAGCTCTGCCTTTAATACGCTGCAGCCTCACTTGTTGTTTAAGAAATGTATTTCCTAGTTTGAGGTTAAATGTGGATTGGCGCTATGAGTGCTTGATTTTTTGGTGGGGAGATGCCAACAGGTTCGAGTGAATAACACCACTTCTAGTGTGAATGTTGTTTCCGCTAGCTTACCACAATGATGTGTCTTACCCATCTTTTATTCATTTTATACAAAAATGAGTGCAGGAGCATCCGTCGGAATATGTATTTTATTAAATTCTCAGATGATACAGCTTTACTCATTCTGTTGTCTAACGATGAAGTTGGCCATGGTCCTGTGCTAAACGAATGTGTTGCATATTGTGATAGATCGTAGTTGAGCCTAAACGCAAAAAAAACAAAGACATATGCTATGAGTTTAGGAAATACCCTCCACCCCAGTCTGATAGTATCATCCACGATAACAAGGTAGTGGTAGTTGACGAGAATAAATACCTCGGCACAACAATTGACAATAGATTGAAGTGGGACCACCACTGCAGTGTCAATTACAAGACATGTCAGCAGCGTCTTTACAGCCTCAGAAAACTTCGCTCTTTTAACACTGATAACACCATATTGTCCATGTTTTATAAATCTTGTATATCCAGGGTGTTTTGATATTTTCTTTTTGCGCTGGTTTGGGAACGTCAGTCAGAAAGACAAGAATAAGTTGCAGCGCGTTATAAATATTAGTGGGAAAATAACCGGCTTCAAACAATCCTCTCTCACTGTTTTGCATGAAAAGCAGGTACTGCTTAAAGCTAATAAAATAAATAATAACAATACACATATTCAACATAACGAGAACGTCCTTCTGCCTTCGTCCAGAAAGTTCAGAACTATCATATCCAAAACAAATAGGAAGGGTCATTCTTTCTTTCCAATATCTGTACGACTTCTCAACGACAAGCACCTCTCTATGTGCGTATGTTTTCTTTTGTTTCTTTTATTTTTGTATTAGTGAACGGACGACCACAATTATAATTGTGACTATAATTTTAAATTATATAATAAATTAGTCTTGTCTTTTATTAAGATTAATGTTTACACACTGTTCTAATAATGAATGCGTCTGTATTTGTATTTCTCTACTCCTGTATTTTATACTACTTATGACGAACGCTGCAAAGCGAATATCCCGGTCTCGAACAATAAAGTGTTATTGTATTGTATAAATATCATTCTAAGATATATTAGGATCGCCTGATACGTGTAGGGCCAATCATCGGCTGAAGGCACTAGTGGACGACAATGTTTCTGGTGTTGGGCCCGTCGCCCACAGAACACAAACCGTCTATGACAACGAGTTGTCCTTTCGCGGCTGTACTTTGGACCCGCCACACACCGATGGAAGGCTCCTTTGAAGTGACCGTCTACACACACGGACAATTAACTGTCACCAGATACCACCAAATAACTGTTAGTATACCCTCTTAAACACGTGTTTCAGGTTTCTGCCGAACTACAGGTGTTTGTGTATAAACGTGTGCAGTCAGGCGTGTCGGAATCACAGGTAAACACACGTCCACACACAGTTCTAGCGAGGAAGGAGAGATTTAGAAATTTAGATAAAAGTAGAGGCACGACGTCTGACTACGATATTCCCCCATAATGAAATACACGATATACGCATATCTAAAAGTCTACAACATTCATAACAAATATCTCAAAACCAGGACCAACAGTTTAGTAGCAGTTTTCCCCCTAGCCGTACAAGCCCTGTCAAAACAGAAGTGAGTTTTCTCCTACCTGTGGTGCACACTTCTTCCACTTTCAAAGTGTTTTAGTGTGTGTACCTTAATGTAACTCATTCATGTCGTAATTGACACAAATGTTATTAAACTCATTAATTAACGCCGCTAGCAAAATGTTCATCATCCGGATGACGCACACACGCAATTTTCTTTTAAAAGTTCCATCATACTACTCTGATTAGCGACATGATATGAGCAACACATTAACGCCCGCCTAACATATGACTAAGGATGGATCATATAAACGGCCACTCCTTTCAGCAGCGTCAACAACAAGCAATATACTATTATTTTATTGTTTATATGCCTACGGAGAGAACGAATCAATGAAGCAAATACGGCTAATATTATACGTCTAATATAGAATTAGTGTTTTAAGAGGAACATTTTCCAAACATATTAACGAAACATAACACACACACACACACACACACACACACACACACACACACACACACACACACACACACACACACACACACACACACACACACACACACACACACACACACACACACACACAACACAAACACAAACACAAACACAAACACAAACACAAACACAAACACACACACACACACACACACACACACACACACACACACACACACACACACACACACACACACTGGATTTGTATGTATTTGTATTCAACGGTGAGCAGCGATGCGAGACCCACAGATAACACGCGATCAGCTGTTGTTTGTAAACACGCCAAGAAAGCACCACGTCTACTAGAGCCCGTTTTGTTGATGCGCAACCTTTCTGCCCGCCGGATAACGACAGTACGCTGACACCGATCTCAGAGCGACGCAGAGACGCGATAGGTACAAGTTCTATCCGGGTAAACGACGGACTCTTCCAGACGAGCGATCTGTTCGTGTGTGACACTGCACACCGGACGGCGCTCTACACGACACAAGGTCACCACCGTCACGTGACGTCGGTGTGCACATCGTATTTGTGTTGGAAAATAAACACATCGATTAAGTGATTGATTGACTGATTGCTTAATTGATTGATGGATAGATTGGTGGATTGGTTTCTGGATTGATTGGTGGATTGCTTGGTGAATTGATTGGTGGACCATCGATCAATCCACTAACTGGGTCATCGGACCCCGCAGTTTTACACAGTTTTTATTGAGTTCTCGATCTGATTCACACGAACTTTCAATAGACGGATTGGTGGGTCTGGTAGTGACTAACACGCTTATGGTAGCTGCACTGCCTATGTTGTCATTATAAACGTTTCGCTGGTACACTCTCGTAATCAGTGGTATAAACTACACTGACGTAATTTATGTTGGCTATAATATGATACCTATAATCTAAACCCCTCACAATATAGTATATCTATATTAATGAAAACATTTACTACCCAAATATTATACACACAATAACACAACACAGTGTGTATATAATTATTGTTTTACATTTATTATTTAAAATCAACAAAAACAGTAATCTCAACACGTTCTTAAATGTGAGAAGGTTCCTTTGGATTAATGAGAGCTACAGATGAATGCACAGATCAAGACTTGCTATTTCCTCGCCTGATTATTTGCACCAGTAGGCAACTATCAACAAAAACGTGTGTGTTAGCACATATCAACATAATACATATAATGTATATAAACATCAGAGCTAGGGTACTGTAAGTGGAAATATTCTTAGTTCAGACAATAGCAATGTAAATTACTAATAACAATATAAATAACTTTTGCGATCCAGTATAGAAACCAACGAGTCGGTAACAGTACTGTTCTACAGTATAGTATTTCTACAGTCTAATATGTTTGTGAATGTGCAATACAGTGTATGTCTAGATTGCATATATAGTGCCATATATATTCTGTCATACATTTAGGGTAAATAATCTTAAAATGGTCTTCTTTATGGCAATAGTTAGAAATGAAACAACACTGAAATAAATTGCTCACTTTTTCAGAGCAATTTTGTTTTATAAAAATTCATAATTGTAAAAATTACCCTACCTTTTGGCTTTTATACATCCACAACTAACATTTATAGTTTTTATTGAGATCAGCCATATAACCACAGAAAAAAGCCATATAACCACTTCTTGATGCACCTCTTTAATAATATAAGAATGTTGGACATGATATTCTTCCAACGTACGTACATTTGTCTGTAGTTGACTGTACATCTGCGTTTTGTCTTGAGGCCAAACTAATCATTACGTGTACAATGTAGTTTTAGGCTGTATGCAATGCAGGTATAAATATTGTTTCTTACTTGTTGGGTGTACTGCTGACTAAAAAGGTTATGTGGTGGGAAACATTAAATTATGTTAAGAAATCGATGAACAGTTGTTGATAATCTAAAATTAATTAGTTGAAGATGCAGTGACGACGTAGGCTCCTGCGGGGCGCCACCGTCTGCAGCCTTCTCCATCGACAGAGTTTACTGGCGCCAAATAAAAACAGGCGTGTGTGTGTGTGTGTGTGTGTGTGTGTGTGTGTGTGTGTGTGTGTGTGTGTGTGTGTGTGTGTGTGTGTGTGTGTGTGTGTGTGTGTGTGTGTGTGTGTGTGTGTGTGTGTGTGTGTGTGTGTGTGTGTGTGTGTGTGTGTGTGTGTGTGTGTGTGTGTGTGTGTGTGTGTGTGTGTGTGTGTGTGTGTGTGTGTGTGTGTGTGTGTGTGTGTGTGTGTGTGTGTGTGTGTGTGTGTGTGTGTGTGTGTGTGTGTGTGACTCACAGACGTTCTATTGATGTTGTATGATGTCTGTCTCAATCTGAAAGGTTGTCGCTGAAAAGGATGTAATCTCTTCAGCGCCAACAAAGCGAACTATTCTTCTACGCCACTACCGCTGGTTAAGTGTCATCGTGGTTGCTGTAAATAATGACGCGTTATGTACATTAGCCAATCACAGGTTTGTAATGCCGGTGGGATTTTACCGGAAATTTCTGCTTACGTCAAGAGGCAAAACTGCCGCAAGGTGCCGTCACTGTTTGATAATTTTACCAGCAAACTCGATGCACCACTTCCGGTCTGACTACTGACCTGTGCCATTATTTACGTAGCCAGACCCGGTAATTGATGGCTGACATTAAACACCAACACAACGGGCCAACAATAAGAACTGATAGCAGGCGAAAGCTTAGTCGAGAAGGGGTCGAGTCAAAAATGAATCGAGATCGCTATCCCTGCATTTTTGTCTTCTCTTCTTCTTCTTCCATTAATTGACCACCGGTCAACTTGCTGACCATTATTGTCATCTCTAGAAATAGTGAGTCCACTACAAGTTACACATGTACCCCCTGTGAGGTATTTTACTTCCCCTGGCATAGACACCAGATAGAAGTCACATCCGGCTTTTAGTGTCTCTTCCGAAAGACACAGGCGAATATGTGGTGAACGAAATTGCTTAAGTTTCAAAACGGCGGCAGATGGGATTGAACCACCGTCCCCGCAATGGACAGTCCGGCGCTCTACAGCGCGACCACCGCTCCCAGCGATACTTATGAGAACTTTGAACAAATTGTGGTCTATATCTTTAAAACAAATTGTATTTAAGGGATTCCTTGCAAGCTTTTTAAACAATCGAGATGTACTATATCAACACACGATTTCCCACAAGTCCTTTCTCTGCTGCATTTGATTTGCAAATATGTGTGTACTTTGGGTGTTATCTGCGCCAAGACGATACAATATCATCAATTTGTTTATGCGAACCACGTCGAGCTTGCTGCCGCGCGGTGATCAGTTATGATATCCGGGCGAACAAGATGTATTCTTTCTTATGTCAACAGTAGCACCACTTCTCTCAAACATCACAACTTAACTTAAAGTTTCACATAAATATAAGTTTGCACCATTTTATTTATAATTTAAACATATTGTCACACGCTCGGTTTCTGCATAATAACACGTTGTATTGTTCCATATGATAAATAAGGCGCACTACAGAACAACAACAAGCAGTCCAACTTCGCGCTAGCTCGCGAAATATCCTAACTGGGTCTAACAATTTGAAATGAAAGGGCCAATTCAGTATTTTCATTTATCAAGTTGGAGCAGATTTCGTATTTGAACAGATTTCGTATTCGACCTAAATTCGTATTCGACCAGTCTTTATATTTTAGCAGACTTTGTACTTGAGCAGATTTCGTATTTCAATAGTCTTTGTAATTAGTGAGTCTTTGTAATTGACTTGAGCAGATTATTTGACAATAATCTACTAATGTGACAGCAAAAATCGTAAAATGTCAACAATCTTATCATCCTTAATATCGTTCCATAAAGTTCAGATCTTTTATGGATAGTACAGGCAGAGCTAGAAATTGCGTAAGCGAAGTTACTTATTTTCGATATGTTTTCAGGGTTATAAGGGTGTATAAAACACGTATGTACTGATATGAAGCCTTAGAATTACCTGCTTTTACCAGGATTAATTACAATTATTAACATTACCAAACATGTAAAATTATCAAAGATTCCCTTTGTCGAAAAATTCAACATATAAAAAATAACCATACATTATGGTAGAGTAAATGCACTCATCCCAGTTCAATTAATCGATTGTGCATGCGCTCACACAGACACACTCGCAAACAAGAACGAACGCGCGCGCACGAACGTTCGTATGTACAGGGCCTAGGGTCGCAAAAAGGTCGGGTGACAACAAACCCTCTGAAACTTCTATGCACGACCCTGCATACGCACGCACGCACGCACACACACGCACGCACGCAAGAATACACGTTCGCACATAAGTACGCACAGGCCTTCGTTCACGCACACGCACACACGCACACACGCACAGACGCACACACACACACACACACACACACACACACACACATATATATATATACCCACACACATGCACAAACACACACACACACACACACACACACACACACACACACTCAAACAAAAAAACACGCACGCACGCACGCACGCACGCACGCACATACACATGTACGTAGGTTCACCGACTCACCCATGCAGACGTGCTCAAACAGTCACACAAACATACGCCATAAACGTCTGAAGATAAAATCAGCCGAATGTTGAAAGACAGTTTCCTTGAAACCGCTATCTCGGAATGACTGGCAGTTGTGCAGGTATATCTGTGTTGCCGATCGCGTGTCCAGAAGCTACGTCTTTGAACATCGGGCGTCAGTTGGAATAGTTATCGACGACGCTTATCTTGGCATGCCACTGGGGACGAAACAGCCCTCCCAAGACGTGCCTTTCTGGTCGTTTATCACCATTCAAGTGCACCGTTTCCAGCGCCATCGAACTCGCGCAGTGTAAACACCGGGTGTAGCGCGTGACTTGACAGTTCAGATCCGTTTACAACGTAAACGTCAGGTTTTTGATATCACTAACACAGTACTGTCATATGTATAATTATCTCATGTCGTAAGTAATACATGTGCAAACGTGCCACAGTTAGAAAGTATAATTTGTTTACAAACTTCAGTAGCGCCCCCCCCCCCAATACGTCCAATCTTTCTGCAAACTTAAAGTGGCTGTATAATAGGGGTGGCCGCTGGTCAGGGTGAACTGTCGATGAATGTCGCTGTTTCATGGCTACCTGCCCACTCCCTTAAACAGGTACGTTGTCAACATTCGAAACATCTAACGTTACACAAATACCAGTCACGTGGTGTTTGCCGAGAACAACGACTGTGTATGGCAGGTCTGCTGAATTTGTTACTGGCTTGTGCTTAACAATTGCAGTTTTCAACTGCCGATTGGCCGATGAAGAGGGGTAAATTCTTTATGAAACCCTCGTCGCTGGCCGTGCAAGTCGGGTGGCCGCTGGTGAAGGGTGGTTTGCATTAGATAACGCTGTCGTGTCGTGTCGTGTCGTGTCGTGTCGTGTCGTGTCGTGTCGTGTCGTGTCGTGTCGTGTCGTGTCGTGTCGTGTCGTGTCGTGTCGTGTCGTGTCGTGTCGTGTCGTGTCGTGTCGTGTCGTGTCGTGTCGTGTCGTGTCGTGTCGTGTCGTGTCGTGTCGTGTCGTGTCGTGTCGTGTCGTGTCGTGTCGTGTCGTGTCGTGTCGTGTCGTGTCGTGTCGTGTCGTGTCGTGTCGTGTCGTGTCGTGTCGTGTCGTGTCGTGTCGTGTCGTGTCGTGTCGTGTCGTGTCGTGTCGTGTCGTGTCGTGTCGTGTCGTGTCGTGTCGTGTCGTGTCGTGTCGTGTCGTGTCGTGTCGTGTCGTGTCGTGTCGTGTCGTGTCGTGTCGTGTCGTGTCGTGTCGTGTCGTGTCGTGTCGTGTCGTGTCGTGTCGTGTCGTGTCGTGTCGTGTCGTGTCGTGTCGTGTCGTGTCGTGTCGTGTCGTGTCGTGTCGTGTCGTGTCGTGTCGTGTCGTGTCGTGTCGTGTCGTGTCGTGTCGTGTCGTGTCGTGTCGTGTCGTGTCGTGTCGTGTCGTGTCGTGTCGTGTCGTGTCGTGTCGTGTCGTGTCGTGTCGTGTCGTGTCGTGTCGTGTCGTGTCGTGTCGTGTCGTGTCGTGTCGTGTCGTGTCGTGTCGTGTCGTGTCGTGTCGTGTCGTGTCGTGTCGTGTCGTGTCGTGTCGTGTCGTGTCGTGTCGTGTCGTGTCGTGTCGTGTCGTGTCGTGTCGTGTCGTGTCGTGTCGTGTCGTGTCGTGTCGTGTCGTGTCGTGTCGTGTCGTGTCGTGTCGTGTCGTGTCGTGTCGTGTCGTGTCGTGTCGTGTCGTGTCGTGTCGTGTCGTGTCGTGTCGTGTCGTGTCGTGTCGTGTCGTGTCGTGTCGTGTCGTGTCGTGTCGTGTCGTGTCGTGTCGTGTCGTGTCGTGTCGTGTCGTGTCGTGTCGTGTCGTGTCGTGTCGTGTCGTGTCGTGTCGTGTCGTGTCGTGTCGTGTCGTGTCGTGTCGTGTCGTGTCGTGTCGTGTCGTGTCGTGTCGTGTCGTGTCGTGTCGTGTCGTGTCGTGTCGTGTCGTGTCGTGTCGTGTCGTGTCGTGTCGTGTCGTGTCGTGTCGTGTCGTGTCGTGTCGTGTCGTGTCGTGTCGTGTCGTGTCGTGTCGTGTCGTGTCGTGTCGTGTCGTGTCGTGTCGTGTCGTGTCGTGTCGTGTCGTGTCGTGTCGTGTCGTGTCGTGTCGTGTCGTGTCGTGTCGTGTCGTGTCGTGTCGTGTCGTGTCGTGTCGTGTCGTGTCGTGTCGTGTCGTGTCGTGTCGTGTCGTGTCGTGTCGTGTCGTGTCGTGTCGTGTCGTGTCGTGTCGTGTCGTGTCGTGTCGTGTCGTGTCGTGTCGTGTCGTGTCGTGTCGTGTCGTGTCGTGTCGTGTCGTGTCGTGTCGTGTCGTGTCGTGTCGTGTCGTGTCGTGTCGTGTCGTGTCGTGTCGTGTCGTGTCGTGTCGTGGCGGAATTGAACCCCAGCAGAAGCCGATACATTATCATCTACACTTGAATTTAAACACTGTCACTGAAGTAATAAATTTACCATGGGTCTGTCGGTCAAATGTAAATAGTCATGACAATACTAATGAAACAAATAAATAATAGTGTAAGAACAAATCACAAAGGCAATACGTAATTGATGAACATACACGCGCAAACACACACACACACACACACACACACACACACACACACACACACACACATACACAGACACTTACACACACACACACACACACACACACACACACACACACACACACACACACACACACACACACACACACACCACACACACACACACACACACACACACACACACACACACACACACACACACACACACACACAGAGACACTTACACACACACACACACACACACACACACACACACACACACACACACATATTTACACACTGT
>OZ024864.1:47855132-47870132 GCA_964017155.1 Oasisia sp. SBJ-2009 | reverse complement strand
TGAGGCGGTTTTGGTGAAACAAAGATTAAAAGATAAAAAGTTATCCTAATAACATAATATGTTTTTAAACATCTAAATAAATTTCTGTTTGCAATTTGTAATATTATGTTTTGCCAAACGATGCTTTAAGAAATCTCAAATAGACCTTAATTTAAACTCACTTACCTTGCGAAATACAACCATTGGACAATGCAAATAAAATAAGAAATTATAGCGATTTTACAAATAAAACCACAACGCTGTATTTAAAAGAATACGAGTACTTACAAGCCACACCCATTATATTTTAAGAAAAGATTATTCTAAAAAAATTATATTCACATGTTGCATTTCTTATTATTTAATTATATATGACTATCGCCCTAAACACGGCCTAAATCCTTCAAACATTATACACAAACATAACATATCCACTAAGACCATATATATTGGTTATTGGGCATTTGGCGCAGCAGCACCTCGACTGTGGAATGAATTACCTGTGAACATTCGTGCATCCGGGACATTACCTATGTTTAGAAAGTATTTAAAGACATATCTTTTTATTAGACATGTGAATTAATTTAAATTGTTTTGAAATGACGGATATTGCTTTAGACTTTCTTTTTAGTGTAATAATATTTTAATTACTGTTTATGTTTTAGATTAATTTATAGATTTATATTGGATAATATAATTATATTTGTTGTGTAGATTTTACATTTCATATCGTATAATTAAGACTATTGCACAGTTTTATAATACGATGTTTAGGTAATGTTTGAAGGATGCTACGTAATAATAATAATAATAATAATACAGTTTTTATATAGCGCTAATTCCCTCTTGGCGGATCGATGCGCTGCACAAGAAATATACTAAAATTAATGCATATTAATAAAGAAAAATGTAAATTATATAAATTAATATAAATGATAACATTTGTGGGTTTTAAGATGCACTAGCAAACCTTTGTATGTAAATGATGTAAATAATTTAAAAATAAATTAAATTATACACTGCGTTTAAGATGTATAGTACTAAAACATGGTAAGCAAATTATATAAATTAATATAAAATTAAAACCTTTTCTAAAACTCTGTTCGTATATGTATATATATATATATATATATATATATATATATATATATATATATATATATATATATATATATATATATCATTTACATACAAAGGTTTGCTAGTGCATCTTAAAACCAAAAATGTTATGATATATATTAATTTATATAATTTACAGTTTTATTTATTAATATACATTAATTTTAGTATATTTTGAATTAGAGCTATATAAAAACTGTATTATTATTATTATTATTATTACGTAGCATCATTCAAACATTACCTAAACATCGTTTTATAAAACTATGCAATAATCTTAATTATACGATATGAAATGTAAAATCTACACAACAAATATAATTATGTTATCCAATTAATAACTAAACAACTATCTTATCCATGTACATTGCCTTTTTGCTGTGCTGTGTCATTAAATATTTGTCCCGAACGGAATCTTTGTGCAACTCTGGCAGTTTTGATCGTCTGTGCACAAACATTAGTTCGCGCAGTGAAATATTTATTTATTTTGTTTTGTATATGCATAAAAGTCTTATCATTGTTTTAAATTTATTATTTTCTACAAGTCGTGTTCCTTCCCAGCTCAATACATCTTATTAGAGAGGTGTTCTTAGAGTTTATATCAAATCCCCATGCATATGTATAGATTTCGATGTTTAGGTTTATATCAAAAATACCTCACGGGAAATATTTATGTCATGTTTCATCTTTTTAGATTAGCGCTTCTGGGACGTCATCATGTGGACTTTAATTACATGCATTTATTCATAAGTTATACAATGCATGTACAGTTATACAATCAAATAATGATTACGCAATTATTAGCATTTTAATATGATAATTGTTATGATAGATTAGCTATACTTTTTTATTTTAGCATGCTGAGGAATAATAAGTAATGTAACGACTGTGTTATTTTATTTTACTGTCTCATGTACAGGCTTATATTTATAATGTTTATATATATACATATACACACACAAATATATATATATATATATATATATATATATATATATATATATATATATATATATATATATATATAATAATAATAATGTATCATCTATATGTACATATATATTTTGTTGTTAATCATTTATCATCCAATTTTAGCTACTATGTGTACATGTGTGAGTGCAATACTAATGATTCGGGCGCTTTACAAATAAATTGTAATATTATTATTATGTTTGACAGCTCGAGAGATGAGATAGAAATGATTGATAAATAAAGTGCAGCACAATAGCGTGTCATATGACATGGTACACAACATTACTTAGGTCTATGTTTAATTCTAGTTGTTTCCAGCACTCGGCCGGGTTCTGTTAACTGACTAGTCTGTATATATTGTGGTTATGTTCTTGTGAAGTCTTGTTGAACTAGTCAGTCTTTTTCAGAACATATACGCCTAGTCGACCTTTCTATACTGGCACTGAGGATGGTCATTGCCTGGGTGCTTGTCATGTTCAGTGATTCGTGTACGTCCCAAATTGAAACGGGACCGACATCAACGTGATTCTCGAGGGATACACAGTCCCCAATGTTGAAACCTGGTATTTATACCAAACATACCATACCTGGGCATTGAACCCGGGCTGCCGGCGTGCCAGGAGTATGAAGAATCCCATTGCATTTATTTTATGCAGTTAGAATTGATATAGCCCTGTGCATATCATGTATTCCTTAATTCGTGCCACGTAATTATAACAAAAACATTGTATATACGTGACATTAATTTGTTTTGTGATTCTTGTGTTCTTGCTAGTAACATGATTATGACTAACATATTACTTCATTTAATTTAGGGCATGACCAGGTAGCGAACTGTTATTGTTGTATTTATCTATAAAATGATTCAATGCACGTTTTGTTGTCATGACGTGTGTACGCGCCTATGAACGGGCTGGTCCCGGAGATACGGCGCTCTACAAAACCAGATGGTAATAATAATAATAATAATAATAATAAATAAACAAAGTACTGACAAATTAGTCTTGTTTGATTATGATGACATTCACGTTGTTAAAAATGTACAAAACCACAACACAATTATGTGACTACTAACTGACTTCGCTGTCCTGTTTACCGCTATCCACAGACGCCGGCGGAAACCGCGGGTCGACGAGAGAACACACTGGTCGTGGGTTCACACCTGTGCCAAGTCTGACTGACTGACAGAGCGAAGGCAACCTGGCTTACTCGTTCCACGAGGGATGTATTACTGACAGGTAATGACTGTCATCAGCGACGTTTAAATACCTGTCTATATCACGTTTCTCCCGCTGCAGGCTTGGCAAAGGCCGCTCGTTTAACCAGACAAAAGGTCGGTCTGTTTAAAGTGCTGATTCCTAGTCGTGCAGATAATAACAATATTCTAAAGTGGCTTTGAGAGTTATTCTCGGAGGTTGACCTGGACGGCCAGTGACACACGCACTCAACACGCAGGCGCGCGCACGTAAGCACTCACGCACTCACGCACGTACACACCACAAATGCTAAGAGTGGCAAAACATTATCGAGCAGGGTTGCTTACCTTGCGGCAATAACCCTCCCCCCTCTCTCTCTCTCTCTCTCTCTCTCTCTCTCTCTCTCACACTGTCTCTCTGTCGCCTCTTTATCTCACCCCTTCTCCGTCACCCCTGCTCTCTCTAACTCTCTACGCTATTTCTCTCTGTGTTGGCGCGTCTCTGTCTCTGTCTCTGTCTCTGTCTCTGTCTCTGTCCCTGTCCCTGTCCCTGTCCCTGTCCCTGTCCCTGTCCCTGTCCCTGTCCCTGTCCCTGTCCCTGTCCCTGTCCCTGTCCCTGTCCCTGTCCCTGTCCCTGTCCCTGTCCCTGTCCCTGTCCCTGTCCCTGTCCCTGTCCCTGTCCCTGTCCCTGTCCCTGTCCCTGTCCCTGTCCCTGTCCCTGTCCCTGTCCCTGTCCCTGTCCCTGTCCCTGTCCCTGTCCTTGTCTGTCTGTCTGTCTGTCTCTCTCTCTCTCTCTCTCTCTCTCTATGTCTCTCTCTCTATGTCACGTCACGTCTCTATCTCTGTCTCTGTGTCTCTGTGTCTCTCCATCTATCTCTGTCTCTATCCCCTCTTTCTCTCTCTCACCGTATCTCTGTGTCTCTCCATCTCTCTCTATTTATCTCTCTCTCTCTCTCTCTCTCTCTCTATCACCATATTTTTTCCCCTCTGTCTACCTCTCTCTCTTTCTCTCGCTCTACCTCTCTGTCTCTTTTCTCCGTATCTACCTCTGTCTCTATCTCTCTCTCTTTCTCTCTTGAAGATATGTTAGGTTTCACGTGGCGCCGCCCTGTGTCGCTGTGCGCTGTCACACTAACAATATGTCTTTCTATTTTTGTACAGTGTCTGTATAATTGCATTCGTTCGAGACATGTTTAGAGTTTCGCGGGTTTAGAAGATTTACTTGTCCCTATCTTCCAATTACCGCTTCATTAAAATGTGTTTGCTAACTGCGTGGCTTTGTGAGAAAAAAACATCCTGGAGTCTTACATGTGTGCCTCACTGCACAGGCTTCACGGTGACATCGTTCATGGCAGTACAACGCATCGACCTGTCACATTCATTGCATCGCCTCAATGCAAGTGACAGCAGGGTCATATTTCGTAGGAACCCTGTATTTACACAAACGACGTGTAACCAAGCGTGAACGTGACGCGTCTTGAACTTGTTATCTATACACAATCAGGAGATAAGCGTCAAGCAAAGAGCCAACATAAAGCGCCGTCGACTACTTGATACCTACAATTACACTTGATACCTACAATTACACTTGATACCTACAATTACACTTGATACCTACAATTACATGGCCCTACACTGTTATACAACGATTGTGAACACGTCAGGGTGACAGCAGCAGCCGTAGTAAAGGGTAAACCGAACTCACTTCTCCAGAAACTACACGAGATGATATTGTGGGCTATTTGAGTTGTGTTTGTATTGACTGATTTTAGCGAAAACAATTACTGTATAATCAAACACAATGATAGCTCTACATGAATCTGAACTTGAATTATAAACAAATAAGTGGTGGTGGTGGTGGTGGTGTGGTGGTGGTGGTGGTGGTGGTGGTCGTCGTCGTCGTCGTCGTCGTCGTCGTCGTCGTCGTGGTCGTGGTAGTGGTAGTGGTAGTGGTAGTGGTAGTGGTAGTGGTAGTGGTAGTGGTAGTGGTAGTGGTAGTGGTAGTGGTAGTGGTAGTGGTAGTGTGGCAGTGGCAGTGGCAGTGGCAGTGGCAGAGGCAGTGGCAGTGGCAGTGGCAGTGGCAGTGGCAGTGGCAGTGGCAGTGGCAGTGGCAGTGGCAGTGGCAGTGGCAGTGGCAGTGGCAGTGGCAGTGGCAGTGGCAGTGGCAGTGGCAGTGGCAGTGGCAGTGGCAGTGGCAGTGGCAGTGGCAGTGGCAGTGGCAGTGGCAGTGGCAGTGGCAGTGGCAGTGGCAGTGGCAGTGGCAGTGGCAGTGGCAGTGGCAGTGGCAGTGGCAGTGGCAGTGGCAGTGGCAGTGGCAGTGGCAGTGGCAGTGGCAGTGGCAGTGGCAGTGGCAGTGGCAGTGGCAGTGGCAGTGGCAGTTGCAGTAGCAGTCATTGTAGTAGCAGTCATTGTAGTAGCATTCACTTTAGTAGCAGTCACTGTAGTAGCAGTCACTGTAGTAGTAGTCACTGTAGTAGCAGTCACTGTAGTAGTAGTCACTGTAGTAGCAGTCACTGTAGTAGCAGTCACTGTAGTAGCAGTCACTGTAGTAGCAATCACTGTAGTAGTAGTCACTGTAGTAGCAGTCACTGTAGTAGTAGTCACTGTAGTAGCAGTCACTGTAGTAGTAGTCACTGTAGTAGCAGTCACTGTAGTAGTAGTCACTGTAGTAGTAGTCACTGTAGTAGCAGTCACTGTAGTAGTAGTCACTGTAGTAGTAGTCACTGTAGTAGCAGTCACTGTAGTAGTAGTCACTTTAGTAGTAGTCACTGTAGTAGTAGTCACTGTAGTAGTAGTCACTGTAGTAGCAGTCACTGTAGTAGTAGTCACTGTAGTAGCAGTCACTGTAGTAGTAGTCACTGTAGTAGTAGTCACTGTAGTAGTAGTCACTGTAGTAGTAGTCACTGTAGTAGTAGTCACTGTAGTAGCAGTCACAGTAGTAGCAGTCACTGTAGTAGTAGTCACTGTAGTAGTAGTCACTGTAGTAGCAGTCACTGTAGTAGTAGTCACTGTAGTAGTAGTCACTGTAGTAGCAGTCACTGTAGTAGCAGTCACTGTAGTAGCAGTCACTGTAGTAGTAGTCACTGTAGTAGCAGTCACTGTAGTAGCAGTCACAGTAGTAGCAGTCACTGTAGTAGTAGTCACTGTAGTAGCAGTCACTGTAGTAGCAGTCACTGTAGTAGTAGTCACTGTAGTAGTAGTCACTGTAGTAGCAGTCACTGTAGTAGCAGTCACTGTAGTAGCAGTCACTGTAGTAGCAGTCACTGTAGTAGCAGTCACTGTAGTAGTAGTCACTGTACTATGCCATGATAGAAGAAGCATGATATAAAATGGAATATATTATGGTATTTTACTATACAGTTTTAATGGTTTACCATGTTTTCTCTTACTTGTTTCTGGTAAATCAAAATAGATATATGGTAGATGCATCTAGCAGTTTTGTGTAAACAACTTGAAAGACACTAAACAAAAAAGCGTAGGTCATAACTAATTAATTTACGTTTGTTGTATCATGGTTTACTATTCGATTTGATGTTCATTTATCAAAATATAGTTAAATATACTAATTAATTACATGGCTTACAATGCTTTCCATGACTTTACCACAGTTTTGAAAAATGTAGTATACTATTACTGACATTTCTTAAATGCCGTAAACGCGACGGATTTTTATTGGTCAGTTTATTTTTACCGCTGAACACATAGCTCACATTCAGCGCACACGGCGAGACATTCGCCTCGCGAGGAGGGAAATATTAAACACGATAGATATTTTGCTCACCGCCTCGCGCGGCACTTTGCTCACGAAGAGCCCAGCGCACGCGCGAGCTACAAGCTGAGCAAACAGGCACGCGTGGCTCTTAGCTCAGCTGGTAGCTGTCGTGTGCGCCGGGCTTCAGACACGTCATATTGTCCATGTCTCGCACGCGTGTAGGTGGATGGAGGTGACCAGGACACGAAGGAGTCTGATGAGTTTGAGACTCGTGGTCCTATCTCACCAAATATTCTCCAACCTGACCAAGGCAGCTGTTGTTAATGAAGTCCTGGCAATATTTTAGGTTTCTAACATTCGTCTCAGATTACTGCGCTTATATATATATATATATATATATATATATATATATATATATATATATATATATATATATATATATATATAGTTAACCATGAACATGCTTTGCTTAATAGTTGCATGCATTATGTATGCTGTCGTTTCTGTCCAAATAACCCCGTATATATGTATGTATGTATGTATGTATGTATGTATGTATGTATATATATATATATATATATATATATATATATATATATATATATATATATTATATATATATATATATTATATATATGTATAATGTATATATATATAATATATATATATATGTTTATATATATACATATATAAATATAATATATATATATATATATATATATATATATATATATATATATATATATATATATATATACATACATACATATATACGGAGTTATTTGGTCAGAAACGACAGCATACATAACGCATGCAACTATTAAACAAAGCATGTTCATGGTTAACTACTGAAATCACCAATATAAACAGTAACTTGTTAAATTCTGTTCCCAGTATATCCGTAGTGAGGCAATTCAAAAACCTGGCAGCAGTAATCTCAGACGAATGTTAGATACCTAAAATGCTCGCCAGGACTGCATTAACAACAGTTGCCTTCGTCAGGGTGAAGAATATTTGGTATTTGGTATATGGTATTTTGTATATATATATATATATATATATATATAAACATATATGTTTACATATGTATATACATATATAAATATTTATAAACATATATGTTTATTTATATATATATATATATATATATATATAATATATATATATAATATATATATATAATATATATATATATATATATATATATATATATATATAAACAGATGGTGTCGATGTGTAACTACTATGCTACCGTGCCTCAAACAAATGTTGTGTGAGAAAGTTCAAGTTGGAACGTTCACAACGACAGTTGCCTGATCATTACAGACAGCCGATGTCCGTAGCTGATAAACCCCGCGTCAGACTCGGCCTGTCAATGCCGGAGTGTTTACTCCCGACGGGGATATATGATGGTGGCGCCTTCATATTCACTGACCCAAGGAAAGAGCTTGTTTATGTAACGAGTTTCTAGTGCGAGTAACTGGGACGGAGGGTCGGAAATAGGACTAAGGTTGAACTGTCGTAAATTGGGTTGCACGCTTGACTGCTTTACAATGCGGTATGTATTCAAAGGCAGTACGTCAGCGGCTAAGCGACAGTCGGCTTCGACCCAAGTCTGAATAGCACCCTCGTTGCAACACCATCACCCACGGTTGATCACAGTACGTATCTTCAGAGACGTATACAGATTACTACAGTTGACACAGCCCAGTCACTTCAAAAGGTAAGTACATAGTTGTTTTAATTACCAAACATTCTGTTGTCGATTGACAGTAGCGCAACGCCCATGTCAACGTTTCTGTGACAAACATAAACAGTTTTCACAGGCGAGCGATGTGTCCATGGCGCTTCGGCTATAGGTACATTCCCACGGCGCAGAAATGTGTAGACCCGGTGTATGTAGACAGCAAGGATGGGACGGATCGGGAATTTCATTCAACTGGAATATCGACTAGAATATCCCCGGGATTTCGAATACGAATCGAATATCCCCGGGATTTCGAATACGAATCGAATATCGAATCGAATATCGAATCGAATTTGAATATTAATTTCCTTCAAATTCGATTCGAATACTGAATGCTGTCCGGATGTTGTTGCAACTGATAATGTAATAATCGCCTGTTAATGGAATAACTGCATGCTAATGTAATAACTGCCTGATAATTTTATAACATCACCCGATAATGTAATACACTTGCTGCCTGATAATGTAAGATTGTTTGTATACTAATTTAATAAACTCCTCATGCCTGATAATGTAATAAAATAAAATGTCACGTAGGACTTAGTTGGTTTCGTGGATTTCATGGTGGTTACTTGCACTTAGTATATATTATATAATACATAATATTCAATATGAAATATAATGTTAACATGTAACATGTTCTGTGTAACATTTACACGAAAGATATACATATATCACGTAACACGTAGCATATAATACGTAACGTATAATACGTACAATGTAATATGTAACACTTGACATATATCATGTAAGACATAACACGTAAAACGTAACAATAAACGCGTAACAATAAGTGCGTAACGTGTAATATGTAACACGTAGCACATATCCTGTAACAGGTAACATGTAACACGTAACGTTGCATTCACGTGTAATAGATAACATATTATGTGTAACATGTAACATATTACATGTAACAAGTAACATATATCATGTAACACATATTACGTAACAGGTATAATGTAACGTGTAACACATAACGTATGAAACACGTAACATGTAATATATCAGGCAAAACATGTAACACGGCACAGGTAAAATGTGATATGTAATATGTAACATTCACATGTAACATATATTAAGTAACACATAACATGTAATACGTAACATGTAACATGTAACACATAACATGTAACATTTGACATATATCATATAACACATAACACGTAAAACGTAGCAATAAACACGTTACAGGAAATGCGTAACGTGAAATATGTAACACGTAACACACATATCATGTAACAGGTAAAATGTAACACGTAACGTGTTGCACGTAATAAGTAATATATAGCATGTACTATGTAACATGTAACATAGTACATGTAACATATATCATGTTACACATATCACGTAACAGGTATAATGTAATGTTTAACACGTGACGTAGGTAACACGTAACATGTCATATATGAGGCAAAACATGTAACACGTCACACGTAACATGTAATATGTAACGTGTAACACGTATCACGTAAAACGTAACACGTAACAAGTAACACGTAACACGTAACACGTAACACGTAACACGTAACACGTAACACGTAACATATAACACGTAACACGTAACATGTAAAACGTAACATATATTACGTAACAAGAAATACGTATCATGTCACATGTATCACGTAACACGTTACATGTAGCTCATAACATGTATCACATAACACGTAGCATGTAATATATAACACGTAATATGTAATATATAACAGGTAATACTTGACATATATCACGTAACATATAAAACATACAATGTAACAATAAACACGTAACATGCAACGGGTAACATGTAATATGTAACACGTATCACATGTCATGTAATAGGTAAAAATGTAACACGTAGCGTTGTGCACGTAACATGTAATAGATAATATATACTATGTAACATGTGACATAATACATGTAACACTACACGTACAATATCAGTCGACCCATGCAAAGTACACATGGGTCCAGATTCAGAGAAACACTGTGTGGATGTATGTATGCATGTATGTATGTATGTATGTATGTATGTATGTATGTATGTATGTATGTATGTATGTATGTATGTATGTATGTATGTATGTATGTATGTATGTATGTATGTATGTATGTATGTATGTATGCATGCATGCATGCATGCATGCATGCATGCATGCATGTATTTATGGGAAATGGGTGTACTTAGTTCAAGTATCCTCTATTTAGGATTTTTGAAACATGAACAATGACCCTAATGCATTGGCAACGGAGTATAGGTGGCGGATGTGAACTCTAAACTCGCGATGACTGAGCAGTCAATGTAATCCTTTCGGCTATAGGGTATACCTGTAAAAAAGTTTATATGGGTTGCCTAAAAGTGAATAACATATATATTGAACAAAAATAGGCGTAAATACAAAAGCACAGGAGTGCCTGCAGCCGTTACTCTCCCATGTCAATATACATTAAACAAATATCACTTATGCAAGATCGACGCTAGCAGTTGATATTCTCCCTTCTGTCCTGTTAAAAATAGCAAATTGATTAATATATGTTTTGTTCATTTTTCCTTTTACATTTTTTCATATATTTTCTATTATATAAGCATGATGAATGGTGTTCATAGGTCTGAAATGATTTTTTTTTACTTTAGCAGGGCATTGCGAAACTGTGGTGCAGTCAGCAGTGCCGCTACCGCTGACCACCTCACACCTCCACAATCCCCGTGACGTTGTTTATTAATAACTAATACATAGAACTATCGCCGGGTTAGTAAACATGTAAAATAGCAATAATAGTTCATTAATGTATGCCTAAACTTATGTCATAGGACCGTAGCACAAGGGAAACTCCATAACAAATAACAACTAAACCATTGTACACCTGCAAAGAATCATAAGCATTAAGCTATATGTCTAGAATAATAACTATCATAATGCAGTTGCACCAGGGACAGACACACGCGAAGCCGCACGGACCAGCGCTGCTGCAGCCGACGAACCACGCACGCAATCTAATCCCCATAACAACTACATCACTGTGCCCCGGCCAGGAGCCGCCACCAACATGCCACCAACCACGCCCACCCCCCCACCCAGGACCACGCAGTGTCTCAGTCACACCCTACATTGTGCCGTAGAAGTCCATTGTTCATTGTAATTTGGTGGACACCAGCATATCTTTAAGGTTCTTGTTCTTGAAAAAAAAAAACTGTTGAAAAACATTGAATTCCCAATTTTAACCCTATGCTCCCCTGATATTTGCGGGTCCTCGTCAATTGTATTTCAATGTTTATGCTTTGTGTGCGCCTGATCCCAATGTCACATTATTATTATTATTATTAAAGATACGTTGTAATACAACGTTGATATAAGACTTAGCATGCACGACAAAAGCGCATTGAGGTAACCCGGACGTACGGAATATTCCACAAGGGAGCTTGATTTGTTGACGACGTAGGGCACCCGGGGGCGCTGACAGCCACTGCGACTCTCGGCTACAACCTGGCAATGACTAGGCAATCACAGATCTGTGTATAGACCCACGAGTCGTAGCACACAACACGGGTTTCTTTGTAGATAACTGCGTATTACATCTTCATTCAAGCATGTCCAAGACGCACTCTGAATAACTGGAAATCCGATATCGTCTATGTCGACATTCGGGCCCACATTAGGGTCAGCCGGCTGTCACGACTTCGGTGCAAGGTCGACTTAAAGGTTACATGTGGATGTGACGCGGTCAAATGGCGCTGGGGCCGGAAGTTAAGTTGCTAGATACGGCGTCTATTTGTTCTCTTGTTACGATTTGCCTGCGCGGCCGTACATTGAGAAACGTGTTTCTACCCGGGCCTGTGTACAGACGCAGTGACGTGTGATCGAGGCTTTGAATGAATTTCACTCACTCGGACGTTTACAGGCGCAGGAACACGGGGGCAGTGGAGAATTTGACTCGGGGGGGGGGGGGTGGTAGCCAACGCTAAGTTATGACATCGCGACGGCGACATTTCTTCAGCAGCACCCACTGGTCTTCCGGTGTTATGGTCCGAGACAGCGGAAGTTGAAGCCCCGGTTCTCAGCCCCCCCCCCCCCCGCAATGACACTTTCATTCCCCGCCAGAGCTGACGTCGTGCGGGACGGGACCTCCGATACGGTTTTACACATTCCGACAAGGACTTGGTAGCAACAGGCTGGTTTCCTGTCGTTAGCTACTTCAGCGTACCCCGTACGTTTGTTCGTCTACGTCACCAGTTCCCCCGCTCAACTGGTCTGGAATTGCATTAGCAAAGAAGCAGTGTAGATTAGATATTAGAAAAATTTCACAAAGAACCGTATATGAATTGAACAGATTATCGGTTGTTTGTGTTGGTGCTAGTAGTGTTAATATGTTTAAAAATAAAATCGAAATATACCTAAGAAAGACGGGGTACATTTTGATAGATAGGTTGGACTCTCGATAAGCCAAAGGGCTTCCTTGTCCACCTGCCATCTAGAGTTGATTCTCGAGGTGCAATCTTGTTAAATATCTAAGAAGAAGTACCATTTCCGTACTGTACAAGAACTTGTACGTATTAAAGGTTACTGTATATTTTCGCCCAGTTTAATCACTGTGTCCGCCGATCCTATGCGAGTCTCAACGTAAATTGTGATTTACGTTAATGGTGTGCTACCTTTTGTAGTGATTAATACATGTCATAAAGCCTCTTAATTAGCGTTACGTGAAATGATTGGTAACATTTTTTTTTCTTGAAGTTATATTCTATTGCGACCCATAAGGCTATTATTGGATTTAGGTAAATGCCGGAGACGTGTTGTCATGCCGCCTGCGTGAAATCAATGCCAGCTGATGTTATCAATCATTACAATGACTTGTGCGAGAACTCTTCTGGTTGTAGCCATATATATAAATAGAACACGCCACTAGTACATGCTATAGCATGGCAGAAAGGCCATTGCAGTGCCTGTATATACAAAGGACTGCACCAAGTTTTCTACATAATAATCACGTTATTTATTTACGGACATCTGTTAGCCAGTGTTGTTTAATTGTGTACAATGTGTTCAAACAGTTGACTCTCTGATATGCCAGTATGAAACTAATCAACAGGCTTATACTTAGTATACAGTGTCTCGCTGTGTGAGGGTTGAGTACAGCTTAGTACTTTTTAATGTGTTGTTCTACCTACCAGATCCACAATTGTTGTGGTGTTTTACCAAAAAAATCATTTAAAAATCAACCAACTGAAGTCCGTGCTCCAAAGACATTGGAGAGAACACCCACACCTATATAATTAATTACAATTTTACAGATTAAAAACAGACCATGCAAAGTGGATGAGAGAATAGGGAAAACAACAACAAAACAGAGCTGCCAACATTACTAACAACAACAGTAGTAGAATAGGTAGAAAAGTAGTAATATTAAGATAGTGTCAATAGTAATAGCAATAAATAAATAAAATTAGACAAACTACACCAAAACAGCAGGGATGTCATGGTAACAGGTTTCCTTAAAATGACCACAGTTTCCCTTTAACTTTGCTCGGCATTCAGGTCTTTTCTTTTCATCTGGGAATCTGCAGAAGGCAGTACCCATTATCAATAATTAGTAGTCATAAAATAGTACCATATTATAATTAGGCTATTAGATTAATATAAAATATGTCATTCACACTACGACTATGCACTGTAATATTATTAAAAATCGGTTTGGTACATAATTCATCCAACATGTATTATTGTTGATCAATTTTCATATGACTGTAATGTCTTAAAACTATCATTTCCCAGATTAATGGCAGTGGAACATAAATATGTTCGCAGACTATAACCTAAGCTACATATTGTATAACTGAGATTCTCACCTGTGGAAAGAGACTCTGGATCCTGTTTTCTGTCGGTTGATACAGTTGTATGATACACAGGAAATAACCATACTTGCTAGTTCACAATGGCTGTTGTAGCCAGCATGTCCCCAAATGGATTAACGTTGTTCACATCAGTGTCAACCACCGAACTGGCCAGAGACAGAGTAGCCATCTGGGATATTGACCTCAGGTTAAACTCATTTCCAGCTCACAACCCTTCCCCTAATGACTATATAAGCTGGAGGCTACAACCCTTCTCACTGGATCATTATTCACAGAGCCGAGGAACCACAGTGACCAATATTTAGATATTTACCCCAGTTCTATTCTATATCCTGTCAGTGAGTACGGCACTTTCTGCCGTGCTATGTGAATTATCGCCAGTGGTCCACAGCGGCTTCAGTGCAGCGGGCCAGCTTATCACTCTAGTCTATAGGGGAATGATTAAT
>OZ024864.1:47790132-47850132 GCA_964017155.1 Oasisia sp. SBJ-2009 | reverse complement strand
TGCATATTTCTGGTTTGTGTTATCTGCCAATTTTGAAAGTATGCGGGTAATATTTTATGTTTATAATAAAACTATAATATAATTACAATAAGTTGGTATTCAACTTTTGCTTAAACATTAATTCTATGTGGGAGCTATATTTATTTGAAAATATTATTCTTATCAGTTTTTTGCAATTTGTTTATTCAATTACATTTGTGTCCCTAGATCAGTAGATGGTAATTAGTGTGAGGCAATATTAGTGTGAGGCAATATTATAGAATTATAGAGTGAATTTTTTATTCTAGTTTGAATAATATATTTTAACCTAGTTATAGGTCCAATTGTTTGAAAACATCTGTTTGCTATTTCATCAATATTATGTTAAATCCAGTTTAAATGCGAGATTAATGTAAAGCCCAGAATGTTAATGAATGGTTTGGCGCCGTCTTATCTGGCAGAACCTGTTAAACCATGAAAGCGTGATGGATGCCTACGCCAGAACTATGCGCCAACACTGCACCAAGGTATGACAAAGAAGTGTGTTGGTGATTCGGCATTTGGCACAGCAGCACCGCGACTGTGGAATGAACTACCTCTGTACATTCGTGCATCCGGGACATTACCAATGTTTAGAAAGTATTTAAAGACATATCTTTCAATTAATTTAAATTGTTTTGAAATGACGGACATTGCATTATAATTTCCTTTTAGTGTAATAATATTTTAATTAGTGTTTATGTTTTAGATTAATGTATAGATTTATATGTATGTTTACGTACAGTGTTTTAGAAAGGGTTTTAATTTTATATTAATATATATAATTTGCATACCATGTTTTAGTAATATACATCTTAAAAGCAGTGTTTAATATAATTTATTTTTTATTTATTTATATAATTTACATGCGAGTTAGTATGATTTATATTAATTTATATAATTTACATTTTTATTTATTAATATACATTAATTTTAGTATTTTTCTTGTGCAGCGCATCAATCCGCCATGCGGGAATTAGCGCTATATAAAAACTGTATTATTGTTATTATTATTATTATTATTATTAAACTAGTTCAATCTCTCAATATCTACACTGTCAATTGTTAATGTTACTTCATCAACCTATTTATTAGGCATTTGAAAAAAAACTTTTGTTTTATTAATATTTTAATGATAATGTATAATAATAACACAAGTTTTATTGGCAACTCAACTGAGTTGGATTGACATTATACTATAAAATACAATTAATGCATTTGTATGTAGTTTTAGCTATATGTTTATTATAGGTCTTTATTAATCAAATATTCAATATTCACTGTGTTTCTGTCATCTGTGAAGGTTTTAATTGTACTTGTATCATCAAATATCATGAGCATAAGTTATGCAGGCTTTTGGAAATCATTAATATAATTATAGTAAATAACAATATCAGTGGCCCTAAAATTGATCATTGGGGACGCCTCGTTTTATAGGTAAAGTATATCATTGTACCTCTTCTAGTCTTACAGACTGCTTACAGTTAGTTGAATAGTATTGCTGTGAGCATCATTCCAATGGTTCTTGGCTATCTCACTGATCGGTTTGTGTTAAAAATAGAATGCATGTTTGTCACACTTGCAACTCCCTAAATATTCCATTTCAGTTGTTAGTAAACAGTAAGGTGACACTTTTTCATATTCTATTAGAAACATGAATAAACAAGATTACAAATAATTTTTTCAATCATTAGGCTTACAGCTAAATCTAAAATGTTAATGACATAAGATTATTTGCACATCATAGACATCCCAAAAGGCATGACTAAATGACAGTCCACATTCGACTGGCAAGCTGCTAAAACTCATCCACTTCTACATAACAATAATAGTAATAATAATAATAAAAATCTGATTGTCTGAGATAAAGTCCTTACTATGACTACCACTACCACCACCACACAAATATTTATTAATCTAAACAATCTGCCATCCAAATGCAAACAATCACTCAGCCATATCTATCATGAAATGTTTGCAAGTGTGTACATCTATCATGAGAAACTGTAAACAACTGTGTGTTTTAAAGATCTCTGCACTGCTTGCATTCTGTATACATTCTGGGATAGTGTCCCAAAGTTTTCCAATCTTGTAAGCAAATATACACTGGCCTAAAGACAAGTTGTACTTCTTGACAGGAATATTTGTGCAGTTGCAAGTGTGACAATCATATACACTATTGTTTAACGTGAACGGATCAGTGAGGTAGCCAGGAGCCATTGGAATGGAGCTCACAGCAATACATCTAACACAATAATATGCAACTAACTGTAAGCAGTCTGTAAGACTAGAAGAGGTACAATGATATACTTTACCTATAAAACGAGGCGTCCCCCAATGATCAATTTTAGGGCCACTGATATTGTTATTTACTATAATTATATCAATGATTTCCAAAAGCCTGCATAACTTATGCTCATGATACTTGATGATACAAGTACAATTCAAACCTTCACAGATGACAGAAACGCAGTGAATATTGAATATTTGATTAATAAAGACCTATAATAAACATAATATAGCTAAAACTACATACAGATGCATTAATTGTATTTTTTTGTATAATGTCAATCCAACTCAGTTGAGTTGCCAATAAAACTTGTGTTATTATACATTTCATTAAAATATTAATAAAACTAAGGTTTTTTCAAATGCCTAATAAATAGGTTGATGAAGTAACATTAACAATTGACAGTGTAGATATTGAGAGACTTAACCAGTTTAACATTCTGGGCTTTACATTAATCTCGCATTTAAACTGGATTAAACATAATATTGATGAAATAGCAAACCGATGTTCTCGAACAATTGGACCTATAACTAGGTTAAAGTATATTATTCAAACTAGAATAAAAAATTCACTCTATAATTCTATAATATTGCCTCACACTAATTACCATCTACTGATCTAGGGACACAAATGTAATTGAATAAACAAATTGCAAAAAAACTTATAAGAATAATATTTTCAAATAAATATAGCTCCCACATAGAATTAATGTTTAAGCAAAGTTGAATACCAACTTATTGTAATTATATTATAATTTTATTATAAATATAAACATAAAACATTACCCGCATACTTTCAAAATTGGCAGATAACACAAACCAGAAATATGCATAATCATTTCACACTGGCACACAGCAGAACATAATATACATCTGTAAAAAAGAGTTTTAAAATAGTATGCCTCACACAATAAACAATACCTATATTTGTTTAATCAAAAGATAACCAATCACAATTTTAAAAAAAACTGATATATTATGTAAAGCAGCATATTACACACAGATGCAAACATACTTCTACTGTTATAAATTACTACATATGCAAAATAATATTGAATAAACACTAACTCTAGCAACACATTAAGCCATAAACGTATTATATTTTTACCACATATCCTCTACTTACAATATGCGTAAAGTAGCAAATGTTAATAAACAATACTCAGGAATATACATGCTCCTAAATACAATTGGGCTATCCGTAATGGTCCGTCAATGGAATTCAATAATTACATAAAACAAAAACGCCGAAACGACCAATATTTTACCTGTAGGTACTTAGATATACCACTTCGCCGATGCAATTTCTGCGAGTTCGTATTCAAAACGCTGCCAGCGACCGAAGTATCCCGCCGAAACTACCAATTTTTACCGGCCAGCCGAAGTGGCATTGCGACCGAAGCATCCTAAATGCAAAAACGAAAAACGAATTCGTTTTTCGTTTTTCTTACTTCACTTTTGAAAACGAAAAACGAAAAAGGAATTCGTTTTTCGTTTTTCGTTCGCAAATTTGAAAACGAAAAACGAAAAAGGAATTCGTTATCCGTTTTTCGTTCGCAAATTTGAAAACGAAAAAGGAAAAAACGGTATACACACGGACCCTAGTGCACCCCCGGTACGACCTGCCCGCCCGGCGCCACATAGAGGCTGTCTTATCTCACGAGACCGGCCGTTGACTGCGTGTTCCATTCCGTTTGCGTCAGCCGCTTGTTTACGACGTGTGTGTGGTCGCCGCGGGTTTCTTTTCTTTTTTCAGACACAACTCGCCCTGAAGCTGAATTCTAGGTGAGTCTTGTGGTCATCCTGGTGACTATTGTGGGGTGGTCAGTACACTGTCTCAGTGTATGTACGTATGCGTGTCTTGTCATTTTGGTCGGTTGCCCCAAATATTATGTCAGGATAGTCCCTTGTGAAACTGGATGGAATGTGGCTTGGTGTATCTATGGGAGTTTTAGGGGTAGGGACGGGAGTTTGCGAGAACGAGTATACTATCAGGAAGGTTGTCAGGTATGAGTAATCGCGACCACGATGTAGCCATATGTGCCTGTTCATTCTTGGCATTGTCACTCGAAAGTGAAAGTCAAATTGGTTATCTATATTTGTTGCGGATGAGTGTCGCATGCACCGCGAACTCTGCCCCTACCAAATAAGGCTTCAGCAGAATGACACTTCTTCTTAGTCACATCTGATGTGGATCACGTATTAAATGTAAGATCGGTTTCCTGTATGCAATTGTGATCATGACTGATATGTTACGTTTTACTGAGGTCCTGTTTCATATATTGGCGACTTGCATACTGCTATCAACTAGGGATATGTGTTATATATATCGAAGTGGTTACGTAGCCGAGCATCGGAACCCTGTAGCTCGGCGTTATAGGTCCGAGCACTCAATGCGCATGCGCCAATTGTCACGTGTTGCCTCTTGCTTCCGCTCTTTCTCACGGCAGCCGAGCTTGGTGTGGTTGTACCATAGATATAAATAGAACACGCCACTAGAACACAAGATCGCTTGGCCGCTATCAGCTGACACGATACTTTGAAGTCAACACTATAGGGGAAAGATTAATGATCTAACTCTGTGAGTTGTGCACGGGTTGGGATGAACGTAGGCGATGCTTTTGACGCAAATAAAGGAAATAGAACAGCCGTGCAACTCTACATTAACTACAGGCGGGACTGTAAGACATTGGCTGCGTCCGTGGCTCTATATCCTGGCTGCGCTGGCAAGATTAAGCCCGAGCACAAATACTTCGAAGCAAATGCCAGTCGAATCGGCTGATAGACAACTCGGCCCGGGCCGAGTCGGTTCAAGATAACTCGGCGCCGATCATGAGACTACTCGGCGTCCATATGAGACAAATGGGGACATTTGTTTAAATTTTGCACCACCTCAATTTTGCTGTTATCACTATCTTTATCGAATTGCAATATGACATTTTTAACCACATAATAAGTGTCAGTTTTATATTACAATAATAATGTAATTCATGCTTAATGTTATTATACTAGTTATTGTTTTGCTTGATTAATGTTATATTAGTGAAATAGTTACGTGTCAGTGAATGCGCTATTACGTTTTTAATACAATATTATTTATATAAAATTATAATAAAATGTATTAAAACCTCAATTATAATGTCGCAAGCATAATACCATAATGACCATAATTGTCATTTGTTTGTTATATAAGATGTTTGTTATGTTGACTAAGTTGTCTATTATATTCTTTGCCTACATTTCATTATTTCAGTGCATTAAATTAATAATTATCCCAGGCATAATTATGTTTTACAAATATAACCCCTTCTACCTTAGATATTACGCAGTTCCTTGCTGTTAAATATTAGATTATCCGCAAATCTCACGTGTCATGATAACGCTTTTGTGCAATGTTTTACAATCGATTTATCGCAGTATTTATATTTGTATTGAGCATCGAAAATAAGTTCACCTTCATGTCATGTATATGTTTTACATTTCTCCTTTTACATAAACATTGTAATCAAAATACTGCAACCATAACGAAACTCAAAACTGGCAGTGTTGACTTCAAGAGCTATTTTCCTATTTCGCTACATTACCTATTAATCTAGCATGTATCATGGTAACCCTTTTGTATAAATATATATAACTAGTATTATGCCATTTGTGAAATGTTTATATGTTTTACATTTCTCCTTTCTTACTTTTATGCTTGTATTAGTGCACTACATATGCATGTTTTACACCACTGTGTCAGATTTCGAGTGGCAAGTTTTTTGTTACATTACTGCAATACACGAGTATGCTTTACATTACTCTGTCAGATTGTAAGTCGATTTATCTTCGCACATGACGTGTACATGCGTCACTTAAATATTAATGTTACCCAGGTAATCATCATTGTAGAGATGTTCTTTTGTCATCTTCCTGTAATAAACTGCTACATACAATATTGCTTCATTACACATGTGTGTATTTAATAATTCTGCATAAAGTAATACAGCAGATATATAATGTCAAGAAACAGCAACTATATTCGTATAATTTGTGTCACAGCAACTATTATATAAGCTGCAAATAAATATTATCTTCTAAAGTACACATATTACTTATAATATTTTTCTAATGGAACTGGCTCTATTAAAATGATAATATTAAATTTACTATAAAAAAACACGAAGTCCATAAGTCATTCTGCTTTACTACAGTAATTAAAATCTGCAGTTCTCAAAACGCAATTACTTTAGCCTGTTATGCCCTATGAAAAAAAATCCTCAACCAGCCATATGCTGTATGATGCCCCAGTTGTTTCTTTCTGTGCTCATGTAATTATTAATAATGCTCATATTCATTAATTATAGCGTCGTTATGGGTATATATTACGTACTTAGATTCATACCATTAACGCAAAAAACATTTCTAATCATGCAATTGGGCTTACAAATTTTAAGTATTTATTTGAATTCTTTTCCATAAGCTCTGCTATGACTTGTTATAATAGACTTATAAATATTAATCGAATATCCTTATGAATCGCTAGTAGCAGTAGTACGATTACGCACCCACACTGATACTGATGCGAAGGGTAACGTGAAAGTACAATCAAGAAATCGCCTGTGCGTTGAATGCTCGGACCTTTATCACAAACAAACACGGTTCCGATGCTCGGCCTGCTGCACCGCGTCCGAGCACCGGGGAAAGTCAAAGTAGGCGCATGCGCGTTGAGTGCTTGGACCTTTATCACCAGCGAACACGGTTCCGATGCTCGGCTACGCAACAACGTCATATATATATATATATATATATATATATATATATATATATATATATATATATATATATATATATATATATATATATATATATATATATATATATATATATTGAAGTCCTGTATCGTGCATTCCATTGAGCAGTGTTCCAGCTAGGGTTTGAAAAGGATAGGTGAAGTTGGCAGATGGGAAGCACGATATTGTTGAGGACACGTCATTGAAATAACGGTTTTTGTTAACTCTGGTATCTAATTAGTTATCACGAAATAGAACTTGTGACAATATCATAATGACCGATTACAGCTAGCTAAGTAACACAGAGTTGCCCAGGGGAAATACAGTCACATGCACAAGACATCCCAAACCCACATGAAATGTATCCAGCCTGCTTACAGTGACAGCTATTTGTCACTGCTTTTGCATAATCATGTCATATATCGTAGTAACATTAGACAGTCAAATGTACATTAGTAGGTTACAAGTGGCACAGATCGTCAATATGAGGAGTAGTGCCACAGCCAGGTAGTCCACTGGATACCTGTGTCATATGCATAATGGATACTCACCTTGCTCACAGTGAGTGCCTGTCTACAATGGGATAGATCGGCCTCGTCCTGCTCCTCCACTCTTTGCGATCCACAGTGACCCCTACCTCACTCGTGTCCACAGTGACCCCTACCTCACTCGTGTCCACAGTGACCCCTACCTCACTCGTGTCCACAGTGACCCCTACCTCACTCGTGTCCACAGTGACCCCTACCTCACTCGTGTCCACAGTGACCCCTACCTCACTCGTGTCCACAGTGACCCCTACCTCACTCGTGTCCACAGTGACCCCTACCTCACTCGTGTCCACAGTGACCCCTACCTCACTCGTGTCCACAGTGACCCCTACCTCACTCGTGTCCACAGTGACCCCTACCTCACTCGTGCCCACAGTGACCCCTACCTCACTCGTGTCCACAGTGACCCCTACCTCACTCGTGTCCTCTCTCATTTGCTGTTTCCACGCCTTCCTTGGAGGTCCCCGTCGTCTGACACCTGGTAGCGCCGAGTCCGTAACTCTGCGGGCGACGTTCTTCTCCTCTCGTCTTTGGCCGAACCATCGCAGGCGTGCACTACACATGA
Source organism: Oasisia sp. SBJ-2009 (assembly GCA_964017155.1). Taxonomy (NCBI): domain Eukaryota; kingdom Metazoa; phylum Annelida; class Polychaeta; order Sabellida; family Siboglinidae; genus Oasisia; species Oasisia sp. SBJ-2009. The sequence continues at coordinate 47,841,940 of OZ024864.1, read as the reverse complement.
CATCGTCGATTGGTGGGAGGTTCAGAACCCTTAATGTTTCCTTATCCCGGATGTGCTCCAGCCTCGACGCCCAATGATCTCTGTGGTAGCAATCCTCTTCTTGTGTGTTTAAATAACAAATAAATAACCCGAGAATGTGTAACTCGATTGTTATAATGTTTATGTAAGACCAATTACACCGGGTATACTGTATCGATATGGTTAGAACAAAACTATTGAAAGTGGCAGAATATATTTTATGGATATATGTGAAATAATGGTTTTGATTATAATGTTAAATTACAGCACATAACCAACTATTTCGCTACAAGACAGTATCTAAACTAAAATATGGGCCACAATATAATGATGAATTTGTTATAAATAATTCCTTTGTTGAACTTTGTCGATTTATCACGCAAGCAACACAGAGAAATATATATTTGCTATTAATAACATTGTGTTTTGTTTTGTGTGGCTGTAAGGGCAATCATACATAACACATAAAATCACTACCAACTTTGATGGTGATAGGCTTGTATATGTATTACACTAACATCAAAATGAAATGCATAATTGATAATAACAAAAAGATTGTTTTGTATGACGGTAGGATTGGCGTCATATTTCTATGGCACAGTCTTATAGTATATTGACCCGTGCCTCTGTATATATAAGACATTGTAAAATGTTTGCCAATTCGGTTGGTTATAGGCTTGTAGATTTATTATACAAAACCACAGTGAAATATCTACTTGATATGAGAAAAACTTTATTTAGGTAGGGGTGTGGGGGTCATGCATCTATGACGTATATTGACCCGTGGCTCATTATACACACAAAATTGTAAAATGTTGCTAACTGGGATGGTTACGGGGCTGCAGATTTACCAAACAAACATCACAGTCACTGTCAGTAAAATATATATTGGTGATAGTGCTGGTTCGATACCAGATTTTGTTCGATACCGATCGATACCTGAATTTTGTTCGATACTCGATACTTACGTTGTAAGTCTAATATTCACATAGAACACAGTTCCCAGTAGAAACAGTATGCAACAGAAGTAGTGCTGGTTCGATACCAGAATTCTTCGATACCAACCGATATATTGCTGGTTCGATACCAGAATTCTTCGATATCAATCGATACCAGATTTTTATTCGATACTCAAAATTTACCTTGTAAGTGTAATTCAGTACAGTAGAGATCTCCAAAGAAACACACTACTATCCACTTAGACTAATGCCACAGAAACACACACAAATGTTCACTTACAAGTAGGGAAATATGTGATAATTTTATAGTCATGCAAACAATGATTAAAATGCAATTTTCATTTTATGTAAGTAAACAAACAACATTTTCAATATAATTGATTACTGTTGTAAAACTAAAAGGTAACTGTAATATAAAATTAAAACAATAAAGACAACTGCAATAAAATACCTAGTGACAAATAAATTCATCAATTGCACTGAATTATTTTAAATTAATAACAGTACTTCACCCCAGCTGTTTGTAAATACACTATAATATAGCAGCTTAATTTCAATTCAATGTGTCTCCTAAAGTGACCATCAATAAATACAGCTGAAACATAACATACAAATAATATGTTATTATTATATTAAATATAAATACACCTATCACTTATAATAGTGCCACTGCCAGCACAGCTGAACACTCACTGTTATAACAGTTTTATAATTAATTGTATCGTAAAGATAATTGTGATTTAACATCAAAACTGTACAGACGATTACAATAAAATAACACTAATTAATAATAGAAAACATATTAATAAAAATTACAATTGTACTTCCCAGTTCACACCAATTTTGTTTTATATAAAACTTAAATGACCACGTTATCAAGTACACATTACAAGCCCCATAAATGGCATAATGTTTTTGCAACTGTTTTCAAGAACCGGTCAGTTTCTTCCTCTACCTCTGGCTCTGCCAGTGGTGAATTTGTGTGGGCAGTGCCAGTGACTGGCAGTGTCACAGTGAGAGTGACAGTAGATGCAGTAAGCACATCGTCATCGTTAATCAGTCACGTCGTGTATGTCACTTCTTGGCGATGTTTGCCGCAGTTACTTAGTAGATTCGGCAACCGATGGCGATTCGCTTCGACTGTAACTAGATGTCCATTGCTCGCTCATTGTCGAATATTTCGATAGAATACGTTCTCGAGTGAATGGCAATGCGATGTTGTCGTTGTCCACGACCACGACGTCGACGACGCCATACGATGAAAGTTGATCATCACGTTTTGATAGCTTCTTGAATGGTGACATGTTTCGTCAAATTCGATGTATTTCCCCCGCTATCTTTGAGACGCCTCTAGCACAGCAGACACCCTTTGTTGGAAAACTGCCAATTTATTAGCGATGAACGTTGCGACTTGTTGTCGTTCGCCTTGGTTGTGGGCATCGTGTACGGCAAATGGTGGCGCCACCAAACGGAACCCGGATAAACATAACCTCCGCATCGCGCTCGAATAAATATGTATATTAATAATATTATTATTAAACTAGTTTCATAAATACTAGTGTGTGCAATAAACACTCTATACAAATACTATAGGATGTGTGTTTTGTACGCGTAACCGTAAATAAAGTAGGGAGAAAGATGGCATGGTACTGCCACCAAACGAGAGCGTCACATACGAACCTTGGTTTGGGTAACGAGGCTAAACGAAGTCTGACCTACGGCCAAAGACAATTAAAGGAAGACCAATCACATGCGCTGTTTCCCACTGGACGCCATTTTTAAAACATAGACCGCAGCGAACCAAGCGGCTGGGTTGCAAAAGTCAGATCAACATGGCGTACGCCAGGCACGGCGGTTCGTTTTGCTCAGCCTTTGGCTGCAGCAACAACAAAAGCGTCAACGCAGAGCTTTCATTCTTCAGATTCCCGAAAGATAAAGACAGGTAGGCATTAAATCAATACAAACTAAAAAGAAATACCATGCATAACACACATAAATGCATAAATGCAACGCCTCGACACGCCCCCCCCCCCCCCCCCCCCCCAGTCAGTGTCAGACTGGATGTCAGCTGGTGATGTAAACAAAAACACTCCGTATGGCTGGGACGGGTTTAGTAGTAGTTGGGCCAAGTAATAGTACTGTCGTGGGCGGGGGGTTATCAATGACAATAAATTAACAGTATGTCCCAGCGGATCTTGTGGTGGGCTGAACTAAGAGTAAATATCACCGACACTGTATCATGTGTCCAGACTGGCCTACTTGTCCTTGTTCATGTACAGGGTGTATCTAAATTTTAGATAATAGAATAGGTGCCTTGGCAAAATATTAGCAATAAATGTGTAATGCTGGCTGTAATTCAATGTTTTTGCACTTCTTATTTCAGGAGTAAGCGATGGGTTATAAACTCTAGAAGGGAAGATCTGTTGAAAAGATACTGCGGGTATCTCTATGACAACTGCCGGATGTGCGCTAAACACTTCACCGAGTCACAGTTTATGAATGCCAACAGCCGTGACAAGCTGGTATGGGATGCAGTTCCCACGTTATTCAGCTGCAATCAATCAGATCGCCAGAAAGAACGCAAGCCCCCCAAGGACAGAACTTAATCTTCTGAGCATGTAGTTGAGCAAGATACTTCAGTCCTGGTAAAATCAATGTTCTTGATTATATTCATGTCAGACCAGATGATTGTATTGTTGTAAATTGCTTGAGACAGTTGACTAGATATATAGTACATCACCATACAGTATACATATAGCCCTGGCTGGCCTAAGGTATAAGAGGGGTTATACAGGTGTTTTACATAATCAACTGATAACATTAGTATGTTTCAATAATTGTAACGTTTTTGTGAGAACACATAAATAATTCTGTATGTCATTTCGACACTAAATATTATAAATGGCAACCAACATTTTGGCTATATTTTGCAGTCACACGATATGAATTGCAAACTATGCAAATTCAACGAAACTGAAGACTAACTATAATGAATATTGTGAACAAATGTACATGTAGCTAACAATGTATTGACATTTTAATACTGGCACATATTCTTTTACTTTTTGTGTGGCACATGACTATCATGTATCAATATACAGCACAGGTTGTATGTATCATATGCATCTTTCATCTGCGAAATTACATTAATTCTAAACATAGATGGACATGGGCAGACATTATTTATTTGTAGACGTGTGTGTCAAAAATAAAAACAAACTGGAAGTGGCTTGATTACAAAATGATATGTATTTGATAAATGAAAGATGATGTTGAATACTTTCTGCAAATGTTGGCAAATCAAACCAAATTGGCATGTTTTTGGGCTCATTTGAAGTGGATACTAACTTTAATATCTGTACCCATGCTATTAATGCCTACAATAAATGTATTATTGTACCCATGTCTTTTTTGTTCATGTTTTTGATCTGTTTCAGAATAGGAATGAAATATTTATAAAAATTGGGATTGGACAGTAACTGTCTGAACTGAATTATATTGATTGATTTATTTATTAAGTAATCCACGTTCAGTAATAAAACTGTTGAGGTGAAGCCTTCAGACATTAAAAATACAAAAGTATGCAATGGTGTAAACAAATACAATTTAAACATCATGAAAACAAGTTATGAATATGACTAGGAATAGACACATAATTTAACGCACACACAACTGTATGACAAAGTGTTAAAATAGAGGAACACATAAACCACAGGGAGGCATATATGATGGTGTTGGCAATTTGGGCGGGTGTAGGTTTAGCATGTTTAGGTGAGATGTTAAACATCATGTGTACCAAAACAAGAAGTAAATATGACTAGAATGCAAAGATTGAAAGTAGTAGAAAAAGACACTTAGGGCTACATAATAATTTACTGTACATACATCCTTTCAAATTTACAATGGACCAGTTGTGTGTCCATAGGCAGTACATGTATCAAGATGTATATATAAAACCGGAAAATTTCAACAAATTTTAATATGCACTTTCAGGCTATGGACATAATTATTGACTGCAGCATATCTTCAGCTGACAGGGAGAGGTTGTCTGGGGACATGGTAAAGAAAGAACCAGGCATAATGATCATATCTAAGATTTCATGAATCCTATCATAATGTAGCCGTGAAATGACCATAAAATATTATATATTTTTGAAAATCAATATATTTGGCGCATAAAAATATAATTGTTTTATCTTTACATGTCCACCCCCCCCCCCCCCCAACCCCCACCCCCACACACACCCCAAGTCAACGTACGAGCAGTCGATCGCTTTTTAACCAAATGAATGAAAGCACGCCGGTTTGCTTATGAACTCGCATGACACCCAGCCGCTTGGTGCGCCAGCAGTTCAAAATCCAAAATGCCACCGGCTGAGTGACATCTCTCCCCTTTACGCTCTCTGCTACGGCTACGCTAAGTCTAAGATAGCACTCAGGAAACAGTTATTATAGAGACTAACTATACAATAAAGTTTTAGAAAACAATTCACGTTTTATGTTATATTATTTTTTAAACAACCACGCCTAAGTCAATTTAGACTGCGAAGCGCTGTAGTGATAGCTCCCGTAAACAACGTCGTCATCAACAACGATGTTGCGCCTTCGCAATCGACTTCGTCGAATGGACTCGATGTCGAGTATCGAAGGTATCGAAGGTATCGAAGGTATCGAAGGTATCGAAGGTATCGAAGGTATCGAAGGTATCGAAGGTATCGAAGGTATCGAAGGTATCGAAGGTATCGAAGGTATCGAAGGTATCGAAGGTATCGAAGGTATCGAAGGTATCGAAGGTATCGAATAGTGGGCTTTCGATATCAAAAATATCGAAGTATCGCGATACCACTAAATATCGGTATCGAACTTTCGCAAGTATCGCGATACTTCGATATTTTTGGTATCGAACCAGCACTAATTGGTGATAACCAAAAGTTTGTTTTGTGTAGTTCTAGGGATGGGATGGATCATAGTTATATGGTATTGCATACCCATGGCTTATTATGCATAAACAACTGTGTAGAACTTCGCCAATTTGGATAGTGAGGGGCTTGTAGATTTACAGTATTATTCAAACGTCACAGTGAAATGTCTATTTGATTAATGTAAACAAACGTTATCTTGGTAGGGGTGGAAGTCATATAGCATAGTATATTGACCAATGGCTCATTATACATAGAAAATTGTAAAATGGTGCCAACTGGGATGGTTAGTAAATAAGTTATTTTATAATTAAAAAATGTTTACTTTTTTATGTATAAAGAAATAGAGAAATTAAACCATTACAATATTCAGTTACATAATTTAAAAGCGAAACAACAAGTAGTCGTAAATTGAATTAAATAGTAAAAATACAATTATATATAAGGATAGTAAACTTAAAAGGTGTAGGTGCAATACATAATTAAGTAATATAATATATAAAAACTATCAAATAATAATAATAAACATATATATATATATATATATATATATATATATATATATATATATATATATATATATATATATATTATATATATATATATATATATAATTATATACAAATCGACATATCAGTCGTTTGAATAACTCTCGATATTTATTCCTACTAGTTAATTTAATGCCATGAATGTACATTGTATCCGTAATTTTACTATTTTAATCTCACCTAATTATATATATATATATATATATATATATATATATATATATATATATATATATATATATATATATATATATATATATATATATATATATAATTACGTGAGATTAAAATTGTAAAATTATCGATAAAATGTACATTCATGGCATTACATTTAATTTACTAGTAGTAATAAATATCGAGAGTTATTAAAACGGCTGATATGTCGATTTATTGTTTAGGTATTGCTGCCGGAACAGAAATGTCTTTAGTTCCCTTTGAAATTTGATGCAACAGTCACTATTTCTGATGTTAACAGGCAAACTGTTCCATAGAGTCGCCGCTGCTTTCGTAAAAGTTCTGTCTCCATATGTCTCAGTTCGATTTCGTGGCACGGTCAACAGGATGGTTGATTCTGACCGTAAAGAGTGTGTAGGTCTGTAGATGGACAGTAGATCACTCAAGTAGACTGGTGATTGGTGGTGTATCGCACGTTATATTGTATTCGACGGTGAACTGGAAGCCAATGAAGTTCTATTAGAACAGGAGTTATGTGTGAACGGCGACCGGTTCTTGTGATGACACGCGCACAAGCATTCATCAGTTTCATCCATTGATTAATTGATGGGTAAGGTTTGACCAGCAGCTTCATTGTATACAGGTTCTTGGTCGTTAAACACCATTGCCTGCACAACAGTACTCCCAACTGTCTGTAAAGTATCATTCGCAGCATCATAACAATATTAGATGCTCAATTCCTTTTATTCAATTCCAATTCAGTTCAAAATCTTCCAATTCAATTCAAAATTTTACAATTTCAATTCAGTTCAATTCAGTTCAATTCAGTTCAATTCAGTTCAATTCAGTTCAGTTCAATTCAATTCAATTGATTGTGTTCCGAATCTTTCAATTCCAATTGCCGCTCTAATTCCAATTGCATTGATCAATTCCAATTCTTTTTTAGATGATCCCAGCCCTGGTTACGTTATGTTTTCTTGCGACGTACAGGGGTTGAGGCATTTTGAAGGTTCGATACAAACATTAGATCGCAGTTTGGGATGTGTCATATATGTCTGCTTTGTCAATATGGCTGTTAAATGGGACAACGTTGTTTTGGACAGTGCAGTCGCACCATTGGCGTTGTCTGTTCTTGTACGAGGTATTGCTCTATTCGACCGTATGTTTTTTTTTTAGGTGAAACTAAACACTGAAGTTTTGTTGTTGAATAGTTGCTGATATACTATAAAACAGACACAGACAGCTTAGGTCATTTAAGTTAGAATAGAAATATGAAGACCCCCCAAACCACATGTTCATAATTATCAGTGGCAGGGTGGATGTCTTTGTTTTTATGTATGCTGGGCGGGACTTATGAAGATCCCCATTGGTTAGTTGAATGTGTTTGAATGTGTAGTCAGGCTAGCTATGTCTTTGTCTTTATGTATGCTGGTTTGGAATTATGAAGACACCCATTGGTTAGTTTGAATGAGTTTGAATGTGTAGTCAGGCTAGCTGAGATATAAAAGAGTGTAAGAGAAAAGTAAAGAGAGAGTTGTCAGGTGCACACAAAGTACAGGGTGTGCAGCTGGAGGGTTTCCCTCCGGCTTGGGCTGGGAGGTGAGGTTGGGCTGCCTCCGTGTCGTAGCTGGGTTGGACAGGCATGGTCAGTCGAGTTGTGGGTATACTCTGGATGTAATAAAGAATCAGATTAAGCAGCTAGTGGCTATTGTAGTTCTAGTTGGTACCTCCCCCCTTATCTAGCGGGACGGCTACTATAGCTGCATCCAATATCTAGAGTGAATTCTATGTTTGAAAACCGCTGAAACTCTAGCTGCCTTTTGTAATTTAACTCACGACTAAACGTTGAATTCCCAATTGTAATCTTAAGTTCCCCTGATATTTGCAGGTCCTCGTCAAATGTATTTCCATATTTATGCTTTCAGTGCGCCTGATCCTAAGGTCACATTATTATTATTATTATTAAAGAAAGGTTCTAATACAACGGTGATATACGACTTAGCATGTGCGACAAAAAGCGTATTGAGGTAACCCGGACGTACGGAATATTCCACAAGCAAGAAGAGATTGATTTGTTGACAACGTAGGGCACCCGGGGGGAGGGCGTCTGACAGCCACTGCGACCCTCGGCTACAACCTGGCAAAGATTAAACAATCACAGATCTGTGTATAGACCCTCGAGTCGTAGCACACCATACGGGTTTCTTTGTAGTTAACTGTGTATTACACATTCATTCAGCCATGTCCAAGACGCACTCTGAATAGCTGGAAATCCGGTATCAACTGTGTCGACATTCGGGCCCACATTAGGGTCAGCCGGCTGTCACGACTTCGGTGCAAGGCCGACTTGAAGGTTTGCATGTGGATGTGACGCGGTCAAATGGCGCCGGGGCCGGAAGTTAAGTTGCTAGATATGGCGTCTATTTGTTCTCTTGTTACAATTTGCCTGCGCGGCCTTACGTTGAGAAACTTGTTTCTACCAGGGTCTATGTACAGACGCAGTGACGCGTGATCGAGGCTTTGAATTTCACTCACTCGGACGTTCACAGGCGCAGGAACACGGGGCAGTGGAGAATTTGACTTGGGGAGGGGGGTCAGATATATTGTTTGTCCCCCGTAAACGCTAAGTTATGACATCGCGACGGCGACATTTCTTCAGCAGAACCCACTGGTCTTCCGGTGTCATGACTCGAGACAGCGGAAGTTGAAGGCCCGGTTCTCAGTCCTCCCCCCGCAATGACACTTTCATTCCCGCCAGAGCTGACTTCGTGCGGGACTGGACCTCCAATACTGTTTTAGTCATTCCGACAAAGACTTGGCAGTATCAGGCTGGTTCCCTGTCGTTAGCTACTTCAACGTACCCCGTACGTTTGTTCGTCTACGTCACCAGTTCCCCGCTCAACTGGCGTGTCTTCTTCCGGATACTGCCGAGCCTCAACATGCTGAGGATACAGCCGGAAGACACACAAGTGTGTATCTTGTGTCCAGCTCCTAATTCATATGTACACCGTGCCATGGTGAGAATGTCTTAGTGACGTCACGTTGTCACCGATAGAAACGTCTACACTGGCCTATCCCGGCACGTGTCTTTGAAACGTCCCACTCTCACCTAGGTCACGTGTTTAAGGTTCATGTGTATTATATGTATGCTATCAACACAATGCAAAATATGTTCATGCACAAGATAATTTTGGAGTCCCATGTGTCGCTTAGTCCACTGCCAAATTTCATAACTGTGTGTTGAATATTAACACTTTTATGAGCCCTAAAAATTGAACTTCAGTTCGTCACTACAAATCTAATACAAATCCTTCCCGTTCCCGTTCCCGTTCCCGTTCCCGTTCCCGTTCCCGTTCCCGTTCCCGTTCCCGTTCCCGTTCCCGTTCCCGTTCCCGTTCCCGTTCCCGTTCCCGTTCCCGTTCCCGTTCCCGTTCCCGTTCCCGTTCCCGTTCCCGTTCCCGTTCCCGTTCCCGTTCCCGTTCCCGTTCCCGTTCCCGTTCCCGTTCCCGTTCCCGTTCCCGTTCCCGTTCCCGTTCCCGTTCCCGTTCCCGTTCCCGTTCCCGTTCCCGTTCCCGTTCCCGTTCCCGTTCCCGTTCCCGTTCCCGTTCCCGTTCCCGTTCCCGTTCCCGTTCCCGTTCCCGTTCCCGTTCCCGTTCCCGTCCCCGTCCCCGTCCCCGTCCCCGTCCCCGTCCCCGTCCCCGTCCCCGTCCCCGTCCCCGTCCCCGTCCCCGTCCCCGTCCCCGTCCCCGTCCCCGTCCCCGTCCCCGTCCCCGTCCCCGTCCCCGTCCCCGTCCCCGTCCCCGTCCCCGTCCCCGTCCCCGTCCCCGTCCCCGTCCCCGTCCCCGTCCCCGTCCCCGTCCCCGTCCCCGTCCCCGTCCCCGTCCCCGTCCCCGTCCCCGTCCCCGTCCCCGTCCCCCTCCCCCTCCCCCTCCCCCTCCCCCTCCCCCTCCCCCTCCCCCTCCCCCTCCCCCTCCCCCTCCCCCTCCCCCTCCCCCTCCCCTCCCATTCTCCCTCCCGCTCCTCCACTGATTTTAATTGTACACCAATAGTCCATAACGCCGCAAACATACTTTAAGTATTCTGTATGTTTGTGTTTCAGCTCTATCATGGGGAACTCGATGTGTAGATGTTGTTGTCCCATTGATTACCAACGGTTACTTCAGCCAATCAGTGGACAACGTGCTCCTCTACCAATAGTCGGCCAATTAAATGACGCCGAGTATATCAACTGGCTCAAAGCCACTCAAGCCCTAAATCTAACGATGACCGTACTGCGAAGTTTCTGCGATGCAGAAATGAAGAAACTGCACCTTCAGCTTGTGCGTCAGTGTGGCAGTACACAGTGCAGTGGCTCCTGTTCAGCTCGAGATGTGAGGGAAGTCAGAAGGATGTGGACCATCCCCAGCTGTCCCACAGTCGTGTGTTCAACCTGGCTGGCAGCGATCGTACAGGAGCGCACACAGACTGCCACCAGGCTGACAGTCGCCAATTCTGAAATCCTGCAATGGCCCCTGCAATACTGGCAGGTGGCCAAAGTATTCATGGGGTGGGGACAGGACCCGTCCAGCGCCACGTCGTCAGACACCGATGCGTCAGGACTCTTGGGGCTGATCCGAAACTGCCGGCACTTTGGAAGCGTCATCGACATACCAAAAACGGATGCTGTGAGTATGACACATACATTTGCAAACAGTCAAGCAAGCACACACTCACATACACCTGTTATACAGTATTTAACCGCATTATTGCCGAGAGCAAGAGAGGACTGACCCAGTGACGAGGAATAAGATAACATAAGGCCTTCGATACATATTTATGTTGTGTCCCTTATGAGCTTGGGTTGCTGATTGTCAGGACCCTATACAGTTTGCTTATCAATCTAAGATGAGTATTGAAAGACGGCTTACTGTACATGTTGCATAAGATGTACTCCAATTTCGAAGCGCGCGATTCCTTTATTAGGATCACGGTTTCTTTTATTTTTCAAGCGCATTAATACTATGCAACAGTTACACTAGCGCAGACCTCAGTTTGTTAGAAAACCTAATATGACCATCTCATATATTATATCTATACATTTACGGGATCCCTCCACTTATTTGTTTTCCTTCTATACAGCTGAGTGCAGGCATTCCTCGCTGTCGTGTCATCTTCAAACATTTTCTCATGATTCTAACATACTTGACTGTATTCAGAATGATGAGGATTTTGCTTATTATGAGTGAAATGTAAGTTAGGGCTGTTTAGGGGAAACCACATGCACGCATGCACGCACGCACGCACGCACGCACGCACGCACGCACGCACGCACGCACACACACACACACACACACACACACACACACACACACCGTGGTTTGTATGGATTCGGGCAATTGATCTAACCCCAGGTGTGTATTAGTTGTGGACGCTGATTCATCAGTTATTGGCAGCTGGCTGATGCCTGCGACAAAACACCACCAGATCTATGTTCTCTTGAACATCATTCATTTTTATTTTTTATAAATTCAAGTTGTGTATTTATTTAATTATATTTTAGATGGTGAGGCTGTTGTCTATTGGTTGAATAAGGAGTGTCACATTTAGGTGACGAGCGTAAATTAATATTATGGACTCTTATAGAATTAAATTGCTACCAGTATAGCCTACTATCAAACTGACAGTATGCTATAACATGAATTCTGATCCCTGAACTGGCCGATTGGAGTGGAAGTAGATAACAACGTCCACATAAACCACCAGTTAAATCACACTTTTGTGCAACATTCACAATATTTGGCTGTGTTTCTGGTCATCTGGTATAAATAACCACAGTCAGTGAACCTAATTAGACTACGATATTGTGTCTAATTTTGAACAAACCTATCTATGCTGACACTACGGACGACTTATATATTTTCATAAATGCATATTTTATTGAATCCAAAGGCCTACAGAACCCCCAACTGGAAACAAATGTCATTTTGTATTCTTTCAAAAACAATTGGTCATTCCGAGCCAGATGAACAAATGGTATTCACCACATCATCTTTTATTTGACTGATTTTATGTATACATAAAAGCCATTGCTAACACTGTGAGCATCATCTTAACGATCTAGCTAGCCTACCAACGTTTAGTGTCGGTCTGTTGTTTTGTTGTTGTTATCACATAAATCACATAATAACATTTATGGGCTCATGAAACGTGTCGATATATTTGTATGTAGAGAAAGTGACATAAGGGGTATTCGGATCTATCTTAATGATTAGTATCTTTCAATAATAACATACGTGTAATAAGCAGATTTAACCACAGTACTATAAGTTAGCATATACAGTGTTTGAAATGGGAAATGACACAGCAGTTCTTGATTTGTTGTTTATTTGTTTGTCTTTATTTTAACCAACACAGTTCATTACATACATGGAGTCGTATCTTAATAATACTATTTTGATGTTTTGGATTAATTCATACATTTATGCATATCATAGTTAGTAATGTCCATATAGCATGTATGCCTGTAATAAAAAGCTAAGTAGTAAAATACACAAAATAAAAAGTAGAAAATAAAAAATCAGAACACATTAACAACAACAAAATGTCTATTCTGTTTATTTTATGTGTGGCATGTTTCATTTTATGTTTAATTTGTAATCTTTTCTATAATATCTGATAAAAAATATCCTCATTTTAAATAGTTTTTTAAATTATACCTGATAAAAAGTATTCTCATTTAATTTGTTATTTCAAATTCGGTCTGAGGAGCTAAACAATGCTGTCACCTCACGGCGTCTGGGTAATCGCACCGCGGTCGCCATTTTGTTGGTCTTTCCAGGGGCGAAAATGGTCTTTTACTTTCTGATCTAATTATGAAAACGACCTCTTACAACCGCGAGACTTCCCCTCTAATATTCATATTACATATACACACGATAGGTCATAAAACTTCATTTACGTTCCTGTGAAGAATAAAATTCACATATCAAAATTGTGCTAAACTAACGTCGACATCCCTGGCGGAGGTTACGCGCAGGCCATATCCTAGGCATAGATTACCACAGGGGTAGAACTTCAGCATTAATTTTACTAGACAGCGGGACTAGTAAAGTCAAAAGTTTACTAGTCTGCCAAAAGGTTTACTAGTCCGCAAAAATAAAATTAAACAATCAAAATTTAAGTCGTTCCAATTTGTTTTTAAAGTAAAAAAATAGTACATATTTCAACCCCAGTTAAATAACAATGCACTTTTCATAAAGGTACCAAAGAAATAATACAGAAATAACAAAAATAATTAAGTAAAAAGTGAAGATATGATCTGTATTAAAAACTGCGCAATTGAAAAAGAATGCCGATTGCACTCATTGACCGGCAGTATCACCCTACCATTATTAATTTTCTATATCATATATTTATATATTTAATGTCATTTTGGAAATTTAGCTCACATTACAGTGTTATGGAAAAATGCTCTACTGGACTGTAATACTGGAAAATAAAAATATCACACGAGAAAATTATAGACATCAAAGAACAGTTAATCTTACAAATGGTGCCCAGACAAGTTCATAGCTGGTGGCTATGTCATCATTTATCAGAAAAGGAAGCTGCTGTAGCCAGTTGCTCACTGGCAACAATTTATCAACGTCTTAATTACTTGGGATTTAGTTACTACATCCCCCAGCCTGTGGATGTATTGGGGTTAGGGTCACTGTGACTACAAAGATTTGATTGATTGATGTAGGGTGGGTTGGATGACACATTGACCTTTACTAGACAACCGGACTAGTTATTAGGCAGGTTTACTAGTCCGTCCTTATCTTTACTAGTGTGCGGACTAGCGGACTAGTGGGTAGTTCTACCCCTGTACCATGGTGTAACGTCGATATTTTATCGCGGTGTCACTAAATAAATGAGCGTCTGGATTCCCGATTTATGTACCCTAAGCTAACATAAAACTTAGCCTAAGTTTCTAAACTTTAATCATACACAATATGGACATTACAGTAATCACAGAGCAACGCGAAGCCCCCGACGATGTCAATGTCTTGCCGGCGAGTTCTTGCGCAAGTTTGTTTTGTGAATTTTATTTGTTTCAATAATGTAAGTTATTTTATAATATAGTGTGTGTTTATATATATATATATATATATATATATATATATATATATATATATATATATATATATATATATATATATATATATATATAAGATATGTGGAGAAAGTCTAGCTGCTGTTAGTTGTCATTTTCATAGTTCGGTCAGAAAGTAAAAAATCGCCAAAAATAATGATCGTCATCATGCGATTCGTTATTTTATGACATGCACGTCTGTGCCCCGTTAGTCAAGCGTTTAATAAGAGTTCTTTGCGACATTTAGGTTAAAAAAATATGCTCGCCACCTATCGGATCGATGGTCGTTCGTCAGGGGTAAAATTGCCATGGTCGCTGGGCGCGTTTGCGGGGTGGTCGTTGATGAGGGGTCGTTTATGCAGCGAAAACAGTCCGTCAGTGGAAAAAACCGGTCGTAAAAAGCGGGTGGTCGTTAATCAGGGTGGTCGTTCGTGAGGAGTTCTACTGTGATTACATAATTAGTAATTTTAATTTATTTCTACGATTTAATAAAGACAAGTCCATACCATTCGAGTTTTACGTTTAGAATGGTTAGTGCAACACAATATTAAAAGTCTCCAATATTTACGATCGCATGCGCAAACAACAACAAAGCTTGTAAATAAAGAACAAAGCTCGGTAGCATCTTTGCGAATGTGGTCCGCCGTGTTCGCGTGGCCCGCCCGTTCGTGGTCCGCCTTTTAGTGTGCCTCATTGTTGGTCGCTGGGTGGCGTAGGTTGATGAATGTTTATAGTTCACGGTCCATTTCAAACTCAGTTTTGTAATACAGATGTAACCCTGGTGGATACTGATAGTCGCCAGAGGGCCCTGTAGTATAAGGCCACGCCCAGCTGGTCGAGCTGGACAACTGCTGAGGCGCAGTTTGCCCTGGGCCAGCGACTGGTCAACAACTACATCTAGCGACCGGTCAACACTTGTACCCAGTAACCCAGTATATAACCAGCGGCCTGATAAGCGGGCTTGCCAGAAATAGGCGCCGGCTCTGCCAAGTGGTGCGAGAGCGAGTTATTAGAGTTACAGGAGCGTGCCGCCCTCTGGGAGCGTATTCTTTCTCAATAAACGTATTGAATACCAAAAACCGTCGTTCGACTAGCTTACAAGTGGTGTCAGAAGTGGGATTCGACGACGGAAGCTCCCAGGGGAGCCGATAAAGAACAGCGACAGCAGGAGAAGACCGGATGACGGGGGAGGACAAACTGGCTCGTCTGGAAGAGATGGTGGAAACCCTGAAGCGCAATCAGCAGTCCATCAACGTCACGGTAGCTGCTCCTCCAAACCGCACTCTCCGGGCATTTTCGGGGCGTTCCTGTGAACTACACGACTGGATGGAAGACGCCCGCAATCGTCTGCCTTCCGTCCCACCGGTCGAGAGGTTACCCTTCCTGATCGGACATCTAGAGGGAGCTGCCCGAGAAGAGGTCAGGTATGCGCCCGAGGAAGAAAAGGACTCTGTAGATAAGGTGTTCACATTACTTTCGTCTACCTTTGGAAAAAACCGTAGTAATGCTCAACTAAAGAGGGAATTGTATGATAGAAGACAGAAAAACAGGGAAAGCGTTAGGGAATTCTCTCGGGCCCTGTTAGAAATCTCTGAAGGTATATCTGATAAATTGCAGAGTAAGAACGAAATGGTAATTGAAGTGTTCTGCGAGAACCTGGTGGATGTCCACATAAAGAGAGAGATGAAACGATTGGTAAGATTTCCTTTAGTGCCTTGAGAGCTGAAGCTATTCGTCTCGAGGAAGACGGAATGGGTAGTTCTTATGAGAATGCATGTGTCCGGGGAATTCAGGAGCCTCACCATACCCCAGGCGAACCTAGTCCACTGGACCGAATCGCAGCACAATTAGAACTACTTGCTACAACTCAGTCGGAAATTGTTTCTTTGTTACGATCACAACAACAGGCGCCAGTGGGTGTGGTGAATCCTGACAGACCGGAGCCCAGTAGCGGCGGCGCGGTTTATTGTGAGTACTGTAGCCGAAGGGGTCACACCTCAGTGAGGTGCTGGAAGCGCGCTAGGGATAGGCATCGTAATGGGGAACAATCAACCGGTCGCGAATACAGGGGTCATTCGCATGATAGCACGACGACTAATGCAATGCAGGGTAGCCAGGTAGTACATCCTAGGTCAGAACCAGCCTCCTTGACATCCCGTGATTACTTGGGAAACTAAGTAGCCCTGCTGCTGAGCGTCAGGCAGACAGGCGTAACAACTTAGACGGTGTACTAGTCGACGCAATTGTGGGGAAAACACCAATAATTTCTTGTGATATAGCAAATCAACCAACTAACATGGTGCTAGACATGGGCTCAGAGGTGACAATTATACAGGAGTGGTGGTTTGACGAATATTTAAAGCCGTCAATTGGTTGCTTAAGCGATGCGTCTTCGTGGTTGCGGCTCGAAGCTGCCAACTCGTTAGGATTCCCATATGTGGGATACGTTATTGCGGATGTAAATGTATTAGGAACCATTGTGAAAGATAAGGGCATTTTAGTGCAGAAAGATCCACCAGGGCTTACTCACCACCACCCAACGTCTGGGATATTGGGAATGAATGTTTTAGGCGACATCCCCGACATAAGGGATCTACTTCTTACCATTAAGACCCATGATGCAAAACCAAAACATGATATAGAGGGTAGAGTTGTGAAACTTGTAGGTGACCGTAATGTAAACATTCCAGCGTGGTCTTCTTGTAATGTATTAGTGTCAGGTCCCCGGTGTACTGGTAATGCGATGGTAGAACCCCTAGACGGGACCCTAAAGGGAGGGTTACTACTGCAAACTGGACTAGTGGGTTCCATAGAGGGACGTTTTGAAGTAACTATCATTAATCCAACTTCGGATGAGATATGGCTACGTCCCCGTTCCCCCGTTGGAAGGATATATGCCGTAGACATCATTGACAGGAATCCGGAACACATAGTTGAGTTCCAAGAGTTAGACGACGGTTTGCGAGTGACCATGGAACCTCGAAAGGTGACAGCTTTCACGAGACGGATAAGCAACCAGTACAATCAAGACACACAGGCTACAGACCCTCAGGAACAGGAATGGATGGAAAGGGTAAACATTGGTACTATTTCGTCCGCTGATCAGCATCAATTAGACGAGTTATTGAGGAGCCATCAACAAGTATTCGCTCAGGATGATGATGATGTGGGGTTGACTCAGACGGTTAAACACCGCATTTACACCACAGACGACAGCCCTGTTAAGGCGGCTTACCGTCGTATTCCTCCGCCTCAATTTGATGAAGTCAAAACACACATTACGGATCTCTTCCACAAAGGGATAATTAAACCCAGTCAGTCTGAGTTCGCGAGTCCTATCGTTATTTGTCGGAAGAAGAACGGTAAGATTAGGATGTGTGTGGATTACCGTAGGTTGAATACCAAGACTAGGAAAGACGCGTTTCCCCTTCCCCGAGTAGATGAAATGTTTGATCATCTAGCAGGAGCGAAGTATTTCTCGACGGTCGATTTGAAATCAGCGTATAATCAGGTGGAATTAGACGAGGTCGATCAACACAAGACCGCATTCACGACACCCATGGGGTTGTATGAGTACCGTAAAATGCCATACGGTCTCTGCAATTCACCTGCAACCTTCCAGAGGTTGATGCACGTTGTGTTCAGAGAAGAGATGAATGAAAAGGTGCTGATTTTCTTGGATGATATCATCATCTACTCTTCTACCATCGAAGAACGTTTCGAACGTTTAGAGTTAGTGTTCCAGCGATTGGCATCTCACGGTCTGAAGATTGAACCTAGTAAATGTTTTCTATTTCAGGAATCGGTTTCTTACTTAGGCCAAATAATATCTACCGATGGGATTTCTGCCGATCCGGAGAAAGTGGATGCAATTAAGGAATGGCCGGTACCGGCGAATGCGAAAGAACTCAAAGTCTTCTTAGGAACCGCAGGATATCACCGACGTTACATTCATCATTTTTCACAGTTGGCATCTCCTCTGTATGAATTGGTGAATCAGGATCCCAACAAAGGAAAGAAGAGAAAACCAGGAAGAAAGTGGAATTCAGCCACTCCAGTACCATTTGTATGGAACCGAGAACACCAAGAAGCGTTTGATGCATTGAAAAATGCTCTGACTACAGCACCCGTCTTGGGATTTGCCGACTTCACAAAACCATTAATTTTGGAGACAGACGCTAGCCACCAAGGACTAGGAGCGCTACTACTACAGGAACAGGAAGGGCGAACACGAGTTATAGCTTATGCTAGCCGTAGTCTCAGGGGTCCCGAGAAGAGCCGCACGGCTTACAGTTCCATGAAATTAGAACTACTGGCAGTGAAATGGGCGGTTACGGAGAAATTCCGTGATTACTTGTTGGCCGTTCCGTTTATTGTATATACCGATAATAATCCGTTGTCGTATATTCAGACGTCGGCAAAGTTAACTGCGGCCGAACACCACTGGCAAGCCGAGCTAGCCAGATTCAATTTCAGCATTCGGTATCGTCCTGGGCGACTTAATGCATCGGCAGATGGCCTGAGCAGGAAACCACACCTGACTCCAACCATGGAGTTCACAGTCATCGGAGAAGAAGAGATAGCGGATATCCTGCAAGTAACGGTTTTGCCGTGCGAGTTACGCCAGAAGTTACTCAAAGGAACGGTCCGGGCCACCACCGCTCAAATACGTGACATACTGGAAAGCGTACAGTCACCGATTCTACCTAGTTTTAGGACGGACGAGATCCAGGAAGCACAACGGACTGATCCGGTGTTGGGCCGAATCTGGTATTACATCGATCGAGGTCGAGACGCGACACGTGGAGAAAGACGGAAAGAACAGCCAGCAGTAGCGAAACTGTTATTACAATGGAACCGCCTATACATCTGTTCTGGCCGATTGTGCAGAACAATGACAGATCCCATGAGTGGAGAGAAAGTAAACCAGTTGTTGCTTCCAAGTTCCATGAGGAAGGAAGTATTAGAGGAATTACATGATCGGATGGGACATCAAGGCATAGATAGGGTCGAGAAATTAGTGCGGGCAAGGTTCTATTGGCCGAATTTACGCTCAGACATCCATAATTGGATTGCCAAGTGTGAACGTTGTAATTTAGCAAAGATGCCACATTTTAAAGTACGGACTCCTATGCATAGCTTTGTCGCCAAGGAACCGTTAGAAGTAGTAGCAATTGACTTCACGATACTCGAACCCGCTAGTAACGGAATTGAGAATGTACTGGTCATGACCGATGTGTACAGTAAATTCACAATAACAGTGCCGACTAGAAACCAAACAGCTCAGACAGTAGCCAAAGCACTAGTACGTGAATGGTTTCTGCGCTACGGAGTGCCCTTCCGGATACACTCAGACCAAGGAAGATGTTTGATGCTAAAATCGTCACGGAGTTATACAAGATCTACGCTGTCGACAAATCACGCACAACGCCATATCATCCCATGGGAAACGGGCAGTGCGAAAGATATAATCGGACAATGCACGGATTGTTACGCACTCTGACACCAGCTCAGAAGTCCAAGTGGCCAGACCACCTACCGGAACTTACCTATGCGTACAATGTAACACCTCATGCTGCCACGGGATTTAGTCCTTTCTACTTGATGTTCGGTCGTGTTCCATGCTTGCCAATCGATATCAGATTGCAAAACGATGAGACACTCCAGTCTCAAACGGTTCGTGGGACCAATATGAACTGGGTTGATTACCATCAATCTAAGTTGAAAAGCGCTTATGCTAAAGCGACGGAACAACTGGAGTTAGACAGAGCAAATCGAAAGGCGACTTATGACAGGCGTACAAGGGAAGATACACTGCAAATTGGAGACCATGTACACTTACGCAATAGGGTGAAAGGACGTAACAAAATTGGGGATGCCTGGGACCCGACAGTGTATGTAGTGTCGGAACAGATGGATGACACTTACGTTGTCGTACCCGAGAGGGGACATAAGAAACGCGTGATTAATCGTAAAGACTTGCGGGTTTGTGTTCCTGAGACAGTGAACAGGCAGAGTAGATTAGGCCATGAGAGTGAGGTAACGGTCCCATTGTACGAAGTGACAATTACGTCTCACCCGAACAATAGCGAGGCAGTTAACCCTCCGGCTCCACCTCTACGTCGGTCAACGAGACGTAATGCGGGTTATCACAGTAACCCACATAGAGAACCGAGATCAGTATTAGATAACTAATTTCACCTATAAGGTTTCAATTTAAGTTCTATTCATTAGCCGCGGTCGGCTAAATTTTTAAGTTGGGGGACATGTAACCCTGGTGGATACTGATAGTCGCCAGAGGGCCCTGTAGTATAAGGCCACGCCCAGCTGGTCGAGCTGGACAACTGCTGAGGCGCAGTTTGCCCTGGGCCAGCGACTGGTCAACAACTACATCTAGCGACCGGTCAACACTTGTACCCAGTAACCCAGTATATAACCAGCGGCCTGATAAGCGGGCTTGCCAGAAATAGGCGCCGGCTCTGCCAAGTGGTGCGAGAGCGAGTTATTAGAGTAACAGGAGCGTGCCGCCCTCTGGGAGCGTATTCTTTCTCAATAAACGTATTGAATACCAAAAGACCGTCGTTCGACTACCTTACACAGAATCTGCATTTTTACCAAATACACTAATGTATTTTACGACCAACACACTTTCTCCTTTGGAATCGCAAACATTTGATAAATTGTAACCGCTGACACAGTTAAAATTGTACTTAAAATATTCTGGGCGATAACACGATTTGAATTTGATTCTTCATCGCGCCCACACGGTCACACAAACAACACACAATGAAGAATCACTTGATTATGTTTCTGTAATATTTTTCTATGCATTTCATTTTATAACGACTGGTTACATTTATTACAGCTTTTCACTGAAAAGACATTTAAAGCTATTGCATTTTTTCTAATTAATCATTATATACAATTTACAATACATTTTCTCATTTTATGGTACATTTCGTTAATTTGATCAGTCGAGCAGGTTTTATAAAATGTCAACATTATTCTCACTGTGTGTTTATGTTTATGCTGATCAAAGGCAAAGTCAGATTATTGTGAAAATGTGGTATCAAATAATTATGCTACACCAAAACAGCTATGGAAATGCATAAATCAAATCTTACACAGGCTCCTTCTCTACCAACTCATGCATCAATCAAGTCATTGCGTAAATCTTTTTTTAGTCATTTTAAAGACAAAATTAGCCTTATCCATTCTGCTTTCATAGGTCACTCCGACATTATAGATGTTGACTGTCCACAAGTAAATTCTCAACTCGAATCATTTGAACCACAATTGCTGAAATGAGAAAAATAATCCCCAAGAAAAATCCTGTGATCTCGACCCACTCCCAAAATCCTGTGATCTCGACCCACTCCCAAAATCCTGTGATCTCGACCCACTCCCAAAATCCTGTGATCTCGACCCACTCCCAATATCCTGTGATCTCGACCCACTCCCAAAATCCTGTGATCTCGACCCACTCCCAAAATCCTGTGATCTCGACCCACTCCCAACCATACTCCTGAAAGCGTGCCTTGATGTGACCAATAACAGACATCATAAATCATAAATGCATCACTGTGCACTGGCTTATTTCCTGATGATTTTAAATGTGTGCATGTAAACCCAGAAGATACATCTGTCTAAAGAACAACTTAACACATATGGACCTATTTCCAACCGGAGCTGTATTTCAAAAATACTTGAAAAAAGTTGTTGCAAACCGTCTTAGGTGTCGCATCTATATAAATGGCTTATCAAATGTGTCGCAGTCTGCATACAAACAAATTTTTTAGAAGTGGTAGAAGTTCATTATATAATTACATGTATGCACAAAGTTTTATTTAATATTTCCTGTGATGTGTTTCAGGTAAGAGACAAACGCAACTTCCTCATGCACCACGAGACTATGAAGTTGACTCAGACCGAGCTCTCAGGCGTCATTCAGCCAATGATAGACCTGCTCAGTGACCTCCACCAGCGTCACGGTGACCCGGCCATCCCACCAGTTCTCGCTGATATTCTGCAGGTAAAGATTATTACAACATATTACTTCAACAATACATGGGCATGTTTATTTTATATGTTTATTATTTAACTAGTCCTCTTAACTAACTGTATTAAGAAGACACAAATAAAAACATATGGTTTTGCATTATAAATTCAGGTACTATGAACTACTACACATGTGCCATGATCCACACAATTCAAGTAAAAAACTTGTAGGTGCCACTTGCTTAAGTTAAAATTACATTATTCGGATCGATATATATATACATATATAATATATATATATATATATATATATATATATATATATATATATATATATATATATATATAATATGTATACACTGTACACGTGAAAAAGCAAAGCTTGAACTATCAATTCAAAATAGAATAGAAAATGTATCTGTTGCATTCTACATGTATAAATGCATACTGTATAATTAATTATACACTAATGGTGACCGAATGAAAATGTTGCGTAGATGTATCTGAGCATTTTAACAACAACGCATGAGAAATCGAAATATGATTGAACCATTCCATTGGCTCCATAAGGTTTTCAAGGTCCCCTGAGTAAAATTAATTAAGAAATTTATCAAATTATAATAAAATCTCTTTATGGCTATTGGTAGTGCTAGATATCTTTATTGCATCAGTCTAACGGCACATATGGGCCCCCAAAACGCAAAGTGACCCTGGTGATTTGATTTTTAGAAGGTCCCTTGAAGTGACCTCATATTATGTTTGTGTATCTGCTCTCTGGCATGGCTGCTGCTAGCCAGGGTCACCCTATCTCAATGATACTACCAGGGTGTTGTTTCTATATTTAGGCACTAAATAAAACCTTACCTTAAATGTGTGGATTCTATTATATGACTCACCTTCTTCTGTATAATTTAAATATGTATATATTCGGTGTCATTCAGATATCATTACAAACAGACAAAACCCACTCCTACATAAGCAGCTCACATAAATTACACAGTAAACCAATTAACCAAGCCCATCTGCACATATAAGGAAATAAAATGTTAAGTCATTGAAGTGCAATCAGTGCCCTCCTTGGTCTAACCAGAGACATATTTGGCCATAGAATCATAATTGTATTTTTGCCAGAATATTTTTTAAATGTCAGTTTATTTTAAATACTGACATTTTGTGTTTAGTTTAAGAATATTCAGTGGTCATAATTCTCATTTGTGGGTGGAGTTTTATTCAAGGGTGTCTTTTCCTATATATGTGACTTTTTGTTATTGCAATACCGTGGTATGTAAGGTTTTGTAAATAAACTTCATGGCCATTGTTTTCATAAATGTTTTCTAAAAGTGATTATTGACACCTTTTTGCTATCAAACGCTAACTGCACAATCTGCACTACTTTATATTCTTATTTTATATTTGTATTTGTTTTACATGCAGTTACACTATTTATCTCAGATTCAAGATATTAGTCATGTTGGTCGATAATAAATCTTCAACAACCATTAGTACAAAAATAACAATAACAGCTGTAGCACTGACCAGTCTTTTGATCATGATGTCTATAACCCTTGCAGGTAACAATGCAGACCATGGGCTACAAAACAGCAGATTCTTAAAGTTGAGGTCCACATTTGGGTGCATAATGTTTTCGTGGATAAAGAAACATTGTCTTTGATCACTTAGAAATGTATTAATATGTCGATTAGATACTAACAACTTGTTATGTAAATATTTCAAAAATAGGAGCTTGTAAAATTTTGAAATAGTTTCCATGTGTTTACATACAAAAGTACATTTTGACCGCAGTCACATCCACTCTACAGCAGTAACATAATATGCATGCAAGACGTTATGCTATGTTCTACAAATATTCTATTATGACACTCTTAACATACCAAAATTAAAATGCTGAATGTGTCCCAAGGGAATATTACCAACTGACTTGGGTTATGATTGGTAGTATCATTGGATAGACACACTAACATAATTTAAAATGATACTATGTTATGTGTGATTGATTCCATAACATGTTTTATTGTTGGTATAATAATTATGTTATAGCAAATTTACATAATGTGCAATTTGAAGAAAGATAACACAGCATCTTTAACAAAAACAGTGAATGTAATTGTAACTAAGGTTCTTGTGTTTACTACCAGAAGTACAGGATTTATTGTATTGAGCATTTAATTTATATGTGCCAAATACACAGGTGTTAAGAAGTCATCCCGTATACAGTAACACCTGTCCACGTGACCCCTTGTCTTGTGTGACTTCTGTCACAAATGACAACGTATTGTGTGAACCCTGTCACAGGTGACAACGTATTGTGTGAACCCTGTCACAGGTGACAACGTATTGTGTGAACCCTGTCACAGGTGACAACATGTCTTGTGTGAACCCTTTCACTGGTGACAACATGTCCTGGGGGAATCCTGTCACAGGTGACAACATGTCTTGGGTGAACCCTGTCACAGGTGACAACATATCTTGGGTGAACCCTGTCACAGGTGACAACATGTCTTGTGTAAACCCTGTCACAGGTGACAACATGTCTTGTGTAAACCCTGTCACAGGTGACAACATGTCTTGTGTAAACCCAGTCACAGATGACAACATGTCCTCGGTGAACCGTGTCACAGGTGACAACATGTCCTGGGTGAACCGTGTCACAGATGACAACATGTCTTGTGTAAACCCAGTCACAGATGACAACATGTCCTCGGTGAACCCTGTCACAGGTGACAACATGTCCTCGGTGAACCATGTCACAGATGACAACATGTCTTGTGTAAACCCAGTCACAGATGACAACATGTCCTCGGTGAACCCTGTAACAGGTGACAACATGTCCTGGGTGAACCGTGTCACAGGTGACAACATGTCTTGTGTAAACCCAGTCACAGATGACAACATGTCCTCGGTGAACCCTGTCACAGGTGACAACATGTCTTGGCTGAACCCTGTCACTGGTGACAACATGTCTTGTGTGAACCCTGTCACAGATGACAACATGTCCTCGGTGAACCCTGTAACAGGTGACAACATGTCCTGGGTGAACCGTGTCACAGGTGACAACATGTCTTGTGTAAACCCAGTCACAGATGACAACATGTCCTCGGTGAACCCTGTCACAGGTGACAACATGTCTTGGCTGAACCCTGTCACTGGTGACAACATGTCTTGTGTGAACCCTGTCACAGGTGACAACATGTCTTGTGTAAACCCAGTCACAGATGACAACATGTCCTGGGTGAACCGTGTCACAGTTATGTGTTTGTGTTGGGTGAACCCTGTCACTGGTGACAACATGTCTTGGGTGAACCCTGTCACAGGTGACAACGTGACAGGGTTCACCCATGTCTTGGGTGAACCCTGTCACTGGTGACAACATGTCTTGTGTGAACCCTGTCACTGGTGACAACATGTCTTGGGTGAACCCTGTCACAGGTGACAACATGTCTTGTGTGAACCCAGTCACAGGTGACAACATGTCTTGGGTGAACCCTGTCACTGCTGACATGTCTTGGGTGACAACCTGTCACTGGTCACAACATGTGTCTTGGGTGACAACCTGTCTACGATGACAGTGGCAACCACAAGTCACTGGTGACCACGTGTTTTGGTAGGGAACATCTGCCTTTGGCAACTTGTGTCTCTGACTACCTCCAGTCACCTAAGACAATGTACATGGAGTACTTGTGTAAAACAGGAGGTCGCAATTCTATACAATCTGAAATGTTGATATGTTTACATTGAAATCTAGGTAACACAATATTATTTTGATGAACCCAAAATAAAACTGACTAGTTGTCATTGTTATGATCTCATGAGACATAGACAACATTGGTCGTTATGTATGGGGGCAGGTGCTCTGTTAGACATATGAAAAGATGCATGGGAATATGCCAACTTTTTAAAGAAATACACTTTGCATAACAATTTAAAGCTACCATTGCCTTGGCACTCCACTGTATACATGCAGGTGTCAACGTAACATGATACAGTGCACATTGCAGCTGTGTTGTGTTCCAGATCGAACAGACTGCCATTGATATAGAGGACCACGAGTTTCTCGCAGACGAACGCAAGGCCTGGTACCAAGTCCTCGCGGCTCACAGAGCGTATCTACACCAGTTGGCATCAGACACTGCACAACACACGACTGACATCAGCCAACACACAACTGACATCAGTCAGGTATTTACATTCTATAATATATTTACTATATACTAATAAATATATATAATTATGAAACAAATATATTTTACCAACACTATCATAATATATTAAATAAATAAAACAGAAATAAATACAAATATAAACAAATAAGACATTATATTCTCGGTCTCGGTCAGAATTGCGCAAAGTGCTTTACACTTTACGTCCCCGGCAGACGTGTTCAATCAAACACCATCGGAACGTCCCTAGGAAGCAGCCAGCTATATGCTACAATTAATGCGTGAAGGCTTCTCTTACACATATCCACCACTGTCTATAGCCAGGTACTCATTTATACGGCTGAGTGAACTGGAACAATATAGAGTGAACAAACTTGCCCAAGGTTTTAACACCGCAGCACAGGATTCGAACCCGGGTCCTCTTAGTCGAGAGTCCAAAGCTCTACCTCTGAACCACTGCACTCTACATTCCAGTCTCGCACTGTTCTTTACTTAGTAGGAAAAAATAAATAAATAAAATAAGTAAATGAAATACATTAGCACCAACAAATGCACTCAAGTGACTGCCTACATTAGACCGGTAACCTGCTCAAACTCATTAATTTCTGCACAACGATAATAATAATAATAATAATAACAAGACAATGACCTGATTGTCTGAAATAAAATCTTATAACTACTACCATCATATACAAATGAAGGAATCCAACCGATCCACCAGCAAAATGCAAACAATTACTCAGGCATAATACATTGCAAGATGGATGCAGTTGTAAACATTCCTTCAAGATAAACTTTAAAAAGCGTTTTTTAGAGGTATCTACACTCTTTGCATTTCATATACACTGTACATTCCAGGACACCCCTGTAACAAACGTGCGGTGAAACAAATAAGTACATGGCTTGTTCGTGAGTGCGTATTTACGTTTACAAACGTTTTATAATTCTTGTTCTACAGAATAAAGCTGCCATCAGTCGAGTTAACGAAGCCATGAATGCTAACCATGGTCTGATGAGACGGCTTGGAGAAGCCGGTGACATAAACCGACTACAAGGTAGGTGGTCATGTTTTTTCGTTATAAGTATTTTACATTTGCCACCTATATGTTACCCATTATTGCAATACTGGTCACTGTGTTCACACGATGGCTTATTTTTGAAGTCAATATGCTGCTGCGTTATGCATAATTACGTAACTCCAAAATCGTATGTGTCAATCAGTATCCCGATACGAATGTGTAGTTATGACATCACAGTCCGCCACATACCTCAAATCGCTCAAAAATAGCACAAAAGCAAATGGTAGGTATTAAGAGTGTGAGGATGTTGGTTCTAATGTTCTCCAGACTTCTATGAAAATGCCATGTGTATGTTTGTGTGGCGGGCTATGCCTGGTCAGAATAGCATTCATAATGAAGAGGTGAAAACTTGAAGGCACAGTTGATTATCACGTGACTTCCAGTGAAGAGCTGTTCATGGTATTTTACAATTACAATTTATTTTACCCAGAACGTCAACGATGCGTTGTTAACAATGTTGCAGGATACATGACAAACTTATGTTTTCCGTATTATGTCTGTGAATGGGTGCGTGTGTGCTTGCGTGCGTTCGTGCATGTGTGATAAAATGTTGATAAAGTGATGGTGTTGTTTACTGGTGGATGAACACATCAATTACCTACTAAAGCTCATCGGAACAAGTCTGCAGTCAGATAGTGAGGATTGCAATGCAGCAATAGACCAGGCGAGAGTTGTGTGTTTCAGCCGATGTTCAGCAGGCTCTGCAGAGCGCCGAGATTAAGCACAAGACCGTTGAAGGTATGTCGTCATGGCAACATTCGTGTATGTTAAATATATACGTTTTTAAAGAAAGGTACAATAAAAGTGTACCTAATCCTTCCAAGTATTGATGGTCTTAACAATCCCACTGCCATTATCGCCACGTGGGCGACATTTTGGATCTCTGTTATACACTGTCACCGCTGAGGTAAATATGCAATATGTGAAATTGTGTAATAAATACTGATCAGTGTGATAACTACAACACAAACAATTCAATACATCTTCGTCTTTATGTGGCGAGTCTGCTGGACGGTAATTCTGAACAACTGCCTGTCGTTTGTGGTCAGAATACTGTCATTGTGTTCGAAGACATTTTGTGTGGAAGGTAGAAAGGACTTTTGAAGTTGAGCTATGTCATATGCCAACATTCTGCTTCACACAGGAGCGTGGAGTGGACACCGTTTTGATGTAACACCAGACTTACTCTTCTGACCTTTGCATTCGGAGTAAAGTCAAGCATCAGACGATCTACTGTAGTGTTCATTATTCTTATCAGTTGTATTGATACGTCATCTAACCTAGTACCATATTGAATGTTATCTACTTATATTATAAATTACATCCTTTTTAAAGGCTAGTTTCATGTGTGTATCAGCTGCATATAGGGGTTTTACCTAAAATAATTGCATTTGTATTGGCCGGGTTTGTCGTCCACCCGCGATTATGATACACTGCGCTGGTGGTCGGCACAAATACACCTGTACAGTTGTTGCTGTCCTTCATTGAATGGCCGGATGCAAGCAGTTTTTGCGACTTAGCAATGTTTCGACAGCGACATTATTTCTGATGTCATTTCATCCACATGCAAGGTTTTGATATGGCTAGCCAGTGGCTTGTTCACAAGCCTAGCTTCCATATTCTGGTTGTGATTTAATCTGTGTCCCTAAATTCAATACCAATATTGGGATGTGGGCGTTTCTCCTGTTGATGCACCTACTCTTTGAAATATGCGTCCTTCTAGTGTTAGATTAGTTGACACTTTTGTTGCTAAATTCCGCCGTTATTTAAAAACACCTTTACAACACTGCCGATCCACCATCACTCCTTCGTTAATCAATCTTTATTTGGCATTTAACATTGACGGGTTGGCATTCGGTACAATCTAATCTAACTGCGAATCCTTTATTATGCTTTTTTATTTTGGAGATTGATTATTGCTGATGGCGACTTATTCATATGTGTGGGTAAAACAAGTGGATAACCCTATGGGGGTTACCTCTCATTTCAGAGATATAATCGCTGTGAGGAGATTTATTGACCATATTATATAATAAATGTTTCTACTTCACTAGTTCATTTGTAATGCCACCGTACAGGACATGGGAACGTATATGCATATGTTATTGTTCCCAACTCTGGGTAAACCTTTACAACGTCAATTACGTAAGAGCTAAACTTGACTAAAACAACACGCGTAATCACATTTGCGGATATCACCCATGGGACAGTGCGAGTAGCAAGTTTGTTAATTGTGGAATTGATACATGTTATGTCTTATTGCATAGCAATATTTAACATTTAAACAACAAACTTATTTTCAGAATAAATAACAACTTCATAAAAGTTGTGATATTGTGTCAACATAGCAAATCGAATTCTTGTATTAACTAGGCTAAATACATCACATAGGCCTAAGGAAATTGTTAATAATACTGCTGCACAAAACAATAGTTAGGCCTGATTTAAAATATTGTTTTCAAGCGTGCAGGACATATCGCAAACAGAACTTCGATATGCTAGAACGAATACAAAGGAGGACAATTAACCAAAATGATATGCAATGTGCTCATGATAATCTGTTTGATATTACAAAATTTATGGGTTGGCATTTTGTAGGAACTAATGTGACTTCAAATCCGTTAGTGTGTTTTTTCTTTGAAATGACCAATGGGTGTTGCTGAGTTATTCAGTTCTTTGTGTAAAACTGTATTGATTTTCAATATTATACATTAGCGAAGTGGAACCGGTATGTTAATTGTATAATGCTGAATTGTCTCTGTATACCAGACTGTGATTAAGTAATTGTTATTAAGAGGTAGCCGTTTCCCAAAGGTAACCACTGTGTGCAGTTCTAATGGTCCCACCCAATAAAAGTAATCTTGTTATCACACGATATCAATCTAAATGTATGCATTATCATTTGTGTTATATTAAAAATTGAAGATTTTACATTCTGTATGATCTATTCTGACTCCGAATGTTTTATTAGGCTTCTAACAATTGACATCAAGGTATTCCTTTGTTTAAGTAAAAGTTACTAATTGTTCATGGTTCATAGTAAAAAGATGGCTCATTTAGTGCATTCTATAAACCGGACTTGTAGATAAAAACAGACTGTGATAAAAAAAAAGCCATGTTTAAGGTGTGTCTGTTTCTGACAGGTAACTGTTGCATGGATTTACATTCGCCTGACTCAATGACATAGTAAATGTTTCTGCTACAGACGACATGAAAACTTTGACAGCAGAACTGGGACAAGCGAAGGATGAGGCTAGAGCAGCGAAGGATGAGGCTAGAGCAGCGAAGGATGAGGCTAGAGCAGCGAAGGATGAGGCTAGAGCAGCGAAGGATGAGGCTAGAGCAGCGAAGGAGGGCGCAGCGAAAGCACAAGGTAAATTGTGAATTTTAGTAATAGAAAATGTTATTCAAACTGCATCAATTGCAACAACAGAACAATTGATCAATATATAATTCTTGCACGATAATGTTATTTTTCCGTGCGACAACGAAACGTTTTACAACAATAGTCCTTAGTTTGGACACAACACTTGTATAATTTTTACTATCACACTGACTACGTCTCTTTGATAGGATCAAGAACGAAGAGTGATAAAATAACTAATGTTTGAGATGTGTCTGTTTCTGAGAAGTACCTGCTGTGTGGATTTACATTCGCCTGACTCAATGACATAGTAAATTTTTCTGCTACAGACGACATGAAAACTTTGACAGCAGAACTGGGACAGGCGAAGGATGATGCTAGATCAGCGAAGGATGACGCTAGATCAGCGAAGGATGATGCTAGATCAGCGAAGGATGACGCTAGACTCGCGAAGGAGGGCGCAGCGAAAATGCAAGGTAAGTTGTGAATTTTAGTAACAGAAAACATTATTCAAACAGTATAATTTGTAAGAAAAGAACAATTGATCAGTATCTAATTCTTGCACGTTAACGTTATTTTTCCGTGCGACAACATTTTACACAATAGTCCTTAGTTTGGACACAGCACGTATTTAATTTTTACTATCACAGTGACTACGTCTCTTTGATATGATCAAGAATGAGGAGCGTTTGGTTGCGAATCGATCACACGTTGATCACCGTGATCATACAGTGAAGTTCTGGTGAACGTCGCACAACGTGCATTCTATTATACGAACCCCAGGATTTTAATGCAGTCAGGTTCGCGTTGCCGGTGACAGCATAACAAATGAACAGTATAGATTGTGCGACACATAGTTGGGTCACCAATCCTGTTTAGGCATGGCCTCTCGTGCACCGAAGCTAGTCTAGTCTGGGTCACTAATGTTATCACACATCATATCAATCTAAATGTGTGCGTTGCAGTTTGTTTAATATTAAACATTGAAGAGTTAACATTCAGTACATGATCTATTATTACTCCGATTTTTATATTCGTTTCTAAATGAACAATGGTTGAAACCAATGTATTCCTTTATTTATATAAAAGTGTACTCGTTGTCCATTGTTCATAGTAGATAATTGGCCAATTTAGTGCATTATATAAAGCAGACTAGTAGATAAAAACAGACTGTGATAAAGTAATTAATGTTTGAGGTATGTTTGTTTCCATGAGGTAACTGTTGTATGGGTTTAAATTCGCCTGACTCATTGAAATAGTAAATGTTTGTGCTACAGACGACGTGAAATCTGTGACAGTCGAATTGGGAAAGGCGAAGGAAGCTGCTAGGCTCGCAAAGGATCACTCAGCGAATACAGAAAGTAAGTTGTGAATTTTCATAAAAGAAAATGTGATTCAAACTGTAATTTACTAGAAAGAACTGATCAGTATCTAATTCTTGCACATTAACTTTTTTTTCCGTTCAAAAACGACATCGTTTACAGAATAGTCCTAAGTTTGGACTCAGCAGCTTCGAATAAGTCGGTGTTTCTACTCAGAACGAAACATATTTATTAATTTTTTTAGTTAACATTCAGTCATATTATAAATATAGGATAGGAAATTGTAACTGTTATATATATATATATATATATATATATATACATACATATATATACAGTGTATATATATATATATATATATATATATATATATTCTTTTTAACAATATGATGTCAGAATTATACTAGAGTTGTGGCTCTCTCAGAGGCAATGTAACTTTATTGCAGTGAATTTATAAAGACTGAGTCATTTGCTGTTAGTGATATGAATGACAAACTCAGTCTACATGTTGGACGTCTCTTCCTGTATGTTGGTGGCCTGAGAAGAAACTGTTTCACTCGCAGGTTTTCTGATCTACAAAATGTAACCATTTAATGTCAGGTTGAGTTGATTACTGATTAGAGCGACTGATATTGTTGTAGCAGTTGATAAAACAAATCACGGCGGATTCGACTGAAGTCACGATTACGATAGAAGCATGATTTGCACACTTGTGAAATGTGCTGATAAAACAAGAAATCACTGTCACAAATAACACACATCCCAAATGGTATGACGGTGACCCTGGTATTTTGTATAAATGTCCTAGTTCGGACAATGTTTTGATAGATCTATTTACATCTTCTGTTGTAACTGCAGAAAGGCATGACAATGACAAGAAGTATGCCAAGTAAATGTCATTTTAGATAGTCGAATGCACGTTATGCTAATGTCCAAGAAACTGTAATGGCGTAATGATGTACGTGTTGATATAATACATATTTCAGTTGCATTTATGTCCATTAAATCTAACTGTTCAGTCATATAGAATCACCATCATTGTGCAGCCATAGTGTCCAGTGGTTGGGCGAAGACCTCAGCGTGCTGTTTCAAGATTTGCCTACCCTGCGCTATCCTCTGCCAGACGGTACCCTTCCAGTAGTCAGTTCATCTGGTTTGTCTCGCCGGTATTCCTGTAGACTGTTTCCATTTGTAGGGTTCTCAGGAAGTCCATCGTTTATCTCGTATTCTGACATGCTTTGTTCAGGTTCACTTCCGCCTTCTGACTTTTTCAATCACGTATGTGACCTTTGTCTTTTCTCTTAACCATATGTTTTTTTATCCTGACATGTGATATTTAACATACTTCTTTTTTATATTTGTTTGTATAACAGTTAGCTTGTTATTTGCTGGGCTGGTGAATGCCTATGTTTCAGCGCGGTACCCATGAGTTGTAGACTGGTCTCTTCAAGCAAGTTCCAGTGTTATCGTAGAAGATGTCGCGGTGCTTCTTCTTTTTCTTGGTTTTGTCTCTGGTGCTTAGTCTCTGTCGCAGGTAGACGTAGCTTCCAACGTTCTCTGTCTCAGTGGTGTTGGCGTGGTTGATCTGTCATTTTCCATCGCCACCTTTGTCTCAGACTTATTAATCTTCGGAACATCTAGTTCCTCTGGTGTACTAGTAAAACTCATATTGTGATGACACTTTCCTCAGCTAGTTCCCCTGGTGTACTAGTAAAACACATATTGTGACGACACTTTCCTCAGCTAGTTCCCCTGGTGTACTAGTAAAACACATATTGTGACGACACTTTCCTCAGCTAGTTCTCCTGGTGTA
This sequence comes from Oasisia sp. SBJ-2009, assembly GCA_964017155.1. NCBI lineage: Eukaryota > Metazoa > Annelida > Polychaeta > Sabellida > Siboglinidae > Oasisia > Oasisia sp. SBJ-2009. The sequence goes on along the minus strand of OZ024864.1, from coordinate 47,807,455 downwards.
CTAGTAAAACACATATTGTGATGACACTTTCCTCAGCTAGTTCCTCTGGTGTACTAGTAAAACACATATTGTGATGACACTTTCCTCAGCTAGTTCCTCTGGTGTACTAGTAAAACACATATTGTGATGACACTTTCCTCAGCTAATTCCTCTGGTGTACTAGTAAAACACATATTGTGATGACACTTTCCTCAGCTAGTTCCTCTGGTGTACTAGTAAAACACATATTGTGATGACACTTTCCTCAGCTAGTTCCTCTGGTGTACATACTAGTAAAACACATATTGTGATGACACTTTCCTCAGCTAGTTCCTCTGGTGTACATACTAGTAAAACACATATTGTGATGACACTTTCCTCAGCTAATTCCTCTGGTGTACTAGTAAAACACATATTGTGATGACACTGTCCTCAGCTAGTTCCTCTGGTGTACTAGTAAAACACATATTGTGATGACACTTTCCTCAGCTAGTTCCTCTGGTGTTCTAGCAAAACACGTATTGTGATGACACTTTCCTCAGCTAGTTCCTCTGGTGTACTAGTAAAACACATATTGTGATGACATGTTTGTTATAAACGGGTGGCAATTTTCAACAAGTAGCAGGTGTGAATAATTATGGTGTCCCAATGGTGCAAAGGAACACTGCAAGACCACTGTAGATTGAAATAATGTCTTTTGTCTTGATCCAAACTGTGCTTGGTTTGATTATATGAGAGTCAAATAATTGTGCATTATTACTACTGCTAAAATAAAACTGATAAGAATATGAGTTAAACCATGAACTCACTGACCACTGACTGATTTATTGTATTGCAGGTGCGAAACAATGGTATAATTCATCTAAGTCATTCTCCTAGGTCATTAACGTAATATTTTCTGACTATTGATCATTGTAAATATTTTTGTTTTAAAATCAATCACTGGTTGGCATGAATTAGTGTGGTTTGGAAACTCTTGTTGAGTTGTTAAGTTCTTTTGAATAGTGGTTGGTGTCTATCACTAATCCTACACGAGACTGTCTGCTGCTTGGCTTAGGCCATATTAATTGTCCGTCTTTCATTGTAGAAAGGTTGTCCTTTTACATCTACTGGTGTAACATGGACTTCTGAGTGAAAAGAGCCTGTGGTAGTGGTAGTTTCTGAGGCAGGCCGTTCCATATACGTAGGTGCTGTGAATAGTTCTACTGTCCCAGTGATACAGCACATGTTTCTGCTTCAGAGGAAATGAAAACGTTGAGGGACGAATTAAAACAGGTCAAGGACGATGCCGATAAAATGCGAGGTAAATCGTTGGTTGTCATACAAGAAAACAGTATGCACATGTTTTGTATAGTCCGTAAGCAATACAATAAATTGATATAATTACAATGTTCGCAAAGACTAAGAAGGTGCGTGCCTATCATGTGATAATGTGCTGTAAAGACTTATTGGAGTTACGTGTTTCAGACACACTTCGTGGTGTGCAAGAGGAGACGAAGGTGGCGGCTGAAGGTATGGCGTTTGTTCTTGTGCCTTGACACAACGTTGGTTGATCCATATAGAAATCTAACTGTTGGTGTATCATGTATCAATACACGTCATTCTTATAAAGTAATTAGGTTTCTGTGACAAAATATAATACTAAGAAGAACATTAATATAGTGCCGTAAATCTAGATATAATCCATTCAGAAGCGCTGTACATGAATATGTATACATGTATATATGCAAAATATTATTAAGTGGATCTTTGATCGAGTAAGTCGCTGATGTAAGGTGGAACCAGTCCATGTTGTGCAAGAAACGCCAGTAGAAGTATTGAGTACTGAACATGTTGCTTAACAGGAAGCCAGTGCAGTTTCATGAGAACTGGTGTGATATGTCCCCATCTGTGGCAGGGGACCACTAGTCTAGTGGCAGCGTTTTGCACACGTTGTAGCTTAGACATTAGGCAATCTCGAAGATCGCACGGGAGATAGTTCGCGTAGTAAATTCTTGATGTTACAAGATAAATGCAAGGCGGACTGCGGATTTCTGGGTGAGACATGATTAGCTCGATGCAATGTTTCTTAGATGTATGATATGCAGCAGATATGTTTTACATGGCTGACCATTGACATTTCTGTGTCAAATATAACGCCGATGTTTCTGCCAGTAGGACTTGGCGTTATATCGCAGTCGCCAATTTTGATAACGGTGATATTTTGGTTCGCTCCATTGTTGCATGATGATAACATAAGTGCAACCGTTTTGTCGTCATTCACTTATAGCTGGTTATCAACCATCCACGTAGTGATAACACAATTGAGGTCCTTTTCAGATGTGTCGTCATCTAATACGGTAATTGCACGTTTTCTGTAATATTCAGTTTAAATATACTTGATTCAGTGTGATAGAGTATGATACGAACAACAATCTGTCCGATAGTTTAACAATAGCATACATTCATTTAGTGTTACGTAGGATTTAAGTTAAGTAAGCAAAGCGTCATTTCGAAAACATCCCAATTTGTTTAAGATAGCTTTTTTACGGTTCGATCATACTACTGTTAAAATGCGAGGCGTCTTCTATATTTTTCTTGGATTACGTCATTTTCCAATTGAAGGTTGTCGTTGGGTGACTATGGTGGTGTCTGATTTTGAATACATCCTTCTGTAAGTCCATGTAAGATGGTATATTCAAGCACGAGTGGGTTACATTGGTCACGCCGGCGAATTGGAAGCCAAGGCAGTGCTACCAACACATACATTATCTGCTGGTGCTTTAGCTGTCATGTGACCAGTCTGACTACTGACTTCTGCACCACTTGCTGTTTATCATGAATGTCAGCGTGATGTCGTATATGATCTGTCTTAACAATGTTGTATTTCATGTGCCTTTGAACAACCATATATCTTGATACACAACGCTGTATCAAATAAAGTTATTATTACAATACACATATTGACTGGCTACATTACCAGTCGGGTATTATGTTACGTGTTGATGTTTTTATTTTAACCCTTGTCTGTTCCAGAACAAAAGAATCGTGTCACAACTGTAGCAAAACAAGGTAAGTTATGTTTTCTAGATGCACAATGCTGTGATCTGATACCAGTGCTTATCCATCCAGCATTGGGTTCACTAGTGTATGAAGTATCCCGGTCCTCCATAAACGTGGTAGATACACACAACCATTTGGAACACATGATAAGTTCACCTCATGTTGCCATGTAGGAGTGGGAGGGCTTTAAGGGTCCCGGTATTTAGTTAACTTTGTGACAGCGTCAAGGGTACATGTACACGATTTGAGAATCATGAACAATTTGCAACAACAACAACACCCCTGCCATCTTAGCGCACTGACCCCCACCTTGATTCCCCAAAGTGGGTAACACTACTAGGCACACGTCTTCAAAAACTAAAGCATTGACACAGCGAAGCAACTTCTCCCACACAACCCCCTTAAATACGGCAAACAACCTACAGCACAGCCCCCTATGAACCGTGAGAAATCGTGAGATATCACCCCACTCATCTGCCGGAGTTAACGTAACGTTAACTGCTCCCCCCAATATTTATTACCTTTCAAAAACAATGAATATTATGTGTACATTTTCATTATAATGAATATATATATATATATATATATATATATATATATATATATATATATATATATATATATATTATATATATAGACAGTTCATTGAAACAGAAAGTCATTGTTTTTACATCCTAATAAATCTTAAATCCTGTTGCAAACAGTATCTTTTGTAATGTGTTTTATGATAAATTAGCAAATGTGATTATTTAATGGAGGCATCAGCATCTAAAAGTAAGCTGAAAACTGATAAGGCCTTCCATAGAAAGGTTAGATCATTATATACACTTATAAACTAATCACTGTTTAATAGCTGTATGCTAGTATACATAGTTAAACACATGCTGTGCATTTCCACGTGTGTACACTTACAGTGAAAGGGAAGAGTGGTGACGACGCCAAACGCCAGACATTGGAGGTGCTGCGGCAGATTCGTGTGTACCAGCGCCCGGAGTGGTGGAGCGACATCAGTGGTCTGATACTGGACGACGGAAAGCTTGATGTCAGCAATATCCTCACTCGTGACAACATTGAAGACTTGATATATGCCATCTCCAACGATGTGGCCTCAACTTACATCACGAAACTCGAGTTCGTAACTTTTTTTATCTATGTGCACATCAGGCCAGACCACTGAACACATTCATTTATGCACCACTATTATTCATAAATATATCATATCACCCAGTTCAATAATTTGATATGTGTATATGTATATAGTGTTTCCTATGTAAAGCCTCGGTATACTTTGTGTCTTAAATATACATTTGCTTGAATGTATAACAAGTGGTGTGGCGTGTTAACACAGGTCTGTGTGATTTGGCTAGTGCTGTAGTGTAGTGAGTAGTGTGTAGCCCGGCCTCACACTCTCGCTTTCAGCTGCCGCCCACATATAGGTCAATGCAGGTTGGAGCCCCAGAAGTAAGTGTGTAGGGCCACTTTGTGTGTATGCGTCCCAACTCTCACCCCCAACTATGGGTAAATAGCACTGGTCAGATCAAGATCCTAAGCTATAGTAGGTAATTGATCTAGAGGAAGAAAATCACCAACCTAAACCAGAGAAAGTGTGGCTCATATGTCCAAGAACAAATCTCACTGAATGTCAGTCAGGGCAGTGCTGCCATGGGTATGGTGTCTCAACTCACTGTGAATGGCATTGATACCGAGAGTCGATTTAGCTGCTGCGTCAAGAGTAACCGACGTGCCACATTTCCTGGCATTGCTGAGAAATTTGCGAAGTCCTGGTGCATCGTCCCGTTGGCAGCGACCCAGGTGTAAAGTCCTGATGGGAAGTCTCGACGTACGGACGATGAGTGGAACAGGACTAGAGGTGGTCAATATAAAGGACAGGAGGGCGCTAGAGGTGTAGTGTATACAAGAGACAAAATGGAAGGGTGACAAAGACAGGATATTGGTAAGAGTGTATGAGTGGCTACATGCAGGAGGAGAGGAAAGGAGTCATGGGGTGGGCATCATAGTAACACAGGATATAAGTAGAGACGTTGTAAAGTAAAAAAAAAGGCAAGTTCTTATATAGCGCAGTATCCAGTCCTCAGGACCGTTCAAAGCGCTTTACACTTTACTTCCCTGACAGACCTGTTCACTCAGACACCATCTCGGCTTCTCTGGGAAGCATCAAGCCATGTGCTGCAATTAATGCGCGAAGGCTGATCGTACACATATCCACCACTGTCTATAGCCAGGTACTCATTTTATTCAGCTGAGTGAACTGGAGCAATGTAGAGTGAACAAACTTGCCCAAGGTTTTAACGCCGCAGCCAGGATTCGAACCCGGGTTCTCGTAGTCGAGAGTCCAAAGGTCTACCCCTGAGCCACTGCGTTCTACGACACTGACAGTGAGAGTAGACATATGGCATGGATGATAGTGTGAGAACAGCTGGTGTTCATCGTGTCCGTATATGTGCCTCAAACAGAAAGGGCGTTCAGAGAAGACCTTGAGAACATGGTGGGTGAAGTGTAAGCACATGTGATGTTGTGCATAGCGGGTGATTTCAATGATCATGTGAGTTCACTAAAGGTGGGATAAGAGGACGCAGTAGGGCTGGGAACTGGTTGGGCTGGTTATGAGGAATGGGCTGGCTGCAGTAATGGTGTGTGAAGGACTGACTGTAAGATCACTGCTGGGATCACATGACTACATAACACAAACCGTTGTTTTTGTTGTACATAAGCAGAAGAGGAGTGAGTGAAAAGTGTGGGACGAAAGATAGGTAAATGGTGGAAATGTGATGGGGTCACTGTCAGTGTCAGTAGGGATAGAGTGGCAAGGAACTTGAAAAAAGAATGGAACTGTTTAACAATTCATTTAACAATGCATTTACTGGCAAACCTCCTCGATGAGCAAGAACCAGACATGTTTGACCGAGGACGTAACATAAGCAATCAGAGAAAAGTGATAGGCACGGAATGAGACAGAAGTAAATAAAGAGAACGACATTATATTCTGGCAGCTCTCTAATGCATTTAAAAATTGCATTACATTGTTTCAATATGTCGCAGTGTATGTCACATGCTTATGTGCGTGACGTGGCAAAATGCTATAAAATTATATAGGTTGCCAAGTTGGTGCCTGTGTTAAGCGGTGACGATTTTCAAAAGGCAATAATTAAAAAGTTGTATATATTTTTCGACATCCAGTGGTGTAGCTGTAGATGACAAAATTATGTTTACGATGCTGTAGAACAACATGACACATGCAGATCGAAAACCAAATGTAGCCTTTATATTTTGTTAATACTGAATCTGAAATTATCCAGCCACCGTCCGCATTTCGAAAATATAACTCCATGAACCACCCTTGTGGGCCGACTGGGTCACATACAAAATGTCAGCCCCAAAATGCAAAAACTGAAGGTCGGAGATTTGTGGTTACAAACAAATAAACAGAGAAACACTGTTTTATAGCATATAATAATAAAACAAAACCTATAAAAGCGGATTACATTTACACCATTTTTAGTCACGTGAATTCAAAAGCTCTCACCGCTCCCATTTATCAGCCGCCATGAGTCATTAACTAAGATATGTGGTGCATGCCGCAGTAACACATTTAATCCATTCAATATCCATTGAAATAATACATCTCCACTATGTCACAGTTTTATGTTGTGTATTTATGTCTAATATATGTATCATAATTTGGGCGTACTATAAACCGACAGATCTGTTTAGAAGATATCAGTAATATGAGTAAATCACCTAACTCCCAAGCTACATTTAATCAATCAGTATTTACTTGTTAAGTACAGTGCACACATGTTGCATAATGTCACTGTTATACTGTAACTCTGCTCTGACTTAGTAATGCACTAAACAACTAGTGGATACTGAACAAGAAGTGAATAAGTGAACTGGCATACTGTGTCAGGCCTGGAAGCATGAAGCAATAATTGACGCGTTAAACCAATTTATTATAATAAATTTGCCTTATCCATTCCGCTTTCACAGGTCATACTCCAGACATTGTAAATGCTGACTCTCCACAACTAAATTCTCAACTCGCATCGTTTGAACCAGCCACAATTGCTGAAGTGAGAACAAATAATCAGATAGAAGGAACCACCAGCTTTTAGTGTGTTTTCTGAAAGACACAGGCTCAACTCCGCTCCCCTAATTAGACCAATACCAGACATCATCAATGCATCACTGTGCTCCGGCTTATTTCCTGATGATATATAAATAAACCCAACTTGTAGCATAAAAAAAAGTTACACCGCAACAAAGTATTTCTTTTACAAAAAAGGTTCAAAATGTCATATTTTAAAGTTATAACAACTGTTTTGACACCACTGTGTAGGTACTTTTAGTATCTACAACATGCATACAACATGCAATTGCGAGAATTCAACAATAAAGGCGCTAGAGCAAAGACAATGGGTCAAGCAATATTTATATACATCTAGGTCAAATATTTGAGGAGACACAGGCGTCCCGTTAAGATCGGCTGATTGCTAATGGCTTAAACTAAAGGTCCATGGCATAGAAAAGTATGGTATGCTTAACTGGATAGATAAATTGCTTATTGATAGAAGACAAAGAGTACTAATTAATGGGGAGGTTTCAAACTAGAAATCAGTTTTGAGTGGAGTACCGCATGGATCTGTTTTGGGGCCTATTTTATTCTTAATGTGTATCAATGATTTGGATGATGACATAACAAGCGTTTAGGGAAATTAAAAGTGATGCAGATAGACAGCATTTACAAGATGATCTGAATAAGTTGATCAAATGGTCTGAGAAATGGCAAATCCTGTTTAATTTCGGGAAGTGTCAGTGCCTCCACATAGGACATGGGAATGAAGATGCACAATATACAATGGGTGATACTGTACTAAATACTACCTTAAAGGAAAAAATAACGCATGGTTAACTATCAGTGCTGACATGAAGGTGTCAGAGCAGTTTGGAATTGCAGCTGCGAAGAGAAACTAAATTCTTGGATTAAGTATGCGAAATATAGTCTAAAAAGAAAAAGAACTAATAATACCGCTGTATAAAACAATAGTTAGGCCTCATTTAGAATATTGTATACAAGCATGGAGCCCATATCGCAAGAAGCATATTGATATGCTAGAAAAAGTACAAAGGAGAGCAACCAAAATGATACCAAAACTCAGGAATATTAGTTATGAAATGCGTCTAAACGAATGTGGTTTAACAACACTAGAAACCAGAAGATTGAGAGATCAGATTGAGGTGCTTAAAATACTGAATGGGTATGAAAATATTGACAGAAATATGTTCTTCTCGGTCAAGGAAGAGAGAAGGACTAGAGGACATGGTGTTACATTAGCAAAGAAGCAGTGTAGACTATATATTAGAACATTTTCACAAAGAACAGTTAACGAATGGAACAGATTATCAGCTGATTGTGTAGGTGCTAGTAGTGTTAATATATTAAAAAATATCGACATATACCCAAGACGGGCGGGGTATACTTAGATAAATAAGTTGTACTCTCGATAAGCTAAAGGGCTTCCAAGTCTACCTGCCTTCTAGAGTTGAATCTCTAGGTAGCAATCTAAAATCTTGTTAATATCCGTACACATGGCTATGTCGTATGAGCTTGCCGCCTTGGCCCTTGCAGATTGACAAACACGCAGCCTAAACGTTTTAAGTTACGGGTCTACAACCGCATATTAGACAAACACTAAGATCCAATATTACAAACGTTTACATGAGTTATTTACAATCAACAAAGAAGACCCTAATAGGTAAGCTACTCAAACATAGTTGTTATACTATGTCTATGACCCTAGGCATAGCCATAGTATAGCCAGAAGGATTCAAGTCGCAAAAAAAACACATGTCAGCAGTGACTACTGCCCTAGCGAATAAAACAAAACTATTGCGTCCATTCTGATCGGCAGACGGAGCTGCTGTACTTTGTTTGCGTCTTGTCGTCTGCTTTTAGATCTACAAGAAACAAGGTTGTAAAAACGTGGCGTTTCTCTATTCCAATATCAGGTTTGGTTGTATTTATAATGTGCGTAACTGTTATAAATGTTTACTGCGATCTGTACACGCATACAGTATTATTATGAAATTACTAAAGGTATACTTATAACAAAACAACGCAATATTTACAACACAGTCATAATTCCCGCTAAAATACGAAATCTTTCGCGAAAACAAATGGAACTGAAACATTGAAATAAACTCCAAATAATAACTAAAATGAGGTAAATCATACTACTGACGTTATTAACAAAACTGATTATAAATTAATTAGCAAATATTAAAAACAAACAGTTAATTGGAACTTAATTATTGCACACTGTAACACACAGTCACAGACACAGTGTGAAACATTTAGTTGTGTACAAGCTAACAAGGGATTATTCCGTGTCAATACAAACAACAGTCAATCTCTTAATTTTTTTATGAATCAGTTTCACGAAACATTTTGGTAAGGAAGCAAAAATATGAATTGTTAGCGTTTTATCTTAACTAGTTTTCCAGTTGTTTGAAAATTGTTGGAATAATTAGCCCATAGTCAACATAGACTATGAATGACATAGACACGTGGCATAGCCATAGTCTTAAAATCGACTAAATTCTGATCCAAAACGCCAACGAGGCCTAACATGGATTGTAATAAACCATGTTTCTATGTGTAAGCCAGTCGTTATATTCAAAGTCCACCTTACTATGTGGAACACTTTAAACTAGTACGATAACATTTCGGATGCTTGCTTTTTGTTCCAAACAAAGGCTTCCATTAAAACTGGCTCATTCAAAAATTGAAGAGATGAGTATAGTGCATTTCTAGGATGATTGACCCGCAATAGAATTACACATTATAATGTTGCCTTTGTCATTCATGTTTAGTAAACACTTGAGCAAATATTGTTATGTTGCTGATATAACATTTCTTTTGTTTGTCAAATTTTCAGATGGTACTGCCTTAAAATACATTATGCATGATTTTATGAATATTAACCTTCAAAATGAAAACGTTAGACAAGTCCTGTAATCTTTTTTATCATATAAACAAACAAAAAGCAATTTTAATATTGTTTTACTACCTTTATTCTGGCTCTCTTGCATTTTGTTTGGAAAAACGGATGTAGCTATAATATAAACTTGATGAGACAGATCACCATTTTGAAATATTAATAATTACGTTGTTTACATAAATAAGACTGTCCATATTGCAAAACGGTATAGTAATTGCCCGAAATTTTCTAAGATCTTAAAACATGATGTTTGCCAATTTGTAATAATTAACGTTAAGATTGTCATGAATCATTATTGCTTTGGCGCTGAATTACCTCTACATAACTTCCAGTCACCATCACAAATTTAAGTAATCCACATACTTCAAGCAAGCGTGTCTCTGATATGCACAGTTCATTGTATTCTAAAACTAATAATGAATGAATACAACTGATTAAAATAATAGCACAATTTTAATAATAAACTGTATTAATCCATGCAATGTGTTATACTCCAAAATTTAAATATGAAATTTGAAAATAAATAAATGCAGATACAGTAAATTATTCGTTCTTACTCATTAATTATGACGCATCCATTCACCATTCGTGTTTATTAATATATCCACACATCAAAGAACTGACTTTGTGTAAGTAAAGGTAATACAATAAACCAATAATAACACCCAATTAATTTGTCGTCATTAAAATCTTATATAAAGTCAATAGTTTGTTGAACTGGCGAACTTGGTTTTTTCGCTGTCGTGTATTGAGGTTAGTTTTATGACATTTTACTTAAATGAACCGATCGCCCAGTGAGAAATATATTACAAAGTTACAAAATCAAACTTCCTCTCGACCAATGGGAATTCGCCACGAAATGTCAGCGAGTCGCAGATTTCATTTCGTCTGCCGCGTGACGACTTCACTTCTGGATTATGTCGTTTATAAATGTCGGATTTACACAAAGTCGAGATGATTTGTTGTGTTATTGGAAGTGTTTAGTTGAGTAAAGAAAGAGACAAACGAGTCACAGCCAGTGTTTCTCCTTACAGCGTTGGCGGCAGCTACGACACTGAGATTGACGTGTTCAGGGACGTGACGACTGTCAGAAGACTCTGTACCGGCCTCTGTCAACTGAAGGAGTTGACACGTTTATGGTAAGTAGAAGACGTTGTCAAAGTTAGTGTAAGTAGACACAACTAGGATCAACAGAGTTGCGACAAGTTGACATTGATGATGTCCACAACCTGTCAACTTCTCACGACAAGGTCAAAGCTGTACCGTTGACGGCGTCTGTTGTCTCTTACAGGATGTTCCACTGTCAACTGACGGACGAGGGGTTCGGTGTCTTGGCGGCGACACTGAGCGACAACTGTCGGAAGTTAGAAGTTCTCTCGTAAGTAAAACACGTCAGTGACAGACACTAATTACCCGCCGTCTTCTAATCCACCCCATATTATATTCACCCTCAACAAAAGTTGGTTATTTTTAAGTTTCTACAAAACTCGTCATCAGCGTCTGTGAAAACGTCACCGATTTGTTGACAAGTCGAACCAGTTCAAAGTTTAACGACATTTTATTGATACGACGCGTTTTAATTGAATTGTTTTAATCGATTTCACAGAGTTAATTTGTTGAGTCTTTGAAATAAACAAAGTTTTGTAGTAAAAAGACAAGTCGTGTTTAATTTCAGGTGTGAATCAAAACGTGTTTAATTTCAGGTGTGAATCAAAACGTGTTTAATTTCAGGTGTGAATCAAAACGTGTTTAATTTCAGGTGTGAATCAAAACGTGTTTAATTTCAGGTGTGAATCAAAACGTGTTTAATTTCAGGTGTGAATCAAAACGTGTTTAATTTCAGGTGTGAATCAAAACGTGTTTAATTTCAGGTGTGAATCAAAACGTGTTTAATTTCAGGTGTGAATCAAAACGTGTTTAATTTCAGGTGTGAATCAAAACGTGTTTAATTTCAGGTGTGAATCAAAACGTGTTTAATTTCAGGTGTGGCGGGAACGAGATCGGTGACAAGAGCGAGACAGCCGTGACGTCATTGATGGAGAAGAAGACAGAGTTGACATTATAGTGAGTAATAAATGTTTTGTCATCGACTCGTCCTGTCCCGCTTTTGTTGACGTCTCGTGTGACACCCGTAATTAATTACACGACAGTTGTAACGTCGATGTAAGTAAAGACGTGAAGTAATCGTTGGTTCTAATCTGTGTAATCGACCGAAGTAACTAATTATTGACGACGTCTCATATTTCTCTTCTATTTATCAGCCTCGAGGAATGTCGCCTGTCACCGGTCGTCGCTGAGAGACTCGACAGACGATACGGAGATGCACGGGCCGGAGGGAGAATCTACGTGGTAAGTAGATTAACTGTGACAGCGTCTGGGGCAATCACAACCAACTATCCCGGTCACGTGACATGGCAATAAGCACCCATCGCTGTGACCCGAAACGTCACAAACTGACGTCATATCAGGGGCCACAAACCCACGTTGATTAAACACCGACTTTATTCAACTTGATGGCCCAAAAGGGTTCAACAGCCCGAATCCCAGATGTCGCGGTTCTGGGTGTTTATCTCCGATTAATTTTAGATTGTCCTGATTTACGTTTTGGGGCCATAAACTGTGACGTGGCGACATCTAGCGTATATCGGGTTTTAGGCCCTATTTAGTATCAATATGAGTTTGTGTAAAAAAAAGTTTAAAGTCGTCGAATCTGCCGATAGAAAGCACGAATTTAGCCCGTGGACGTTTTGAGTTGACCGGTCGATTGTGGACAGCGAAAAGACAAACGTTGACGTTTTCTGTTTGTAGTGGGACCAACGTGAACAACGTGGCCAGTGAGTGACCAACAGTGAGTGACCAACAGTGAGTGACCAACAGTGAGTGACCAACAGTGAGTGACCAACAGTGAGTGACCAACAGTGAGTGACCAACAGTGAGTGACCAACGTGGCGGAGACAGCGTGGACAAGGTCAAGGGCAAGTTGACAGTCGGAGACAACTGAACTGAGGGACCAAGATTCAGACAGGGACAAACACCTCTATGTATATATCAATTATTTTATTTTATTCTTACGATTTATATATTTATTATTGAGTGCGTTTGTTTCTGTAGTTAGATAGTGTATAGAGTGTGTTGTAATTGCGACTTATATTGTTTGTTTTCTGTAGATATTTATCGATTTATGTGGCACTGAATTATGTAAACAAACCCTCATTATCGCCCACGTGTTCTCGTTGCGGCAGTTTTTGTTCAACGCAAAATATTTCCAATTTACAAACAAAGTGAACAAACGTTTGCAAATTATCTACAAACTTTGAGTTAATATGAATCATTTTATAATTTGGATTCAATTCAGTTTTACGAAATTAATCTTTGTTCACTATTTACGTTAATAAAATTAATGTCAAAGACCGGTTGTGTCGATATTTTAGTTTTTACAAAAAAAGCTGCCGCAGTCAGGATTTCGTGCACGCACGAACAAAAATTACTAGATCGAAAGCCATTCCTATGAAATCTCGCCTTCTTAACAAGAATAACTCACTTAATCTATTTCAATGAACTTTCTGATCTTGCACTTTTCCCCCCAACACGTTGGGCCATAATATTATATCGATTTACACTGCACAGAAAATACAAAGCACCGATTTAGGCAGTGGCATCTTTTTGATTTTATTACATTTGTTTTTAAATATATCTTCTACAGTAGTCTTTATATGTATCTAGCGTAGTGCATATATTATGTAAGTGTTTATTATTGTATACAAATTGTTATAGATCACTATTTATTTACGCGTGTACTTGTTCGTGTACTTGTACTTTTATATTTATCAAATGTACATTAAAAATATGAATTAACAAACTGTACTTGTTTGTGTATATGTCACACAATCTGCAGCCATTTAAGTGATCTGTCATCTACACCCATTGCTCTGGCCAAACGACACACTGCGTAGGTTCTGTAAGAGACATTGTTTAGTAAATGTTCATTTGTTTGACCTGACTTCAAGTTACGCGAGTAACCCGATCGAGTAACGTGGGTAACTGTCGAACATCCAAGATCCTACGTTCCTCCCAGACTAAACTCAGTTGTACGACAGTCACAAGGCAGGGAAAGGAACAGTTGGGACAAGTCACCCACCTTGTATGTTAGACAAGTGCCACAGTAAAAACACGTTCGCGAAATGCAATCGTTACCCCCTCCTCCCCACCCGAATGGTAGCAACCGCTTACACAGATGACAGCTACAAACACGCACGCACACAATAATTAAACGAAATTAGCGCCGTCTCCAAATCGTTGACAATCGGCAAAATCCCGGAATGGACGGATAATGACTGAAATCCCAGTGACGTGGGCCCAGATTCGGCAAAATTTATATGCAAGCGCAGTCCCGCTGTCGCGCTTACATTTGTCCGATCGTTAAAAACGTTCCGATTGACGTTTCTGCGCATGCACAATAAATGTAAAATCATCAATGTCCAGCGAAATAACAAAGTATTTTCGGTATAAATGCCACGAGCTGTTCGTTAACTCTCCTGTGGTGATTAGTGTGAAGAGTTTCTTAAAATGTCGTTCAATGCAATAAAATATTACGTTTTTTATAAATCACTGTCACGGATTATGACGCACTACAGCCACGTGATTTACGCTTGCTATAAAAATAAGCCTCAAAACTTGTTTGCCTCGTGTTAATTTGCAACAAATTACTTTGCTGAGAGGTCATATACATCCTAACGAACAGCCGTAGTATTTATACCATAAATGCTTTGTCTTTTCGCTGCATATTGAGGATTTTACATATTTCGCGCATGCGCAGAAACGTCAGTCGGAACGTTTATAACGCCGGAAAAATGTAAGCGCTACACCGCTTTTATCTGCTCTGACGTAACGTTAGTGACATACGTCACGCCCCAGTCGGGATTCCTCATAAAGGAAACTGGCCGGCCACCGACGCGGTCCCAGATTCGGCTGATTTATGCCAAATCATAAGTCCGTATCTGGGACCACGACGTGGATCATTCTGATTTGCAGGCTTATATGTCCACATTGGGAATGCAACACAATCGTATGGCATAGAGTAAATACTATGGAAAGTTGACAGCAATTCCCAGAAAGAATTCCCGGTATCGTGATCCCAGATTCGGCACGAATCTGGGATCGCGACGGCAGCGGGCCCTGATTCCCGTTGTCACTAACATAGTTTCTGTTATTAATACATCAAGTATTCCTATACGATTGCAATTAAGCACTTGTTTAATACACGCGCGGTACGCGTCTTGAGGAATCTCGGCCCGAGCGTGACGTATGTCACCAACGCTATGTCAGAGCAGATAACAAAATATTCATTGCGCTTGCGCGCGTATGCGAGGCATGCGTTTTGCCGAATCCGTGCCCATATCGCCGGTACAATGCCCTTTGCAATACGGTATTACGCGCATCCTTGTTTTGAGTATCACCGTTACCATAATCCCGACCGCTAGCGACGTTATCTAATTAAGCCCGGTGTACACTACACAACTTTTGTTGCAAATTTAGGCAACTGTAAATACTTGCGAAACATTTTCTTTCGTTGCCCTAACCAACGCAACAAACGTCTGGCAGATTCGAACATTGATTTACTGTGACCGACGAATCGACAAACTCGCGGAGTTGCTAGTAGAATAACGCAAATGTGAACATACAGATATATTTGGCAAGCACCACTAGCTGTGTGGTTCTGGTACGCCCCTTTCTCGTAATTTCTTGCGAATGTCTGGCTTAGCCTTGTTATGTCCGTCCGTCCGTCCGTCCGTCCGTCCGTCCGTCCGTCCGTCCGTCCGTCCGTCCGTCCGTCCGTCCGTCCGTCCGTCCGTCCGTCCGTCCGTCCGTCCGTCCGTCCGTCCGTCCGTCCGTCCGTCCGTCCGTCCGTCCGTCCGTCCGTCCGTCCGTCCGTCCGTCCGTCCGTCCGTCCGTCCGTCCGTCCGTCCGTCCGTCCGTCCGTCCGTCCGTCCGTCCGTCCGTCCGTCCGTCCGTCCGTCCGTCCGTCCGTCCGTCCGTCCGTCCGTCCGTCCGTCCGTCCGTCCGTCCGTCCGTCCGTCCGTCCGTCCGTCCGTCCGTCCGTCCGTCCGACCGTCCGTCCGTCCGTCCGTCCGTCCGTCCGTCCTTCCGTCCGTCCGTCCGTCCGTCCGTCCGTCCGTCCGTCCGTCCGTCCGTCCGTCCGTCCGTCCGTCCGTCCGTCCGTCCGTCCGTCAAACAGTGCTGCCACATAGGGATTAACAGGTATAATAAATCACGTTGTAGAACCCTAAAACTGGGTGAAAGCTCAATATTATTCTTACCTCTGTCTGTCTGTGCATAGGTGCCTGTGTGTGTGTGTGTGTGTGTGTGTGTGTGTGTGTTTGTGTGTGCGTGCGTGCGTGTGTGTGTGTGTGTGTGTGTGTTTGTGCGTGTGTGTGTGTGTGTGTGTGTGTGTGTGTGTGTGTGTGTGTGTTTGTGTGTGTGTGTGTATGTGTGTGTGTGTGTGTGTGTGTGTGTGTGTGTGTGTGTGTGTGCGTGCGTTCGTGCGTATGTGCGTACGCGCGCGCGCGAGCGCGCGTGCGTTGTGGCGGTGCAAGGCAGGACAGTGCAAATGCCATTCCCAATTTCAAGACAGATACTCGACTGGTGGGATTCCCAATATAATAACCCATTCATGCCCTAAACATTGCACGTACACGAACAGCGTATGGCTGAAATCACCACAAAATCCCGGAGGCCGACAACACTGCCGTTGGGCGATTTCTTCGGTTAATGGTAAAAGAGGGTTTTTGAAATGCATGTGACTGAGGTAGGTTATGACGTCATCAGTCGGAGTGACTCTTTGGCGCGCGAGGATGCTGCAATATGACTATGACATTATTTATGCAATCGCATTGAACACACCTTTATTAGGCAGTTAGCGCGTCAAAGCAATGTCATTAAATCTAAAAAGACACGCGTTCACCGTCTGCCAATTTATCGTTGGAGTCTGTCATCAGTTTGGTGAAGCCGCCCTGTTTGTTGGCGACAAGTACACACTGTGCGTAGACGGCTCTAGAGGGCCAAGACTTGTAGGATTCGGCCGCGCTACCGCATCGCCGAGCGGAGTGTCGCTGAAGCTGCGGCTCAACCCACTCAGGATGAACTTGGTTCGACCACCGGAGATGTTGGCGAGCCTCAACGATGGTGCAATTGGACGTTTGGCCCCTTGGATTACCTTTTCACGTACAATTGGATGTTGGGCAATTTGATTACCCTCTCTGGCGCATTACTCTGGCATTACCCCT
>OZ024864.1:47732632-47787632 GCA_964017155.1 Oasisia sp. SBJ-2009 | reverse complement strand
CTTGATACTAACTCGACATGATGGCGATATCCGAAAATGAATAATAATAATGGTAATAAATAATAATAACACTTTATTTAGACACCATCAAATCCGGGACGTATGTCCCGTTCACGGGTGTGTACATACATGTAAATAGGTAAACAAATTAATAAACATAGTTAAGCTAAAATATAATGTTCACGGGTGTATGCATACATGTAAATAGGTAAATTAATAAATAAATATAGTTAAGCTAAAATATATTGTTCACGGGTGTGTACATACATGTAAATAGGTAAATAAATAAATAAGTATAGTTAAGCTCAAATATAATGTTCGTTGTGTAAAACTGGTTATGTGGAAAATAAAAATGTGTTTAATTCTTTCTTAAATTGTACTAGATTGCCGTTGTTGCGCATATTCCTAGGTAGTTTGTTCCACAGAGTGGGTCCTGCACAGGCAAATGCACGCCGGCCGAAACGTTCTAAGTTCACTTTTGGCACTTCGAGGAGTAACCCGCCTGCAGAGCGCAGCGGTCGGCGAGGCGCGTGCTGGAGTAGTAGTGCCACGAGATACTCTGGCGTGCCGTCGTATAAAGCCCTGTGCACGAGTACTAGTAGCTTGTATTCGATCCGCTTTCTGACAGGCAGCCAGTGTAATTGCCGCAGTATTGTCGTCATGGACTGCCGGTCACCCCGCCGAATTTGCATAACAATTCGAGCTGCAGACCGCTGGACCATCTCAAGACGGTGCAGGTGACGATCGCGGATGCCGAATAGTATCGCATTGCCGTAGTCGATACGCGATGTCACCAGTCCGTGTATGAGACTCTTACATACAGTGGTGCTAACCGAGTCTCGTATTTTTGCAATTCGCGACAGATGGTAGTAGGCAGAACGACAAACGCTGGCAACTTGTGACGTCGTGGTTAGGTTACTGTCAATGGTAAATCCTAGGTCCCGTATAACTGGGGAAGTGTCAACGAGCTGGCCACATATGTTGACGCGGGTTAACGATGTAGGCGTACGTAGACTTGACGAACGGATGACAATGGCTTGAGATTTGTTGTCATTCATCACAAGTCCATTGTCACAGAGCCATGCTTTCGCATCTTGTACGCAGGGTTCCATACGAGCGAGGGCTTGCGTGTGGTCGGTTGGTGGGAAAGTGATGTAGAGTTGTGTGTCGTCTGCGTATAGGTGATGGTGAATGTTGTGCTTCTGTAGAAGTGTCGTCAGTGGTGCGATGTATGCACTGAATAGCAGTGGTCCAAGGACAGTCCCTTGTGGCACTCCTGTGGTTATGGTCTCTACTTCCGACACGCCACTCTTTACGCGCACGACACGAGTACACAGGTAAGATGTCAGCCAGGCGAGGACGTCACCAGATAGTCCGTATCCAGACAAACGTCGCAGCAGTGTGTTGTGGTTGATGGTGTCGAAGGCCGCACTTAGATCGAGTAGCACGAGGAGCACACTCCGGCGGCTGTCAATCGATTGGGCGATGTCGTTGTGTATGCGCACGAGTGCGGTTTCCGCACTATGATGCGCACGATATGCACTTTAATATATGCCGTAGATTCGGTTCTCCTCCATAAAGTGTGGTAACTGTTGTGCAACGAAACGTTCAGTTATCTTCGCCACAAATGTGATGTTAGATATTGGCCGGTAATTCGTTAGCACGCTGGCGTCAGATCCGCCCTTCTTCAAAGCTGGTACAACGACAGCGTGTTTCATGGGTGCAGGAAATACGGTTGATGATAGCAAGGCGTTGATGATCCGGGCCAACAAAGGAGAAAGAGCATCGATGTGGTGTTTCACTAGTGACGTCGGCAGTGGGTCTAGTTCACACGATTTTGTGGCAGATGCGAGTGCTATTTTTTTCACATCCGAGAGTGACGCAGGTTCAAACACATCGAAACGCGTACTCACAACTCTTGGCATGTCATCGGCTGGCAGCGGAGATCGATTATGGCACAGCGACTCTATCTTGTCTTGGAAACTTCGCTGGAACCTGGTAGCGAGTGCCGAGTGTGATTCGTCTGCCACTTCTGGTAGAGGTCTATTCACCTTTCGGCCAAGGAGTGAATCTGCGATATTATAGATGAGGCGCATGTTACCGCCAGCTTTCGAGATCTCGGATCTATAGTATTCAGAGCGGGCTGCCTTGAGCGATGTCCTGAAGGTATTGCGACGATCTGTGAAAATCTGTCGATGCACAGTTAAGCCTGATTTCCGCCAAAGGCGTTCGGCACGACGGAGGGTTCGCTTTTCCTCAGTCAGGTCATTGGTGTGCCACGGAGTCATAGGTCTAACGGTAATGGTCCGCGACACAAGAGGGGCGTGCGCGTTAACGATGGTGCGTAGGCAGGTATCGTAGCCCGCAAGTAGAGCAACAGGGTCCTCCTCATCAGCGCTGATGTTGAACGATTCCAAGTCCGCTGCGAAACTGCTGTTGTTGATCGCTGAGTATTTTCGATACGTAACGTGTCGCTTCAAACGGTCTGGTTTTGGCTGTAGGAGTTCGCATTCGACGGAATAGTGGTCAGTGATTAGCGACGTGGGCCTGACAGCAGTGAAAATGAGATGCTGTTCTTTTGCTGTAATCACCAGGTCTAGCGTATTGCCCCGCTCGTGAGCATACGAATAATGCATTAAGCATACGTCCCGTCATTCTACAATAGGATATGGACCCGCCGGTCCAAATTCTATAGGGAATTTGGACAAGGGGTCCACTTTCCATTGGGTCCATACTCCATATAATATAAGACATCAGATATGTTTCTCCGGTGTCGTGCAGAAAGACGCCAGCATTAACAACTCCCTACGAGATGTTTGAAAGCAACATGAACTGAATACTTACCTGTGCGAAGTTCTTCAGTGTTGCAAGACTCCGTTTGAATAGCCATATATTTGCACAAATAAGTACACACTTGTATCCGTATATAAGCTGCTGCACGTTGGTGCAGCAGCGCTTCGTATATTGGAACTGGAACGAGACGTATTGTCCGACTCGGTGGTATGGCGCAGCCACGCCTATAATTCGTGGCCATCTACTGAACGATGCTAAAGTTGGATGCAATAAACACATACAGGCAATGATCCACACGTGTCTTGCGTCCTTCCACAATGGTGTCAGAATGGCTACGTCCACGCCTGAATTGTCGTGAAGGTTGGTCAAATAATATACATTTATTTACCAATGTTGGCCGTGGAGGTAGCATAATTTGTTATGTAACTACCACGCGCATATTGACCCATTGATTCGGCGCTAGTAATTTTCAACTAACGTAGGCAGTGGTCGTCTTTACATAAAAAGGGTCATCATGAGAGGTAAAGACGTGTTCCTAACCACACTTCTGAAACGTTCCTGACAACTGTTATGATAATAATGACTACTATGATTGTAAATAATGATTTTACGCATGTTACTCGATATTTCTAGTTTTGTTTCTCGAAATTGTGTATATACTTTTGCAAAGATGAAATCGTCACTTTACATTGAACACCCGCCTGCTATGTTCACATCTTCTTAATTGGTAAGGTTATTTTTCAAAATGTATACCATTAAATTTGACGATATTCTTCTGTTTGCGAAAAAAATTATCCGTACGCAGATGCCATAAAGCAAATGATTAATTAAACAACAGCAGCACATCGAACCTTTCGACGACGACTTTTTGGCCGGCTTATCCAGTAAATAATTTTAAATGGCGGTGGATGAATGGCGCCGTGAAGCTCACAAAGACCGTGTCGTTGACTTGGAGACGGCGCCGTGAAGCTCGCAAAGATCGTGTCGTTGACTTGGAGACGGCGCCGTGAAGCTCACAAAGACCGTGTCGTTGACTTGGAGACGGCGCCGTGAAGCTCACAAAGACCGTGTCGTTGACTTGGAAACGGCGCTGAAGCCAGGGACAAGTCTCGTGTCCCTGGTCCACCCTCTACACCAACACAGATCACCCTCGTTGAGATCGTGAATGAAATACGCGCACTCGAAGCCAAAGTAGACCACTTGACTGAGAGAAGTGACCACCAGGGCCACAACGACACTCGTCGTAGTGTCGCAGATCCACAATCAATTGCTGCCCTCCATGAGAGATATGGGAGCCGGAGACCAGGCCTAATCATAACACTTCGGGCAGAACTGTCCACCGTGCGACAGGAAAAGTATGGAGACGTTTGGAGATCGGGTCTACACCCTGACCAACCAAGCTTGTCCCTTCTTGGTAAACTATCCTACCCAACTTCAAAGCCTAGCGGTACCTGCATTTCTGAAGGGAACTAGGGATAAGAACATGGCATAAGAGACCATGAATTTCCGCGACCACAAGTCTATCCAGGAAGCAGTGGTAACAGTAACATACATCCAAGGCGAGTCACGTATATTTGATAAACGGGGAGTGCCCACTGCTCGACAGGTCTCTTTCGAGGATAGGCCTATTACAGAGGCCGCCCCTTCGACTGACATGGACCTGCTCCAGGGGGTAGACCAGCAGCTCCAACAGTACGCGGTTACACGCAAAGTAACGCACACGAGTGTTGCATGTTACACTTGTGGAGGTTCTGGTCACCGATAGGTAGACCAATGTACACAGACAGGCAGC
This sequence comes from Oasisia sp. SBJ-2009, assembly GCA_964017155.1. Classification (NCBI taxonomy): domain Eukaryota; kingdom Metazoa; phylum Annelida; class Polychaeta; order Sabellida; family Siboglinidae; genus Oasisia; species Oasisia sp. SBJ-2009. The sequence goes on along the minus strand of OZ024864.1, from coordinate 47,783,047 downwards.
GATGTGGCGACTGTATACGTTCGCGGTGACAGAGACTACAGTGTCCAACTACCGTTCGAAGGCCGTGCTCCCATGGCTATGTCGTCGGACTCCAAGGACTTTGATTGCGACAGAACTAATGTAGAATCATTTAGTGGCTGTCGAGTCTTTGTTTCCAGGAACGATACCCCGGCGACACGGTTGCCATCTATCCTGCCGTCATGGTTGCCATCCGTTATCACGGGAACCACATTCCTCGTTAGCACGGGAGCCATCAACGGGAACCATATTCCCAGTTATCACGGGAACCATCTTCGCCATTATCACGGAACAATATTCTCCATTATCACGGAACCATCTTCCCAGTTATCACGGAACCATCTTCCCAGTTATCACGGGAACCATCTTCCCAGTTATCACGGGAACCATCTTCCCCGTTAACACGGGAACCATCTTACTCGTTATCACGGAACCATCTTCCCCGTTATCACGGAACCATCTTCCCCGTTAACACGGGAACCATCTTACTCGATATCACGGAACCATCTTCCCCGTTATCACGGAACCATCTTCCCCGTTATCACGGAACTATTTACCCCGTTATCACGGAACTATCTTCCCCGTTATCACGGAACCATCTTCCCCGTTAACACGGGAACCATCTTACTCGTTATCAAGGAACCATCTTCGCCGCATTCATTAAGAAACATCGACTGTGTCATTACGGGAACGACCTACCCCGTCGTCACGCAAACAGAACCAATGTACACAGACAGGCAGCGATGAGGCAACTGTATACGTTCGCGGTGACAGAGACTACAGTGTCCAGCTACTGTTCGAAGGCCGTGCTCCCAAGGCTATGTCGTCGAACTAATGTAGAATCATTTAGTGGCTACAGCTGCAAGTCACGTCAGACACAGTCCTGCTACTAGCATCAAGCGTCACTGATCCCGACCTGGATATTGTAAACGAAGTGTCATCTAACAGATTACGAGTTTGTGTTTGTAGATCCACCACCGAACGAAAGACAACAGCATCAAACAAAGCCTTCGGTTTGGCAACCGCTAACAATGGGGAGTGCGTTGTGAGACGAAAGCTTGACGCCGGGTATGACGTCAATGCAGTTGTGTCTCGCTGTCGTCGACGTCATTGCTTCGTTCGCGAGGTCTTCAACCACCAGCAACATGTCCAGTCACGCAAACCAGAAAATGCATACGCCTAGTCACATCTAGCGCTTAGAGCATACCCTACCAGGTAAATAGTCATAACAGTGACTGTTCAGGACTGAGTGGTGACGGACATTACAACTGCGTTGTGCTGGAGCAATTATGTTACAGAACATCTCTGGTATAATCATCAGGTATAGTCATACCAAGAAGGGCGGGTATAATCATACGAGTGTCGGGTATAATCATACCAATGTAGGGTATAATCACACCCATGTTCGGTATACTCCTACACATGTAGTAATCATACCAATGTAGGGTATAATCATACCATGTTCGGTATACTCATACACATGTAATAACCATACCAGTGTAGGGCATAGTCATACCATATTCAGTATACTCATACACATGTAATAATCATACCAATGAAGGGCATAATCATACCATATTCGGTATACTCATACACATGTATTAATCATGCCAATGTAGGGCATAATCATGCCATATTCTGTATACTCATACACATGTAATAATCATACAAATGTAGGGTATGATCATACCCATATTCATTATACTTATCACATCTCAGTTGTTAGAGTTATATTAGAATTAGTATACAGAGGAAAGAAAATACGGATATACTTATGCCCATGTTTATATTCTTATAACCCCTGTTTACATAAGTTACGTAGTTATTGCATGGTTAGGGAGTATTTTTTTTATTAAGAAACCCGGTTGTGTGTAGCTTTTAACATATAAGGGGAGGAGAGTGTCGTAGTTAACAGTGCCACAGCGGCTCAACATCACTATCCAGCCAACCTGTCACGCCGCAGTCAACCAAGCGTGACCGCCGTATAAAACCAAGGTCGAAAATAATATCTATGAAAGGTATAATCATACCCATATAGCAGAACGTCTCTCCACTGGGCCACGTTGATACGCCGCCTACAGTCACTCTGAGCAAACGCCCTCCGTGCATTGTGATGGCAATCTCTCAACTGTATTGTGTGTTATCCGTGTTACTGTTTTCAGTGGTTGTCATTTCAGCCATGCGCATAACATCAACGGCGACCCAGGGAGCGTCAGTATGATTTATATCGACTTATGACTAATATTATGGCGTCAGCTGGTGCCTCTTGTGTTGTTGCACTTGGACCGACGCAATAATAAATCTCTCCAATGCGGACGTGAGGTTAACCATGCGTGACATCGCCGGACGATCGACTGAATTACTGTTTGGTCGAGAAGAAGCCGATACTGATGTTTCCGACCACCGCGGTGATGTGGCAGGACGCGAAGACGTTGCCAAGGTAAAGATGTGTGCGGGATACGGCGTTAGTGGTTACTCTGCCAGTGTCATAGACAGCGGTATATGGCGGAGTAACAGAGCATGCAAACATCGTGAATGTCCGTACAACGATGTGCGGACCTCAGACTTCACCTGCGAAGACGCTCAAAATTACGTGTCGTGAAACATTCCGTAAAAACTTGTTCGGAAAATGTGAACATTCTCTCATCTGGTAGCATACAGACTCGTACCATGTGGTGTTTGATACACCAAACGTTAACAGTAATTATTATTATCATAAGATTCGCACACATGCAGTGACACTAAATCGAAAATGACTTTCAAAAAGGCTCCATGTGAACTTTAATAATTGCATGAATTGTTTTATAAGTTGTCTGTTGTGCATGTTTTGTATTTGTTCGTTTATAAGTTATAGACGTAGGACGATATTTCATTATTTTATACTAAGCGCTATTACTAGCCACAATACATTGTAGCCCCATAAAACACACGTAGAAGGCAAGTGTGGCGGGGCCCGTCCCATGGTTACGTTCCAGCGGTTTCTCCACTCTAAAATATATCAGGAGGGAAGAATGTGGCAGGGTCCTAACTAGTCCCAAACTCTGCAATAACTTGTTACAGTGGTTTCACTATTCTAAAATATATAAGGAGTAAGAGTGTTGCAGGGTGTTAATTGGTCCTTAAATCCGCAATGTAGTCCGTGTATAAGTACGCAATTGTACCCGTATATAAGCTGCTGCACGCGGGTGCAGCAGCGCTGCGTATATTGGATGTGGAACGGGACGTATTGTCCGACTCGGTGGTATGGCGCAGCCACGCCTGTAATTCATTGTCAGCTACTGAACGATGCTAATGTTGGATTCAATAAGCACATGCAGGCAATGATCCACGCGTGTCTTGCGTCTTTCCACAGTAGCGTATTTGGAAGGAACTAAGCCATGATCCCGTTGGTTCAGGGATAAGACTAATATATATGTGGAATTTGAGCACGGCCCAGACTAACGTTCCTTCTCATGTTTGCACTGCTAGACATCCCTCGCACGCCACTGACAATGATTCTACTAACACACGTAGACCAGCGCGTCGTCTACATCTTCCCCATTCTTCCCCGGTAGGAACTTGTTCTGCCTGATGTAACCCAAAAACGAAGGCAGCCAATCCTCGTCCAGAAACCGCTGTCTTCTTATTGGGTCTTCTTTGTGTAAAAACGGACTTTTGGTGTTTACATATTATAGGCGTATGAACTGATGGAGTTTGGGCGCTGAGCCCCCTTAAAATGTTGGGATGGGTGCTGGAGATAGTAAAGAAAGTGTGCAATGTTGTCTCATTTGATGTTTACAGACAGCCGGAAAGATGTGGAACAAATCGTGACCGTCGCCGAGAAAATGTCAATAGCTCCTTCCCGTGTTTCTGTCTCGTGATCCGGCGAGACAGCGGACACTGGGGAAGACCGCACCTCACCGAGGCTCAGGCTCAATCCACCAATATTAATTTAGTCCCGACACCAGTGCAGCAGTAACACAGCAGTTGCACCTCAGCTGGTGACGGAAGTTGGCCCGTGCATAAGTGATTGGTTGATCTTTGCACACTGCGCGTGCGTGATCAACTCGACTCACCTTTTTTTGACATTTGACCTGTCCGTTGACTGTGAAGTAGCTCTCACAACAAACTCGTATTTGAATGTTTTTTATTACGCTTCCTTCACACGATCACTCACAATAATTTAACATATAGTATTTTGGATGTATTTTGTATTTAACTAAAATGTATTACTAGCAGAAATCACCTTAGATGCAATTAGATGCAAGGTCATGTAGAACGCCGATTCTTTCGGCACGGGAATGTCATCGGCTGGATACACCGACTTACGGGAAGTGACAGATTATCAAAGAGAGTACCCCTCACACACACGCGCACACTGTGTACCAGTCCTTGGGTTTGAACCCCGGGGTTTAATACTCCTCACCCCCTTGCTCCTCCGCATCGCCTTCCACTGAATCAACCCCCACTTCCTCGTTGTCCTTCTCGAAGGCAGCGAGATCCTCACGGGCCTCGGAGAACTCTCCCTCCTCCATACCCTCTCCGACGTACCAGTGCACGAAGGCACGCTTGGCGTACTTCAGATCGAACTTGTGGTCGAGACGAGCCCACGCCTCGGCGATGGCGGTCGTGTTGCTCAGCATTCACACGACACGCTGCACCTTGGCGAGATCTCCGCCGGGCACAACAGTCGGTGGCTGGTAGTTGATGCCCACCTTGAAGCCGGTCGGACACCAGTCGACGAACTGAATCGTGCGCTTCGTCTTGATCGTCGCAATCGCAGAGTTGACGTCTTTCAGGACAACGTCGCCGCGGTACAGCATGCAGCAGGCCATGTACTTGCCGTGACGCGGGTCGCACTTCACCATCAGGTTGGCCGGCTCGAAGCACGCGTTCGTGATCTCGGACACCGAGAGTGTCACTAGCGGGAAGTGAATTCTGGGATACGGCACCAGGTTCATCTGGAAATACAGAACCAACGGCAGTGTAGCAAACACAAACTCAAACAGGCGTGTAAAAGTCTGTTTACAACTGAACTAAGAAAACAAATCAATCAATTGTTGTCGATGTTGTTTTCCCCTTTCATTTCGTCATGGGGAATAATCGCAAGTCAATATGAATAGATACAAACAAGGATGTGTAAAGCAGCCATCACTACCAATTGATAACACAGCAGAACATAATTTCAAATAACTATCCTTGTATATTCTGAACTGCGTCGCCATTTGGCAGATCAGAGGCCAAGAAAACCAATAGCCGTACACCGTGTATAGACATATGCGATTAGACTGTGTCTCCTCGGATGAGATGCACCTACACGGCTCCACACTCGGCGTGGTATACATCAGTTGCACCCAATGTTCTTTCGACTATTTCTGCGGACTGTTCTGGTCTGTTTGTACCACGCACCTGGAACTCAATGAGATCGACGTTGAGGGCACCGTCGAAGCGTAGAGAGGCCGTGATGGAGCTGACGAACTGGCCGATCAGACGGTTCAGGTTGGTGTAGGTGGGACGCTCGGTGTCCAAGTTACGACGGCAGATGTCGTAGATGGCCTCGTTGTCGACCATGAAGGCGCAGTCGGAGTGCTCCAGGGTGGTGTGGGTTGTCAGGATCGAGTTGTACGGCTCAACAACAGCAGTGTACACCTATGTATGGTCAAGTATGCTGAGACATTACGTAGGTCATGTTGTCGAGTGTCACAAAGATAGTACGTAATCTGACATTGTTGATTCTGTTTTACGGCTTCAAACTTCAAAGACGATAGACTTTATAAGCAATTTCTTTCCCGAGCTCTTAATTTTATTACACATTTAACTATTTCGTCAGTGCTAAATTATGAATAATTGTAGCACGTAATATACATGATGGTATATTCAGTAAAACTGATGACAACTGAGACAACGATAGCAGCTACTACTACAACTTGAGTATAAATATTTAACACAAATATTTCGTCGTTGTCTTTATGTCCAAATGACAACAACCATATCTACTACGACTACAAATAGACCTATCTCTCTATCATCAGGTCAACAATCAGTGATACACTAGATACAACAACGACAACATCGATTCAACGTCAGTGGTGCATGTGAATGTCTCAATATTCAATATGTTCACTGAAACAGTAATTGACTCCAAATAACCAACTTTATTTGTTCAACACATCGTCAATTGGTAGATCGGAGGCCAACACACTTACTACGCGAGTGTACATAGAAATGAGCGAATTGATTTCAGCGCCTCCGATGAACTACAACCAAAAAGCTCAAAAATCGCCGTCTAAATGTAATAGATCCTGTATCTTCGCGTACTGTGCGAACATCTATCTAGAACTGGCGTACCGGTGGAGCCGGGTAGATGGCGAACTCGAGCTTGGACTTCTTGCCGTAGTCGACGGACAGACGCTCCATCAGCAGTGACGCGAAGCCTGACCCCGTGCCGCCGCCGAAGCTGTGGAAGATGAGGACGCCCTGGAGACCCGTGCACTGGTCGGCCTACGGGACAGAACGGGACATGTACGGGACAGAGCGGGGACATATACGGGACAGAGCGGGGACATGTACGGGACAGAGCGGGGACATGTACGGGACAGAGCGGGGACATGCACGGGACAGAGCGGGGACATGTACGGGACAGAGCGGGACATGTAGGGGGCAGAGCGGGGACATGTACGGGGCAGAGCGGGGACATGTACGGGACAGAACGGGGACATGTATGGGACAGAACAGGGACATGTCCGAGACACAGCGAGGATATGTACGGGACAGAGCGGGGACATGTACGGGACAGAGCGGGGACATATACGGGACAGAGCGGGGACATGTACGGGACAGAACGGGGACATGTACGGGACAGAGCGGGGACATGTACGGGACAGAGCGGGGACATGTAAGGGACAGAGCGGGGACATGTACGGGACAGAGCGGGGACATATATGGGACAGAGCGGGGACATATATGGGACAGAGCGGGGACATGTATGGGAAAGAACGGCGACATGTACGGGAGAAGTATGTCTGGTGGAAGATGCATCTTATCTCATCGTATGTCATTTGGTGGCAACATCCACGTTATGGTGACACGTTGAGTCGAGTTAAGACTACTGTACAGAAAATGGAAAATTAAACATCAAAAGCCATTGCGGATAACTCTGCTTGCCTCGACATTATTGCCAATGTATTTTGTTTTGAAACTGGAAGTTTTGTTTACCATTGGTCTTGTTGCGAGCGGAATGTTTCATATGGCGAACATTGTTCCGAGCTTAATAAAGTAACTAAACTCAAATTGACAGGTAGTAAACTTTCATGCATGTTGTAGCAATAAAAATATAATAGCAAATGCAAAATAAACCTGGCACCCTCCTTTAAATGGATGTTAAAATTTGAGTAAAATTTTTAAACACTACACAGTCACGGACTACTAAGGCACAACGAGAGCGAAGATAAGTCGCCGTCGGGCAATACATCGGCCGTACGAGATTCTGATCTCGCACAGGTCAGTGGCCGTGTGAGGTCATAGGCTACGTACCAGTTTTCGGGTCCTGTCCAGAACCAGGTCAACGATCTCCTTGCCGGTGGTATAGTGTCCGTTATCAGCTGCTCCGGGTGAAACAGCTGGCGGTACTTGCCAGTGCGAACCTCGTCTGTCGGACAAGGCAACTCTCCGTGTTGTGTGTGTGTGTGTGTGTGTGTGTGTGTGTGTGTGTGTGTGTGTGTGTGTGTGTGTGTGTATGTTGTGTGTGTGCATGTGTGTATGTACGTGCGTGTGTATGTGCCAGCGCGTAAGTGTATGAGGGCGTGTCTGTATATGTATATGCACGGGTGTGTAAGTGTGGAAACTTACGCAAGCAAGTATATATTAGGGGGTAGCCAAATTTGTTTGCTATATATATATATATATATAATAATAAATAATAAAAACTTTATTTAGACACTAAAATCCAAAGTACAAACTCTGTTCGGTAGTGTTTACAACATTAAAACATCCTAAGAAATAAATAAAATAAAAGGACAAGTAAAACATATGAGAACGTTTGTCTAAATCAGTGTTGTAGAGAACTACAAGAGAAACAAAAAATAAACAGAGATGGCATTGTTGTAGTCTATATCATATGTCAATGTAGTCAAGAAAATATACATACATATATATATGTATATAAAGTTGCAGAATAAATAAATATATAATAATATACATAGTACTTAATTTTTAACAAATGACTACAGCAATGTAATAGTTGTGTCAATTGAAATTATTAAAAACTGAAATATGTGTTAATTTGTAAACTATTAATTAATAAATAATTAAAATGACATGCTGGTTGAGCTAATTAAGAGTAAATAAGTAAATAAATAAAAATATAAAAGGATGAAAGGTGTAGAAAAACTAGACATTAAAAGCAATCTTGAAATAATAAGTCTTAAGGTGTGTTTTAAACTTGTTCATGCACACTGTAGAACGAAGTGCGCCTGTATACGTTACACATGGAGTTGACCTGTATCGATTCAAGAAGACGCCTACTGCGAGCAGCGCCACCTACCGATGACCGTTGGCTCGAGGTCGACATAGACGGCCCGAGGAACGTGTTTGCCTGCGCCTGTCTCGTTGAAGAACGTGTTGAACGAGTCGTCGCCTCCGCCCACTGTCTTGTCCGTCGGCATCTGTCCGTCCGGCTGTATGCCGTGCTCCAGGCAGTACGGTTCCCAGCATGCATTGCCGGTCTGCATGCCCGCCTGAACGACGTGTACGTTGATGCATTCGCGCAGAAAAGCAGCAGACGAGTGGGTGAGTACCCGAGACACACACCGGCACTGAGGACTGAAAACATATATTTATATATGCTTTATAAAGAAAATACTGTATGCTTACTTACTTTAGCCACCTGCACATGCGCACACGCACAAACACACCCACCGGGTCGCGTCGAGAAAAGCCCAATTCGTTTATTCGAAAGCCCAACGTCTTCACTATCAATCATCACAAATGAAACTGGTCCGACACATTTATACTGATCCGACAAAACGTACAAAGTATGAAACAACCACACTGGGAGACGACTAAGACGTGCTTGTGTCGCCAAGGATATGTATCACCACGTGCGTGAGTGCAGCGTCACGAGAGACGAGTTTCTCCAAACGCAAACTGATCCAAGCCTACCTAGTAGCAACGGTCACCTCGAGACAACGTCAGCGAACGAGTGCGATGGTTCTGTCCACCGAGCGACAGCTGTCAGATGTCGTTGTGGCTATATGCGTTGTGTCACTCAAAGCTCAACATAGTACAGCGTTGGAGATAACGAAGAACGAAGGTAGCTCTATGCTGGCAGAAGACACGGAGACGTATGGGGCGAAGGAAATGTGTTCACGTAGAGAAACAGCCGCACTCGGTTTGTCGGCCGACCTCGGTGGCGCCCTCCTGTGGAAGTATCCCGATAATGATATCTTCTGTTTATAGCGATTCAATGACACACTGTCAAGATGCCTTATTTCGTCAGCCAAGTGTGCTAATACTCACATGTGTCCAACCACAGAAATAATTAATTAATAACAACCACAAAACGAACGATCAACCAACATAACACAGCACTCTCCGGCTAGTACGGCTGTTTGTTTTCGTCTTTCTGCCCTACACGACCCAGCGCATGCGCGACCTACCACTCTCTGTTGCCAAACACAGCAACCCAGATATATTAAATAGAATTGTATCGCGACCCGCGGGCCACGAGCTGTCCAAGAAACCGTTCTGTTGATGTTATGATAATTAAATAAAAAGTTCTGCTATCGTCAGGAAAAAACGTTCTGCTAACGTCAACGTGACGATAGCACTTGGTCAAAACACCTCGTGCGGGACACTCTCATTCAAGTGGCGGCGCCTGCTGGCCAGGTGGGAAACTAACCCAGTTCTCTCGCATTTAATGTTTCAGATTGCCGTCGACGATGAAAACATCGCTCAGGAATCATACGAGAAAGTCGGCTGCACTTCTATTTACAGCGTCACTAGCGTAACTAGTTGCCAACGTGAACTTGATACAAGCGGGTTGGGGTAGGGGTGGGGTGATAGTAGGGTGGGGTAGGGGTGGGGTGAGAGTAGGGTGGGGTAGGGGTGGGGGTGAGAGTGGGCGAATTAACCAGGACACGTCACGGCTTGCCGCAAACTAACTTCGTTGAGAATGTGACTAGCAGGACAGCGTCACAGCGACGTCTCGTGAGGCTGGTGAATATATGAAATGAATTGTGTTGCGAACCGCACGACTGCGCTTGGCGTCGGATTGTGAAAGGCAGCGCTTGTAACTGCCAGTCCTACGTGTCACGTGTCGCGCTTTTAACGCTATTTTTCGTCGCTACAACCTTAATAATAATAATAGTTTATTTCACACTGGGCAATCATACAGATTGAAATAGGTACATAAAACATGCAAAATATATTTGTTAAAATATATAAAAGTAATTTAAATAGGTTGAGACATTAAAACATATTTTCTGTGATTAGTTGACTAAATGTAAATTATACGTTAATAAATTATTTTAATAAATACTTTAAAACATTAAATAAATAGATCTAAAGAATAAATTAAGGCTTTACAATATTTTACACATTTCCGTATCAGCATTCACGAAAGTTTGCTAAGTCACTGTGAGTTCTTTTGATTGAACAGGCACCAGTTAATGAAACAGTTCTTGGTCCTGTTGGTTTTTACTCTGGGTAAAGAATATCGAGTACGGCATCGTGTATTGTGTGTTGAAGTTCTTTGTTTTGGTAGAAGTTTATGCAGTTTGTGCTGCGGCTCTTCAATTTGTGTGAAGAAATGTTCACATAACTGCGCACGTCTTTGTTTCAGAGAAGTCAGCTGTGCATTCGCTAATGCTTCGGTATAGGGAGTGTTCGGGGATATGATGTTCATAGCACGTTTTTGTACTCGCTCCATATCACTTTGGAGACCCAATGTGAGTGAGGTCGACCATGCTGGACATGCATATTCCAGAGTAGGCCGGACCAGCATTATATATACCATCAGAAGGTCTTCGACGGGAATGCCTGATCGTTTGAGTTGTAGCAGTAAAAACAGCCTCTTGCCTGCTTTTCGTGTTATTTCATCAACGTGTACGTCCCATGTCAGGTTGCTGGTGATGGTAATGCCAAGTATCTTCGCCTCGGTTACTCGCTGAGTGTCTGTTCCGTCGATACGTATGGTTGGAACATTAATTCACCTGTCACCTTAATAACTCGGTTTCTTCCATATTATGTAATATCATTATATTGCACGACTACATTCCAGAATAGGGCGTACAACTGAAATAGTAAAATGCTCGATGTTTTCAACAATTACACTTGTGCACACGCGCATGCACGCACGCACGCACGCACGCATGCACACACACACACACACACGTACGCAAGCACACACAAGCGCACACACACACACACACACACACACACACACACACACACACACACACACACGTACACACGAGCGCAAACACACACAACATGCACACCCACGCGCGCACGCGTACACATATTGAAAGTCTATGCTAGTGAGGGGGGGGGGGGGCAACGGGAAACTGTTTAATAGTAATGGCTGTGGCTCAGTGTCTCAGTGGCTACAAAGAGTTTCGAACTCTAGACTAAGAGTCCCTGGTCCTAATCGTCTCGTGAGGCCGGTGAATATATAAATAGAATTGTATCGCGATCCAATTATACGTGTCACGCATGACGCTTTTAACGCTATATTTCGTCGCTACAACCTTAATTCATCTTTCAACTTAATAACTCTGTTTCTTCCATATTACGTAATACCATTATATTGCACGACTACATTCCAGGATAAGTTCTACAACTGAAATAGTAAACTGCTCGACTTGTTCATACACGCACGCACGCACGCACGCACGCACGCACGCACGCACGCACGCACGCACGCACGCACGCACGCGCGCACGCACGCACGCAAGCACACACATGCACACAAGCGCACGCACACACACACACACACACACACACACACACACACACACACACACACACACACACACACACAAGCGCAAACACACACAACGTGCAAATGCGCGCACTCGGATGCGCATGCGGACAGGCTAGTGGAGGCCGGGGGGGGGGGGCAACTGGGGAACTGTTTAATAGTAATGGCGCTATGGCTCAATGACCGTCTGTCAGTGGCTACACAGAGCTTCGACGTCGACTAATATTCCCTGGTTCTAATCCTGACCGCCTGTGTTAGACCTCGAGCAAGTTCGTTCATTCTACATTGCTCCATTTTACTCAGCGGTATGAAGGAGTACCTGCCTCCACACAGTGGCGGGTATTTGCGTACGACTAGTCGTTGTGCGTTAACTGCTGCGTCGTTGGACACTTTCCAGAGAAGTCGAGACGGTATTCGGGAGTAAAGGGTAAATAACTTTGAGCAATCCCGACGATCGGATATCGCGCTATATAAGAACTTACCTTTTGATTCTGCAGACTCGAGCGAAAGGGGAGACAAATGAAACTGTGTCTTTGGAATCTGGTTAGAATGCAGACACAGCAGCGGCGCTGTAGCGCTTACATTTTTCCGGCGTTATAAACGTTCCGATTGACGTTTATGCGCATGCGCAATAAATATAAACTCATCAATGTGCAGCGAAAGGATAAAACATTTGTGGCATAAATACCACGGGTTGTTCGTTAGGATGTATATAACCTCTCGGCGAAGTTATTTGTCGCAAATGAACACGAGGCAAACAAGTATGAAGGCATATTTTGATAGCAAGCGTAAATCACGTGACTGTAGTGCGCCATAATCCGTGTCAGTGATTTATAAAAAAACTTAATATTTTATTGCATTGAATGCCATTTTAAGAAACTCTTCTCAGTAATCATCACAGGAGAGTTAACAAATAGCCCATGGCATTTATACAAAAAATCGTTTGTTGTTTCGCTGGACATTGATGATTTTGCGGTTATTGCGCATCCGCAGAAACGTCAATCGGAATGTTTTTAACGGCCGAAAAACTGTAAGCGCGGCAGCACACGGGCTAGAGCTTCGATCGGACGCTCGACTAAGAGTTTTCTTATTCGAGTCTTGTGTACGTGGCTGTGTCGAAACATTGGCAAGTTCTTTCACTCTACATTGCTTCGTTTCACTCAGTTGGAGGCAGTCTGACCCCAGCCAGTGGTGGATATGATGTAAGACCACAATAACATGTTCGACCAAAGAGTACCCTACATAAATAGCATCATGCAGATTGTCTGGATTTCTGTGAGGACATACGTAGTGTTGTGTAAGCAGAGCTGGTGTTTTGTGTGCAGCGTCGCAGCTGAGCTATCAAATTACCACAGATGACAGTCGGTTTTGTCTGCATAGTGATACATGTGACATTTATATTGGTGATGTCAAAACGACAGGTCACTGTCTGGTTCTAGCAGGAATGAAGGGGCGACAGGTTTAAAAGTGGTGTGTGGGATGCTGAAATAGAATGTCACGAATTGTCCACGGCACGTCTACCAGTGGAGGATGAATAAGCTGTGAAAGGTTTGATGACAGATCTATTTAAGATCGTTAGGAAATAAAGGAAACGCAATAATGGCCGCCTATGCAAAACGTAAAGGTGATCGTAGGCCATATTTGTGTACGATTAGTCTTTACGAATTAATTGCGCGTGGCTGCGTACTTCCCAGAGAAGTCGATGTGGTGTTTGGTTGAACAGGTCTGCCAGGGAGTAAAGTGAGCATTGTTCTGAGCAATCATGATGATGTATATATAATATATATATATATATATATATATATATTATATATTGCTCTGAGCAATCATGATGATGTATATATATATATATATATAATATATATATATATATATATATATATATATATATAATTGTTTACCTTTACTTCAATGTTTACACTTTTTTGTTTAACTTGTTTTCCTTTTTATTCTGCCCTACCTATATATCAGAAACATAAGTTACAATGAGACGACAGCGAATAATAAGTTTGATCAGCTTTAAGTGGGCCCTCTTCTGAAACATTCTCGCATGTCACTCATTGGCAACAGCAATAGGACTAAGTCAGGGACCTGCAAAAATCAAAAATAACTTTACCATGTTTATGGTGATGCACGTTTATTGTAAAAAGATGCAGTTTACGGAATTTAAATATCTTTCAAACGGTTCTTACTTTCAGAAATTCATACCAAATTTGTGACCACTGAACAGCCTGCTGTGTAGCATACGTTCATACCGGGTCTGGATTACTCAACTGAAATGCACTTGCAAACTGGTGTAACCTTATATTTTGTCAGATATATTTGTAAACATCTATTTTTGACCTCAATGTGTGACATTGAGATGGTTATAACCTTAAAATAAAATGTTATATCCACTATTACCTATACTATTGTTCTATTTTCTGGATTGTTTGTCGGACATTAAGCAACTTTTTCTAATCAATTATCTTTAAGGCCAAGTAAATTGCTTTGCACACACGATGGAATCCAGTGTACTTTTTATTTAATTTGCTGTTTTCTTGTGATACTTTTCAGTAACGTATTTATGTATGTATTTATAGAAGTTAACTGGCTCAGTACAAATACCGTTTTGCGACAGACTTCAATAACATTTACATACGCTTTATTAGCAGATTGGCATATAGTACATATTTCTATAGCATATCTGTTTGTCAACCTTGACAGGTCTCTTGGTGATGTTTCTCAGTAAACAAATTTCAAACGAACCAGTCACCATAAGCAGCGTATTAATTGGCATAGGAAATCTCACTATACCAATATCTACTGATAAGATGCTCAAATTAGCATATAAATTAAAAAATTAAACTTATTAGAAAGATTATATATTTAAATATACATTCACGCCTAAATATGGTCTTTAAATAATATCGTGTTCAAAGATGCAATTAGATTATATATTAGATTACTAAAATGGCCGTCATTGCGCCAACTCAATCCTAAAAGAAAGGTCGGTAAATTCGAAACGACTTAGCTACAATGCACCACATGCGATTTGTATATGAAGTTTTCAGGTTCTTCTTATTATGTATTCATCTACCTACTTGCCAAACTTCAGAAAACGTCCTCAACGTGCTATGAAGATATAATTATCCGAACATATCGCATATTCACTTATCAAAATTAAATGACTCACTTAAAATTTTACAATTCACACGGTGGCATGCTCTGTCATCTTGGGTCTCAGGAAAATGTGGTTTCATCATTATACGATTAATGCGAGGTTCTTAAAAGGATTTCTGGAGACTTATATTTCATACAGTTAACCGCCAGATGGCATGTGCTACCGGGCCTAGAAGCTACTTCCGGGTTTTTTCAGAACAAGTCATGATACATCATGATGTAGTCATGTTTGCGTGCACAAATAATAATACATCTACTGCCACTTACAACGGATTATAAATGCCTGTTCCGTTCGCGGATTTAGCAGTATTTTTCCAAATATGAAGGGAAATATAATGGTTGTGTGATAGCAATTAGTCGATCTGAGGCACACGGAAATAGGCGAGCGGCAAAACCACCAAACAGACCGATTTAAATGGCCCCCCCCACACACACCTGAATGTTATATCATTAGAAAGCCCTGCATCTCCCCGTTATTATTAGGCCTGTCGTAGAGTTGCCAAGTGGTGCAGTTAGCGGTAATTTAAGGTTAAACAAGGTCACTGTCAAGCGTTCAATTTTAGAAACTGCGCGCTTCAGAAAACGTCTTGATATTTAATTGGCTGTATAGCTACTTTATTTCATGAGAATATGGTCAAGCCATACACTTTTTTAAAGCGCATTATCTCTGCATCAAAACAGTATAAAGAATTTTGCTGTATCATGGAAATATAAAACTGACGACACGCTCGAACAAGGTCACCCACAAAATGTCAGATATTACAAAGTTGACAATGCAGCGAACATCAAAAAGTTATACTGTTTGCGCATCTACTTCAAGATTATGGAGATGTCATACACTGTATGAAAGAACAATTTCACCCCGTCATAATGCGGTATGACATGACGCTGCGAGATGAAGCAATGTGTGTGGAGCGGCGTTCAAAAGTAGTCACCGTAAATCTATGATTGTTGGAAATTGCGCCATCACGCAAGCTAGTGTATGTCATTGTGTCATTGTGTGACTTTTTTTATATAGATTTTAAATAGTTGTGGTTTTGTTTCACTTATATTGACCCAAAAGGACTGAAAAAAAACTTTTTCCATTTTTCCGTCCACTTTTTCGTGAGGAAATTCAAGATGGCCGCCACCAGTCACCAAAAGTCTTATAATCGCTATATCTTTGGCATTAAACGGTATAGAAACTTAAACTCGGAATCGTTTTATATGGTATGAAGTATGTGGAATCCAATGCAACTATTATTTTTATGAACAAATAGTAAAATAAAGCTATGCCAGCCATAAATGCGTTAAAATGACCGTAATATATGTATATTATGCGCAGTTATGTAGTAAATATATGTCCAGTAACATTTCATATAGATTTTAAATGATTGTGTTTTTTTCACTTATATTGACGCAAAAGAACTGACAAAACTGTTTCCATTTTTTCCGTCCACTTTTTCGTGGAAAAATTCAAGATGGCCGCCACCGGTCACCAAAAGTCTTATAATCGCTATATCTTTGGCAATAAACGGTATAGAAACTGGAACTCGGAATCGTATTATATGTTTTGAAGTATGATGAATCCAATGCATCCATTATTTTGTTGAAAATAAAATGAAGTTGTACCAGCAATATAGGTGTTAAAATAGCCATTAAACGTTAGATATAAAATTCGTCTGCAAGATGACTCTCCTCTTCACTCTGGCCCTCTTTGTCCAGAATGTTGATCACATCGTCGGAAACTTTCAGGAACATCTTGCAGTATGTAGGTTTTAGCTTTCCCTGTGTTCCGTGTCCATTAATGTCTGCTCCAATAAGTGTATGAAACCCTGGTAGAGCTGCTTGCTTTAGGACCCAGGGCTGTCGGTATGCATTTCTGCAACGTAGGTCCTGCCATGCACTCACTACAAGGATATGACTCAGATTTATCCTTGTTTGGAAATGGGAAGAAAACAGTTTTCAACGTTGTGATGCAAAAGGGGTAGGTAGACCATTTCATGGCTCAGAGAAGAATGCTCACTCCAACCTCAACCGTTTATGAGTTAAGCTGGTCAACAAGAAAAACACGTCGTTGGCAAAACTTCCCCCATGTAAAGCAAGTTTTGAGGAACTTGCAAGGCGGGCTCAGTTGCAAACGAAAGTGTGGAAGTCGTCACATGTGACCAAGCCAAACATTTGGTGCCCACTGGAACATGGGTGGGAAAGAAAAAGTGGAACACTTTTCCTGTCCAATGGCGTCAGAGCTCCTGGAAGGTCTCATCTGCTCATGCATAAGTATACTTCGCTGCACAAACAACTGTGCATGCATTCAGAACATTTTTGTTGCACAGAGCTGTGCACATGTCATGGCAATGAAAACTTTTAAAATCCACATTCAGTTAGCGACCTAGACATTCTACGTGATGATGACGAGGATGACAGTGCATTACAGGTGGGTAGAATGATTGTAGTCGCCGCACCAAATCGACTTACAAATATACAATCCTTCGTGATGAATAAATAATTTGCCAAAAAAGAAAGTTAACTTCGCTTTACAGTCACATTGTAATGTTGCGTTGAGTACATTGCAATTGTATAATTATTATTGTCTGGTGCAATTTTGAATATTGACAAATCGATGATGACATTGTTTGTCCACCAGTACATGTATACTTCTGTGTGTAGTTCCGCAGTTTTTCACAGAGTTGTCGTCATCATAGCTATCAAACACTTCCACAACCGTGTCAGCTTTTTGAAATCCTATCAGGAGTTGTTTGAAGTATGACAAGGCAAATGAATTGAATTGGTACCCCCCATCATTTGAATAACAGCCATGGCATCCCACATATACATCATGGTTGAAGTGGTGCTTTGCGGAAGTTCAGACACTCTCTCGACTTGAGCTTCCTGTTGATGACCCAGTTCCGCTTTGTTAGTTTTCTGTGTAGCCTTTTCTCTCCAGCACATACAGTGTTCAGGAGCGAATTTTGTACATCCTGTGTAGCCCAGTAGATAGGTTGATGAGTACATCTGGGTGAGATTCAGGCTCCCTCAATGTTTGGCATTTCACAGTGCTGCGACCAGTGGAGAAGCCAGATACCTCCAGAAGTCCTCTCAATGTCTGAAGTTGGCATTCCATACAAAGAGTCATACAATGCGTAATTTAAACTGCCGAGGGAGGGCAGCAGAACATGGAAGAACACGCTGGGAACTATGTGCACTAAGGTCTTCATCGGCCAAAAAGCGTCGCTTTTTTGTTGATAACACTGATGGTCAGGTAGACACAACTGAGGGTAAGAATTTGTTTCATGCGACAGCAACGACAGTGTACCAGAGACAACCTACGATAGATGATAGAACATACCTCACCAAGGCACAACACCCGGAGAGTCACCTATCATCATTATCGATGGCATGGCTTTTGTGCATGAATTTAGTATTCACAAAGGTCACATTGATAACTGTCAAGGCCTTTCAGCATTTTTTATTCGCGCGATGGGTAGAGGAGCTAAGTGACGCCCTGTCAAACTCAAGCCTATCTACGATGCAATGCGTCCTAACAAGACAAGCAGCTATACCAGGGTTTCATACACTTATTGGAGCAGACATCAATGGACACAGAACATAGGGAAAGCGAAAACCTACATACTTCTAGATGTTCCTGAAAGTTTCCGACGATTTGATCAGCGCCCTTGGTGGCTTTGGGGTTGGAATGTATCCGTCAGATCTGGTGCTATGTGGCTATGAACAGGTCCTGTTTCCTACTATACTTCCTACCTGATGCAGGTAAGATGGCACATGTGCAAACAACTGTGCAAGTGTGAAACAGCTGAATATACATGCACCAACATTCTGGACAAAGAGGGCTAGAGTGAAGAGGAGAGTCATCTTGCAGACGAATTTTCGATCTAACGTTTAATGGTTATTTTAAAACCTATAATGCTGGTATAACTTCATTTTATTTTCATCAAAATAATGGTTACATTGGATTCATCATACTTCAAAACATGTAAAACGATTCCGAGTTCAAGTTTCTATACCGTTTATTGCCAAAGATATAGCGATTATAAGACTTTTGGTGTCCGGTGGCGGCCATCTTGAATTTTCCCACGAAACAGTGGACGGAAAAAATGTAAGTATAAGTCAATATAAGTGAAAAAACACAATCATTTAAAATCTATATGAAAAGTTACTGGACATATATTTGCTACATACCTGCGTATAATATATATATATATATATATATATATATATATATATATATATATATATATATATATATATATATATACATTACGGTAATTTTAACGCATTTTTGGCTGGCATAGCTTTATTTTACTATTTTTCATAAAAACAATAGTTGCATTGGATTCCACATACTTCAAAACATATAAAACGACTCCAAGTTCAAGTTTCTATACCGTTTAATGCAAAATATATAGGGATTATAAGACTTTTGGTGACCGGTGGCGGCCATTTTGAATTTTTCCACGAAAAAGTGGACGGAAAATTGGAAACAGTTTTTTTTCGAGTCCTTTTAAAGTTGCATTCTGACATAATTTCCCCTTTTTAACGCATTTTAGAAAAGTCAATGTACACCATGACCGATATTTGCTTATTAGTATACTTCCTACCACATGTCTCACTTTGTGGATTTATACGTTATTTGATCAAATATAAGTTTGCAACAAACAACGGCTCTGGAGTTTCCCAAAAGTCGATCTATTTTTACCATCGGAACTCTCAGGTCAACGTAAGTAAACGATGGGGCAAACTAAAAGGCGGTTCCACATATCCACGTTAGTCGCTAGAGGCGCCACTAGGCAACACTACCCTAGTTATTTAAATCATCCTCAATTAGCCATTGACCGTACAGGCGCGTAGCCAGCGATAGTTTGTATGTGGGCAACTGGACATGCCGTAAATATGGAGCGTATCGAGCGGTGGCATCTTTGTGAATGTGGTATGTCGTTTCCGTTTAGTCTGCCAATTGTGATCCGCCTTTTAGTGTGGCCCTAGTGTGGTTTCCTGACAGCGCTTTTCACTGGAATTCCCTTCATCGAGGTCTAAACCAATCAGAGAATTCTAACTGGTGAGGCTCACCGGAACAATTTTTCGTCTTTTGCTGCTTTTTATCTTAAAATGGCATATTATGTGAAAATAAGTTGATAGGTAGTTGAGGAAAACAATATATAGTGTATGGGGAATGCTGGTTTACTGGGAAATTGTATTTTAAACATGGCGGAAGTCAGAATGCAACTTTAAGTGAAAAAACACAATTATTTAAAATCTATATGAAAAAGTCATAGAATGACACAATGACATACACTAGCTTGCGTGATGGCGCAATTTCCAACAATCATAGATTTACGGTGATTCCTATTGAACGCCGCTCCACACACACTGCTTCATCTCGCAGCGTCATGTCATACCGCATTATGACGGGGTGAAATTGGTCTTTCACACAGTGTATGACATCTCCATAATCTTGTAGTAGATGCGCAACCAGTATAACTTTTTGATGTTCGCTGCATTGTCAACTTTGTAATATCTGACATTTTATGGGTGACCTTGTTCGAGCGTGTCGTCAGTTTTATGTTTCCATGATACAGCAAAATTCTTTATACTGTTTTAAAGCAGATATATTGTGCTTTTTAAAAATGTATGGCTTGACAAATTTGTCATTAAATAAAGTAGCTATACAGCCAATTAAATATCAAGACGTTTTCTGAAGAGCGCAGTTTCTAAAATTGAACGTTTGACGGTGACCTTGTTTGACCTTGAATTACCGCTAACTGCACCACTTGGCAACTCTACGACAGGCCTTATTATGACGGGGAGATGCAGGGCTTTCCAATGATATAACATTCAGGAGTGTGTAGGGGGGGGGGGCATTTAAACTCATAAAATAACGCACTTTTTGCGGATTTGTCGCTCGCCTAAAAATGACAAACGCCAACACCAATAACGGGCCTTACACTGTAAGACGAGCCTTACACCAACCACCCTGTAAGTTACAGGGTGGTTGGTGTAAGGCTCGTTTCAAGACGACATATTATGAATTGAAAACATTATTTGTGACGGATGCAATCTTGTCATAATTTCCTGTCAATAGTACGGCTTTTATTTCAAGTAACTGCCAAGTTTTTGTGCCTGCGGAGGGAGGGGGCGCGTCGCATCAAGAATTTTCAGGGCAGGTAAAAATGTGTGGTACTTAAGTACATTAATCTTACGTTCTAGCTTGACGTATGTTAATTTGTTTCCACAGCAATTAACACGTGTGCAAGGTAATTATAATAAGTCTTCATTACAGACGGATTTTTATCAGGTCGTGGATTGTACCTGGCATAATGCCCACGCCAGAAAAAAAATTGTTATATATACTGTATTATATATTACTATTATGCATATTATGTATACCTATATAAAATAATATATGGTAATATGCAAGGCAATTTGTTAATTTTTATCATTTGGAAACCAGCATTGACCCCATTGTCAACAATTGTCTAGTAGTATTTGCTTATAATAAAATGTTTTAATGAAACACTCAAACATTAAAGGACAAAAAAGGCTACGGCTTCGTGTCATCCACCTAATAGGTCATTCCAGCATTTGTTATTTCTAAAGAGACTGAATGAAATAATATATTGTTATGTTTCAAATTCCCACAATGTTATGCTATTAATGTAAAAAAAAGTGTTCAAAGCCACAATGTTATGCTATTAGTGTAAAAAAAAGTTTTCATAGCTACAATATTATGCTATTAATATAAAAGTGTCCAAAGCCACAATGTTATGTTATTAATGTAAAAAGTGTTCAAAGCCACAATGTTATGTTATTAATGTATAAAGTGTTCAAAGGCACTGACCTAATATAGCCTATATAATGTTTCCTTCTGTGCCATGGGTTTTTAATTTGAAATTAATGACAATTATCATCTTCGAATGTAGTGATATGATTTCATGATTCATGTCATTTAGTAATTTATTTACCTCTCAAGAAACCTTTTTCTTCTCCCGTGTATTTTGGCCGCATCTCACAGCCTTCTTCAGCAGACTCGTGTTCACGGTGACCTCCGTAATAATTAACACGTGATGACAGTTGAGACATCTAAGTCTGTCCTGTTGTGTTCAAGACCGCACTACTTTTGCCTGGAGTGATGAAGAAGTTCCTGAGTTACGGTGCATTCATCAACGTCCTGGTAGGCGTGGTGGGGCTGTCTCCACACAGAGTAAGACTAAGTTCTGTGGCAGTTTGATGACACAGAAATCTTATTTGTCTGTCAGGGCCAGGATCCCAGCTGAAGGAGGCGTGAGGGGAAGGGAATGGTTCCCTCCCTGGGCCCTGGCAAAGGTGCTCTCATAAATCTGGCCCACGCAGGTTACATCAAGTGTGATGTCGTACGGTGTCCATCGCACAAGAAGGGCTACTGTGCACTGTCATGTCGGAGGTCAAGGTCAGTGGTGTGATTAAGGTCATTGTTGGAGAGAAGGTTGTGTGTTTAGCTGTTTGTGTTGCTTTTGTTGTTTAAAAGAAGGTTAGGATGACTTTGTGTGGGTGCAAATGATATTTAAACACATGCACACATACAAAACTCACACACACAAATATTCATACATAAATATACATACGTAAATATATACAATTGTATATACACACAAACACACTCATATCAAAGTAATTTAGTTTGATTTTGAGACTTGAAATGAAAAACACCTACAGGAACCAACTGTCAAGTGAATCGTATATTCACGTATCTGTGGAACTGTTTTAATCTTCTACAGTGTACATTGTCCCCAGGGCTTTATGCAGGACCAAATTATTGCCAGTCACACATGTTTTGGTCGTCATATGGATGTTAAGTGTTTAGCCAGTTTACAAACTTTAAATGTGTCTGATGCCCTGACGTGGACTACAATCACACATGTGACACCATTTACACTCACTTCTAAGGCATAATTGACAATATCTATGGTTTTGGAAGACTTTTTTTGCTCCTTCATTTTTTACCCGTCCACTCATATTTCACTTTTAGAGTCGTCATTTGTTCATTTTACGTTTCTCAAGTTCACTTGACTGTTCAGAACAGTACCTGTGCAAGGGCGGCTGTTTGTGCATGAATAGTATGTGTGCAGTAATTGCGGAATGGCTTAATTGTGGCCGCAGTGACGTCTCCACCGGTCAAGTTGCTGTCCCAGGGTCATCTTGTCCAGTCACACGAAATATCCTGGTTTGACAGGCGTGGCCCAGTGACATGCAGACCTGGGATTCTGGTCATGTGACCGCAGTCACATGACTGGTGAAGTCAAGTCTAACCCATGTGTAGAGACGACAATAACTCCAGTTACAGAGCTAGGATAATCTGGCTAGATTCAGCACAGCAGTTTAGTTACACATGGGAGTAATGTTCTCATTGTATTAGGTTCGAAATGTTGTGAAGACATTGGTTCTGATTTGCGTTGTGTTCTGCAGGGCCAGGATCCCAGCTGAAGGAGGCGTGAGGTGGAGGGAATCGTTCCCTCCCTGGGCCCTGGCAAAGGTGCTCTCATAAATCTGGCCCACACAGGTTACATCAAGTGTGATGTCGTACGGTGTCCAACGCACAAGAAGGGCTACTGTGCACTGTCGTGTCGGAGGTCAATGTTAGTGGTGTGATTAAGGTCATTGTTGGGGAGAAGATTGTGTGTTTAGCTGTTTGTGTTGCTTATGTTGTTTAAAAGAAGGTTAGGATGACTTTGTGTGGGTGCAAATGATGTTTGAAAATGCACACACACACACACACACACACACACACACACACACACACACACACACACACACACACACACACACAGCAACAACACACACACACACACACACACACACACACACACACACACACACACACACACACACACACGTAGACATCCAGACAGTGCAGGATGATGGTTTTTGTGATGTCGCAGGCTGGAGAAAGGGAAGAGGTCAAAGGTGAAGGACTGGGACACTGCCTCTCTCTCCGACCTACATCAGGGAGACAACGTACGTGACTTTGTCCTCAAGTCATCCAACATGGTCTTTGTCAAATGAGTTCAACTCCTGCATCCTGGGAGTCGACCACAGTCACCAACAGTGGCGACTGCGTCATGTCACTGTGTCGACGTGTCGAGAACAACGACCTGATCTACGTGA
This sequence comes from Oasisia sp. SBJ-2009, assembly GCA_964017155.1. Taxonomy (NCBI): domain Eukaryota; kingdom Metazoa; phylum Annelida; class Polychaeta; order Sabellida; family Siboglinidae; genus Oasisia; species Oasisia sp. SBJ-2009. The sequence goes on along the minus strand of OZ024864.1, from coordinate 47,758,770 downwards.
AGAAGATGGGACTGCGGGTTGTCATCACGCAGCTAAAGATGACGCTGTCGATCTCGTTGCGGTTCAAGCGTCAACCTGAAGCTGGTCGCACTGTGCGGTGGCTGCGGTGACTGTCACAGAGCACACCTTCCGTCCCAACTGTCACATGCTCAACTGCGACTAGACCCATAGACTGACACAGGCGTGTTGACATCGCGAAGGACGTCACGCAGAAAACACTGACCAAGAAAATCGACGAGACTGTTGTGTCACTGGAAGTCAACGATGATTCCTCGTGCTCACCAGTCTCCACCAAGTAGCAAGGTGACAGTTTCCATCACGCCATCTGGCTGCAGCCACTGCACCTCGGGTTGGAATCCTGGGCTGTAGTGTTGAACCGTGGGCAAGTTAGTTCATTAGTTCATTCAGCCATACGAATGAGTACCTGGATGTATAATGTGGTGGATATTTGTGTACAAGTAGTCTTTGTGCATTAATTGCAACATGGCTAAGTGCTTCCCAGAGAAGTCAAGATGGTGTTCAATTAAACAGATCTGACAGTGGCACTTGGAGGGTGAAATTAATGACAGCTCCTGGACAATATCAGTTGTCACCACCAGATGGTGGGATGGAAAATGTCATATTGCTACAAAACGTCAGTTGACAGTTGTGTTTCTTTGAGGTGAGACATATAATGTTACACATATGTGGCTCTAGGACACTGATAAACTCACATAGTTGACAACTATTGCTGGACTGCAGTGGTAAGTAGCCATGGCAACAGTTGTAGTGACTTATTCTCAGCTGATTAAGTATGTGATGTATGTGAGAACATACACATATGTATTTCTCCAAATGTTGTGTTGAATCTGTCAGAGGCACTGGAAACACTTTGAGTAATAACATCCAAACCACAAACTGAATCATAGTCTCACAAAATAGTCTATTTTTAGGGGCAGATTTAAGGACTGTTTAAATAGCACTGCAGAAGGTAACTTTCCAGGAGTGTTTACACGGGTAGAATGGGTGATATGTATATTCTAAAAGTATCATGTTTTGTACTAGGAACTTACCTACCTTCAAGTTTGTACACATCAGCCATTGAGGTCAGAGGCCAATGGTTCAAGGACACGAATGCACATGGAGAGTAGCGTGGTGTCTCTGGGTCTGTCCAGTACAGACAATACTACATGGGAAGTATTCAGCCACGTCGAATGCATTATGCAAAGGTTCATCATTAACAACATCCTCATCTGAGTGCTATACGTCTATAGAGCTCGTCCTATAGAGAGTCCAGGCCACCTAGCAATGCCAGTCTGTCTGTCTCTAGTGAAATGTATCTCATCTGTTCATCTTTCGTTACATTGTGGTGTTGTTGGGTTTATTTGATAGACAAAACATTTATAATTGTCCTATGATACATTGAATTGATACAAAAGTTAGGAGGAATATTACGCTCATTTACAGAAGTGATATTATTTATTTGTTGATTGTGTACAAAACTTAGTAGCAATTAATACAAAGTATACAAACTACTAAGACAAACTAGACAGGTAACTGACATTTTTGGTCATCAATAAATTGCTAAATTTGTAAAAAAAAATATACTCTGCGTAGATCGGAAATGAAATAAAGCAAGTTACAAAAGCATGTCTTGTCCAGTGTGGTTAATATTGACCTGCATAAAATGACCACAGTGTTGGTTTTGACAAACACAGTGAGTCCATGGAACAGTTGACTTGTTAATCTGAGGACAAGAATAACTAATGTTGTAACATTGTTACTGTTCTATTTGGTGCTAGTTAGCACCGGGTGTTCTGTGTGTGTTCATGTGTCCAGCTGTCAGTGTCGCGTGTCGGAGTGACACATTGATTAGTGTGTATTAAAGAAGCACATGTCATTCCTCAAAAACCCAAAATATTGAATGAAATTGTTCAATTGTAATTAAGTTTCAAACTCAAAGTCGCAGAGCAGCTCTTCTCAATTTCCCAAGTAAAATCATCAAAATCATGCACAAAGTGATTCAAAAGCATCGCATTTATTTGAAATCATTAGTCAGTCCACATACCTTTACAGAAATATTGCTAAGCATATACGTGCATGTCACGTTCATGCTTATTTCCAGAGCCATAGTTGCTTCTCTGAAACGAACAGCCGTAGTTGTCCTACCATTCACCAGAGGGCGACACGCTGCTATGATAAAATCCATAGTTTATCTAACATTCACCAGATGGCGAAATTGTTGTCCGCGGTCTGAAAATTAATGATGTACACGTTTTAACAACGTGTAAATATGTGCATGCATGTGTCTTATTTGTGTATAGGCACGTGTGTGTGTGTGTGTGTGTGTGTGTGTGTGTGTGTGTGTGTGTGTGTGTGTGTGTGTGTGTGTGTGTGTGTGTGTGTGTGTGTGTGTGTGTGTGTGTGTGTGTGTGTGTGTGTGTGTGTGTGTGTGTGTGTGTGTGTGTGTGTGTGTGTGTGTGTGTGTGTGTGTGTGTGTGTGTGTGTGTGTGTGTGTGTGTGTGTGTGTGTGTGTGTGTGTGTGTGTGTGTGCACACCTCAGCATTGTGAAACTAATTTGCCAACAATGAAAAACTTTATTCCCTGTAAAATCAATAATTAATTATTTATAAAGTTATTACAGTATAATATATTACAGCACATTAAATGAGCAATTTTCTAAACTGATCAAAGGGCAGACTTATTTTCAAAAGTAAACATGTTATAACGTGCCAAAATATGTAACATTTGTGTATAACTTGTCGTACTAGCTGTTGATAGCACAATCAACATTTTCATGAGTGAATATGAGAAATGACAAATAGTGAACTGAGTGACTGTGAACACAACCAGCAGTGTTTTAGTGAACACAAAACACCAGCAGGAATTGAACCTACTTCACAGCACTAACAGACATGTCATCAAAGTTCACGATCATCTGTAATAGATGCGAGGAAAGAAGACTGATGACAGTGACCTCTTCAGGCAAATGTACAAACCATAATGCACTGCGGTGTACGCCTGTTTCAAGTCGTTCATTTCTTCAGGTGTTGGCTGTTGCGCTGTGATCTAGAGGCGCCCTCTATGGGTGGACTGCCACATTCGGCCTTCACCACAAGCAGATGGCGCTAGTTGTAGACGGGAGATCACACAGGACTGATTGTCAGAACTGATTTCAGCCATGTGACTTGCGACTCACACACCCAATGACGTGCTTAAGCTCACCCCCCACAGTTACGATGTCGTAACGGCCGCTACAACGTTGTAAGTACGCTCATGAACCCAGCCCCAGGGCAACAGATCTGTTTTACAGGAGCATGAGAAAATAACAGTGCCACACGGCCTTAGACGTGTCGACTGCTGACAACACCAGGGGTGATATGCATGTCCTCAGACTAGCTTAGGCGCCGCACAGGCGCTACCCTCAGACTAACTGTGCCGTGGCCCAGCGAGTGATTCAGTCGGTATGCATGAACCGGTCGCAGCGCGATTTAGGCGCCGCATAGTTAGTCTGTGGACGGCGATTCTGAGAGTCAATTGAGGAGTATTCGAGGCTATTTGAGGAGCTTCGAAACAGGGATTCCCCACGAATTCTGCCGCATTGCGCACGCGCGCGGTGACGCACGGGGTCAAATAGGGGTTCATCGCACGTCGTGGTCAGTGTTTGTTTACATTAAGCTTGGCGTGGAAGTCGGCGAAGGTGGGAAGCGCATGGAGAAAAAAGTTAAGCGTAAGCCGCCCTGTCGAGATGACGAAATAATATGTTTAATTGAGGGAATCGGCAACTAAAAAACTATTTTGATGAGCAAGTTACAAAATTCGGTAACAATCAAGAAAATGGTAAGTTTGACGAGAGTTCACCGCTAAAGTGAATTCGCTCGGTGGCGCAAGAACGGAGGACAACCTAAACAAAAGGGGAAACATTTTAAATCTGCGGTCTTAAAACGCACTACGTGATCAAGGAAAAGTGAGAGGCAGACCACCAAATTGACCTCTGTATGCTGATGTATGCTGAACTAGTGCGTGATGCCCCAGTAGGGGTTTTGTACTACAAACCATCAGAATCAGAATATCATCATGGATACAACTGGTGAAGGAACCGATGTGACAACGGGAATTGATGGCGAGTATTCATAACTAGTCAAATGAATGATTACTGTCTGTGGTGTGTGTTGTACTTTCAAGTGTCACCATATTATGTACAATTCCTTATTTACTACAGTGACTTTTTTGGTAAAAAAATAATAGAAAATTAAACAAAGGAAATTAAATCCCAATCAGTGTTTTCTATTTAAATTTTATTATTTTAATTTGTGATGTGTGCTTGTGACATATTACAACAAAACTAAGTGGCACTAAAGCGAGAACTGACTGTTTTCAGACTTGTTGATAGCATAATTATTATAACATAAAATTAATTTATATTAAAACATACACTGGTATATATGTAATTATTGTTGGAGTACAGTTGTCACAGCTATAATTCTCATTCCGATATAAATGAACCAAATACATTAATGACACATATGAAACTTTATTTTATATAGTTCAATATCCATTAGTAAATCAAACATATGCCTATATTCAAATTGTTATGATGGTATGAATGCTACAGACAGTTGTATTGTGAAAGCAACTCTTATGCAGAACTGTTATACAGAAATAATTCTTATGTACAGTAACACGCAACTCATACATGATACAATGGAAATAATATATTAACACAATGCGTAAATATGTAATATTTACTAAACTTATAATGTTCACGTTTCAGTGCAAGGCACAGACAGCTTCATGTTGGACACAGGTGATGGCCAGGCTATGTTGATGATGCATGGGGTGAGCAATCTCTATTTATCTTTGATTTTCATATCTAATTAGCAATGTCAAACAGCTTATGTAAACAATGTGGGTTGCATCAAGCATCCTATTAATGGAAACTTACCAGGACAGAGAGAGAGAGAGAGAGAGAGCCATCATAAAAATAGCACAGTGGGGGGAACTCAAGTTACAGGCAGCCACCTTAAAGTGGCAGGCATCCATAACCAGGGCAATTATATTACAATAGCAATACACAAGAGCATGGCCAGCCCTAGAGTTGGTGACTGGTAGAGTTACATAATAGGACATAGGTCAGTATCCACACTTTGTCACATCTACAATGATCTGTCACCTTCTAAATTCTAAACAATAATCATACTTACATATCACACACAAACACACAGACACATACACACACACGTTGGTGTATGGGAGTATATACACATTTTGATTTTGATCAATTAAATGAACATCTTAACTCTATATTATGTGAGTAAACAACATGTCGGGTAAGACTGAACCATGGTAACATACAGGTATAGTGACTCTATTCTTCAGTTACAGAAAACAGGATTGACTATGTCAATAACAAAGTGCATGTGTTAATTCAAATAAGTTACTAAAGCAACATGTTTTGGCATTCCAGATGTATCATCATCTGTGATGCCTGCACCACTGCCAGAACCTCCACCACAGCCTGAGCCAGGTGCCAGCTGGTTTATGCAGGTGGAGTCACTAAAGCAGCAGTTACTGCTACTTTGACAGTTACGTTGACACAATGGGCATCTGTGTATGTCTGTTCGTGTTGATTCCACGTGTTGAGGATCGGTGAGAGAATATATATCCACTGTCCCCAAGAAACACATCAGTCAATGGTTTTCGTGGCGACTCGAATGCTGAAACAGCTGCTATTCCCTCAGGATTCTGGAATCTTGCACTGAACCCGGCCACTTGGCAAATGGCAATGCAGTTCATAATCCTCATGTCAGCATCACATATGAACTACAACAGAGACAGATGACACTCATTTAATGTGCATGTTTTTATACCTGAGTCGATGCATTTTTTAATACTTTATACTGTGTAGTTATTACTAGTTTGTGCATGAAACAAAACTGTGTCTTACATTTTATTTAGAAGTGGTCAATAGCAATTAATTATTAAGTGTTGAATTTGTAACTGATGCATTTCAAACAGCACTTTATTGTTAAGTTTAAATGACTACAGTAAAATAGTACCTGGACATTTTTGCATTTAAACACATTTATAGCATTAAACATGCAAATAAAAAAATGGTACATAGGTAAAAAGATCCAAGTATCCTACATCATTCTCTTGATCTATCATAATAAAAACAGCCTTTCCATTCAAGCAATAAACCCCTAGCATGCAGGCATCTATGTATGCTACCCTGTCCTCAAAGTGTAGCCATGTGTGATCAGCTGCAAGAAGCACTTGAACAAACAATAGTAGGAGCTGGTGGCTGGGGACAGATGTCTGGTGTTACTAATTGCAATTAAGTGGCATGTGCAAATAAGGTAGCTACAGTGTACTTTAATTAGAGGAAACATCAGTGACTGGCACAAGAGGCAAAATTAACTGTTTCACAGTGTACAATAAATCAATAATAATAATAGTTTATTTCTTATATAGCGCCCCATCCAAATAATTGTTCTGGGACGCTTTACAATGATTATTCCTAAAATAATAATAATAAAAATACATACTAATAACATAATATATATATATATATATATATATATAATAATAATACTAAAAAGTTAATACAATACTACTTTGATGAAATGAGGATATACTAATAAAACAAATATGATACTTTAAAATACAGACTTAAATTGGCACACAACTGCACACTATATTAAAAATGAATAAATAAGTAAAATAGTATAAACATGTAGTAAATAAAAATAAAATAGTATACATATATACTATACTAAACACATATATCCATAGGTGTTTCACATAAGTGAATAATAATAATAATTCAAGTACCCTGTATATGTGGTCAAATCAATACATCATCATATTTGTGATGATATATTCCTACATAGCTACAGTTGGTATGCTGTCAAATGTCAACAATATAGGCAAGTAATAATTTTTGAGGAACTTCTACCTTCCCTCAGACCATACAGAGCAAATATATGTTAGGAGTGTTATTAGCAACAAAACCAAGCTGCTCACAGGTGACAACTAAAAAATGTAACCTGCTTTCATTGGTATGACCTCAGTGATAAAGGTTTTCGTTCTTACTAGAAAATGTGGTCAATTTTCAAATGATCTATTGAAATTTTTGACTGAAGAAAAGCAAATGAAATCTAACTAAAATAATAGCCATACTGAAATAAAAGTACTTGAAATATTATTTGAGAAACAAATCAAATAATTTAGGGAAGTATTTCAATACAAATTTATACAACCGATTCATTTCACGTAGTGTCACATACAATTACAAATAGTTAATAAAATGTAATTACATTTTAATTATGAAGTTGTATTTAAATCTATGTTTGATCATGTATTCGCATCTTTAAAAAAAATTGTGGTCATTCAAGTACTTCAAGAAGTACTTCAGTAAATACGTATTACCTAGTATGTTAAAATAGAGTCACATTGCATAAAGGTTTTGTGAAATTGTAACTATTTGATAAATCACACGTTACCTGGACGTTTATCGAGTGAAAATTCTCCCTGTTGACATATGCTCGTGCTCGTGCGGACGTGGGTCCCGTCGATTCATGCCGCCGCGGTGGGGAATCCCGCTAGCCGGAGGAACTCGCCTTCTGTCGGTCGGCTTGTTGTTGCGTCGGTAGCTGTACCCACTCATGCATCCGAGCGAACAAAGCGTTGGTCACACGGTGGATGGTTCGGGAAGCGGTTGACTGGTCGATACGGATGGTCTCAGCCACCAAGTTTTAGAAACAAACTCGCATACGTATCTATAACTTGCAGAGTAGCCGGCAAGGAGCCTTATCGCGTGTCGATCGGGGTACTCTAAGTCGTCTAGCAGTTCATCCACGATTGTTAGGATATCGTGACGGCGAAATCTAAACTTGTCGTATAACTCTCCGTCATCGTACATATCCAGTGGATTCTTCCTATCCCGGAATACCCGATTTCGCGTCAAATTCCTCCTGTGTTGACTTCTCCAAACTACTACGGCCGCCATTTTTATAACCACCTCCTAAGAGTTACACCTCCTAGCTAGAGGGCCTAGAGATAGGCGGTCGCAGTGCGGGCAACAGCCTAAAATCGAGCCTATGCGGTGCTCATGCATACCGGATTAGCGAACTTGCGACCTCGCAACCGAGTTATACCCCGTTTCGCGACTTAGTCCCTGGCCATGCATACGGCGCCAAAACTGCTTTCAATTGGTTTATAATAATAGCAACATTTATAAAGCGCCATAAATCTAGATAATATTCATTCAGAGGCGCTGGACATGAATATGTATACATGGATCGTTGAATTATAATATTAAATTTGTTAAGGTATATGAAATATTTAAAATATGCATAAAAAGTAATAGTAATGAATGATAAAATAAATAAGTTACCTAAAGATGATTATTAAAATAAATGGTACATTGATAATAGAATATATGTTTTGTTAACCCATTAGACCCCCACGCGTCCGAAAGCGTCCGGGTCGCTCCTCCCCAGAGCGCCCGAAAGCGTCCGACACGGAAAAAGCCTCTAGCGGTGGCACCATCTTGCGGATACTTATGAGACTAATTCCCACTGATTCCTTGATATCTTAGCTATGAATCCTGGGTAATTTTGACATGGGTTCGCATTGAAAAAATTCGAGTTTTTCGTGATTGAAGTTCATCATCTGTGGACCTCCAAAAATGGCGGCGTCTTGGACATCGTAGCTGTTTACTACTGATTAAGTTTGTGCTTATATATCGTTGGATTTGGACACTTCTGGCATTGAACTGAAGGTGAGTTTACATTACGTTCGAAATACAACTGAATGAGCGATAAAATGAATGATCGGAGCTTTGTTTATGTTTCGTTGTCCAAGTTGGGTGAACACCAGTCGGGTTTTTAGCACCGAAACTGTTGATTATGTCGTGATATATGACAATTAGGTGTTTTATTATAACAAATCATTAGGTAACATTGTCAATTTTCGTAATGGTTGACATTTCGTTGTTTCAGGTTTCAAAATGCCAGTGATCCACGATGTCAACATACACATTGGCATGACACAGACGTCACATATAGGATGATGACAACCAAGATAGAAGTCTTACAAAGCTGTGTTTCCTGTCCATATTCAGACAAAATGAACTGATTTATATAGTACTATGTCTAAACAAGGCAGAGCATGTGCAAATAGAACAATTATAATACATTTTATGTGAATAAAACGTGATATTCTACTATATTGTTGTCCAGAATAGTAATGTTCTATGTTTGTCACCTTCATATTACAATATATTTTTTTCCAACATACACCATAATTACACCATTTTAAAGATAATTAAATGAACATCAAAATAAACACAACTTGCAATTATAGAAAATCAGTAGTTTTGAAGATACAGCTTAAAATGTGCAAGCACCCCGAATTGGCGAAATCAGTGGCTGCAGCTTGGGGAACAGGAGCACAAGTCAATTTAAACGGCTGGGGTCTAATGGGTTAAATTAGTGTAAAACATGTACGATATAATAAATAGGTAAATTAAATAAATTAATAAAACTTAAATAAACTGCCAGGTGTCTACACTCCACACATAGCCCGGAATAGGTGGGTTTTCAACAGTCTTTTAAGTCACGAGGCAACATGTTTTCTTCATCTCAGTTGGGAGTGAATTCCACAGTTGTCGCCGTGTCGGCTGCGAGCTAGATGGCGCCACGTACAAGTCCTTCATTTAGAATATTAAAAATTGTATACAAGCGTGGAGGCCACATCGCAAGAAGGATATTGATATGCTAGAAAGAGTACAAAGGAGAGCAACCAAAATGATACCAAAACTGAGGAATATTAGTTATGAAATGCGTCTAAAAGAATGTGGTTTAACAACATTAGAAACTAGGAGGTTGAGAGATCAGACAGAAGTGTTTAATATATTGAATGACTATGAAAATATTAACAAAAATATTTGTTTTTCAGGTAAGGAAGAGAGGACTAGAGGACATGGATATACATTAACAAAGAAGCAGTGAAGACTAGATATTAGAAAATTCTCATTTCCACAAAGAACAGTAAATGAGTGGAACTGATTATCAGCTGATTGTGTAGGTGCTTGTACTGTAGTGATAATGTTTAAAAATAAAATCAACTTATACCTAAGAAGGGCGGGTTAGATTTAGATAGATAGGATGGACTCTGTATAAGCAATTAAGGGCTTCCTTGTTCACCTGCCATCTAGAGTTCATTCTCTAGGTGACATTCTTGTTAAATCTTGTAAATTATGCATGTAGTGCATTTATTAGTTTCTGAAGTTGTATGAAAGAACGTAAGATTGGTACATTTCTTAGAAATAACTTGTCAATTATTCTCACCCATCCTACGTCCTCGGTGCTCTGACTGCCCCAGTCTGCAGCACTGGCCTACAGCATCTGGAGACACATTAGAAGTAAAGGTGAGTTCTTATTGCACACATCCATCCAGTCCATTGTTGAGGACACATTACTTCCCAGGAGACCTGGTCAAGTCAATGCAATGTTGACATCACAGGGAACAATTCAGCCACGTCAGGATTAAACACATATGTACACGGGTAGATGTCACTGACTCATTCCCAGGACGTATTGATCTGTGCAGCCACTTAACTTGTAAGAAGTCCTGATGCAGCTGCCAGTGGTTCACGATAGTGACATCATTACAGACTTACAATATACAGAGTTGACCCTGATAGCAATCATACTGCTTAACTGTGTTGTAAAGTTACATTTTTGTGTAACTGCATATTTGACTAATAACTATGAGAATGTTCTTGTGCAAAGCAACTGTGAAGGCCAAGCAACCTACATGTACATGGTTACTTTATATGTTCAGTGTACTTGATATAATGGAACTGTTGAACACACTTTATATGTGGAATTAAATTGTATCTTTACACTGTCATTATTCGAACACACTTACATTTGTCTGTGTTACACAACCGACGCCATGTAATCGGTCTGCGCAAGGTGATGATAGGGTCCACTATCACCAGGTCTCTCTCATTCAGGACCAGCTCAGCAAACTGATTGAAAACATGTGAAATTGCAATTAGAGAAACATGTAAACATTATATGTATTATGTAATGAAAGAAGGTAACTAGAGATGTCTGACAGGTTGATAAGTCCTTTCTGTTTTTCAGAACCTCTACAAAGATGGACATTGCAGACAATGGTTCAGGAGAGCGGTGGTTGCGCGGTAGAGCGCCGGACTGTCAATTGAGGGGACGGTGGTTCAATCCTACCTGCCGCCATTTTGAAACTTAGGCAATTTCATTCACCCTACATTTGCCTGCGTCTTTCGGAAGAGACACTAAAAGCCGGCGGTCTCTTCTGTCTGGTGTCTACGCCAGGGGAAGTAAAAGATCCCACACAGGAGGTAAATGTGTAACCTGTAGTGGACTCACTAATTCTAGAGGAGGATAACTCCTGCGTTAGCCCAAGTTTGGAGGAAACCACCAAAGAATTAAATGCATTAGCATTATAAAATACAGTAAGTAAATCACAAAATATCAAGAAATTCAAACTGGCAAGGTGTCATGGTTCTATGTCAGATCCCTATATACTTATGTCCACGATGAATACACCACAGCTGTGCCTTCTCTCTGGTATCTGGTGACAATGTGACTGTACAGGTCCCTCGAGACACTTCATTTGGGTATCTGGTGACAATGTGACAGTCCAGGTCCCTCGAGGCACTTCATTTGGGTATCTGGTGACAATGTGACAGTCCAGGTCCCTCGAGACACTTCTTTTGGGTATCTGGTGACAATGTGACAGTCCAGGTCCCTCGAGGCACTTCATTTGGGTATCTGGTGACAATGTGACAGTCCAGGTCCCTCGAGGCACTTCATTTGGGTATCTGGTGACAATGTGACAGTCCAGGTCCCTCGTGACACTTCATTTGGGTATCTGGTGACAATGTGACAGTCCAGGTCCCTCGAGACACTTCATTTGGGTATCTGGTGACAATGTGACAGTCCAGGTCCCTCGAGACATTTCATTTGGGTATCTGGTGACAATCCAGGTCCCTCGAGACACTTCATTTGGGTATCTGGTGACAATGTGACAGTCCAGGTCCCTCGAGACACTTCATTTGGGTATCTGGTGACAATGTGACACTCCAGATCCCCCGAGACACTTCATTTGGGTATCTGGTGAGAATGTGACTGTCCAGGTCCCTCGAGGCACTTCATTTGGGTATCTGGTGACAATGTGACAGTCCAGGTCCCTCGAGGCACTTCATTTGGGTATCTGGTGACAATGTGACAGTCCAGGTCCCTCGTGACACTTCATTTGGGTATCTGGTGACAATGTGACAGTCCAGGTCCCTCGAGACACTTCTTTTGGGTATCTGGTGACAATGTGACAGTCCAGGTCCCTCGAGGCACTTCATTTGGGTATCTGGTGACAATGTGACAGTCCAGGTCCCTCGAGGCACTTCATTTGGGTATCTGGTGGCAATGTGACAGTCCAGGTCCCTCGTGACACTTCATTTGGGTATCTGGTGACAATGTGACAGTCCAGGTCCCTCGAGACACTTCATTTGGGTATCTGGTGACAATGTGACAGTCCAGGTCCCTCGAGACATTTCATTTGGGTATCTGGTGACAATGTGACAATCCAGGTCCCTCGAGACACTTCATTTGGGTATCTGGTGACAATGTGACAGTCCAGGTCCCTCGAGACACTTCATTTGGGTATCTGGTGACAATGTGACAGTCCAGGTCCCCCGAGACACTTCATTTGGGTATCTGGTGACAATGTGACAGTCCAGGTCCCCCGAGACACTTCATTTGGGTATCTGGTGACAAAGATCTTCCAAGCTATTAGGAAGGCTTCAAATCATGTAGTATTCTCCCCAGTGGGTTTACATAGACAATGTTTCGTGCAGTGTGGTAAAACAACTCCCAATGGTTTCCCGACACAGTGAACGGTGCCAACACCACACTGTCAACATTGAAGACATGCTGAAAAGACAGGCATATTAAGACATTCTTAGTAACACTGACCTGCCATTTAAAAATACCCATTTCATAAAAAACATGTTTAAAAGATACATTTTCCATTTAATAAAATATAGTAAATATCAACAGGAAAACACTATGTTTCAGATGACGCATTCCAATTGTAATGATACAAAAGGTATAAGCAAATTGTAATATCAAAAGCACTAAAATGACAATTTCAGAACGGAGAAGCAACAGTTTATTTAAGTGAACTTTGACAGTGTGTACTTGCCGAAGTATTATAATGATAAGTAACATTAATATTCCCATGGTGCCAATGAACGGCAACAAATACTAGGAGTTGTTACATAGAAAACGACATTCTGCCCATTTAGAGTGAACAATGAGAACTGGAGGCTACACTTTGTATGGAACGAGAACTTATTTACTTCCCACTGTAGCTACAGAAACATACCTTGGGCACTGATGAACTTGGCACCTGGAGCAGCTGGTGTGTGGTTGGAGACAGCTGCTTGGGCTGACAGCAACTGGAGCAGCTGGTGTGTGTGGTTGGAGACAGCTGCTTGGGCTGACAGCAACTGGAGCAGCTGGTGTGTGTGGTTGGAGACAGCTGCTTGGGCTGACAGCAACTGGAGCAGTAGGTGTGTGGTTGGAGACAGCTGCTTGGACTGACAGCAACTGGAGCAGTAGGTGTGTGTGGTTGGAGACAGCTGCTTGGGCTGACAGCAACTGGAGCAGTAGGTGTGTGTGGTTGGAGACAGCTGCTTGGACTGACAGCAACTGGAGCAGTAGATGTGTGTGGTTGGAGACAGCTGCTTGGGCTGACAGCTACTGGAGCAGTAGGTGTGTGTGGTTGGAGACAGCTGCTTGGACTGGCAGCAACTGGAGCAGTAGGTGTGTGTGGTTGGAGACAGCTGCTTGGGCTGACAGCAACTGGAGCAGTAGGTGTGTGTGGTTGGAGACAGCTGCTTGGGCTGACAGCAACTGGAGCAGCTGGTGTGTGTGGTTGGAGACAGCTGCTTGGGCTGACAGCAACTGGAGCAGCTGGTGTGTGTGGTTGGAGACAGCTGCTTGAGCTGACAGCAACTGGAGCAGTAGGTGTGTGTGGTTGGAGACAGCTGCTTGGACTGACAGCAACTGGAGCAGCTGGTGTGTGTGGTCGGAGACAGCTGCTTGGGCTGACAGCAACTGGAGCAGTAGGTGTGTGTGGTTGGAGACAGCTGCTTGGGCTGACAGCAACTGGAGCAGCTGGTGTGTGTGGTTGGAGACAGCTGCTTGGGCTGACAGCAACTGGAGCAGTAGGTGTGTGTGGTTGGAGACAGCTGCTTGGGCTGACAGCAACTGGAGCAGTAGGTGTGTGGTTGGAGACAGCTGCTTGGGCTGACAGCAACTGGAGCAGTAGGTGTGTGTGGTTGGAGACAGCTGCTTGGGCTGACAGCAACTGGAGCAGTAGGTGTGTGTGGTTGGAGACAGCTGCTTGGGCTGACAGCAACTGGAGCAGCTGGTGTGCGTGGTTGGAGACAGCTGCTTGGGCTGACAGCAACTGGAGCAGCTGGTGTGTGTGGTTGGAGACAGCTGCTTGGGCTGACAGCAACTGGAGCAGTAGGTGTGTGTGGTTGGAGACAGCTGCTTGGACTGACAGCAACTGGAGCAGCTGGTGTGTGTGGTTGGAGACAGCTGCTTGGACTGACAGCAACTGGAGCAGCTGGTGTGTGTGGTTGGAGACAGCTGCTTGGGCTGACAGCAACTGGAGCAGCTGGTGTGTGTGGTTGGAGACAGCTGCTTGGGCTGACAGCAACTGGAGCAGTAGGTGTGTGGTTGGAGACAACTGCTTGGGCTGACAGCAACTGGAGCAGTAGGTGTGTGTGGTTGGAGACAGCTGCTTGGGCTGACATCAATTGGAGCAGTAGGTGTGTGTGGTTGGAGACAGCTGCTTGGGCTGACAGCAACTGGAGCAGTAGGTGTGTGTGGTTGGAGACAGCTGCTTGGGCTGACAGCAACTGGAGCAGTAGGTGTGTGTGTGTGGTTGGAGACAGCTGCTTGGACTGACAGCAACTGGAGCAGCTGGTGTGTGTGGTTGGAGACAGCTACTTGGACTGACAGCAACTGGAGCAGCTGGTGTGTGTGGTTGGAGACAGCTGCTTGGGCTGACAGCAACTGGAGCAGTAGGTGTGTGGTTGGAGACAACTGCTTGGGCTGACAGCAACTGGAGCAGTAGGTGTGTGTGGTTGGAGACAGCTGCTTGGGCTGACAGCAACTGGAGCAGTAGGTGTGTGTGGTTGGAGACAGCTGCTTGGGCTGACAGCAACTGGAGCAGTAGGTGTGTGTGTGTGGTTGGAGACAGCTGCTTGGACTGACAGCAACTGGAGCAGCTGGTGTGTGTGGTTGGAGACAGCTGCTTGGGCTGACAGCAACTGGAGCAGCTGGTGTGTGTGGTTGGAGACAGCTGCTTAGGCTGACAGCAACTGGAGCAGTAGGTGTGTGTGGTTGGAGACAGCTGCTTGGACTGACAGCAACTGGAGCAGTAGGTGTGTGTGGTTGGAGACAGCTGCTTGGACTGACAGCAACTGGAGCAGCTGGTGTGTGTGGTTGGCGACAGCTGCTTGGGCTGACAGGAACTGGAGCAGCTGGTGTGTGTGGTTGGAGACAGCTGCTTGGACTGACAGCAACTGGAGCAGTAGGTGTGTGTGGTTGGAGACAGCTGCTAGGGCTGACAGCAACTGGAGCAGCTGGTGTGTGTGGTTGGAGACAGCTGCTTGGGCTGACAGCAACTGGAGCAGTAGGTGTGTGGTTGGAGACAACTGCTTGGGCTGACAGCAACTGGAGCAGTAGGTGTGTGGTTGGAGACAGCTGCTTGGGCTGACAGCAACTGGAGCAGTAGGTGTGTGGTTGGAGACAACTGCTTGGGCTGACAGCAACTGGAGCAGTAGGTGTGTGGTTGGAGACAGCTGCTTGGGCTGACAGCAACTGGAGCAGTAGGTGTGTGGTTGGAGACAACTGCTTGGGCTGACAGCAACTGGAGCAGTAGGTGTGTGGTTGGAGACAACTGCTTGGGCTGACAGCAACTGGAGCAGTAGGTGTGTGTGGTTGGAGACAACTGCTTGGGCTGACAGCAACTGGAGCAGTAGGTGTGTGTGGTTGGAGACAGCTGCTTGGGCTGACAGCAACTGGAGCAGTAGGTGTGTGTGGTTGGAGACAGCTGCTTGGGCTGACAGCAACTGGAGCAGTAGGTGTGTGTGGTTGGAGACAGCTGCTTGGGCTGACAGCAACTGGAGCAGTAGGTGTGTATGTGTGTGGTTGGAGACAGCTGTTTGGACTGACAGCAACTGGAGCAGCTGGTGTGTGTGGTTGGAGACAGCTACTTGGACTGACAGCAACTGGAGCAGCTGGTTTGTGTGGTTGGAGACAGCTGCTTGGGCTGACAGCAACTGGAGCAGTAGGTGTGTGGTTGGAGACAACTGCTTGGGCTGACAGCAACTGGAGCAGTAGGTGTGTGTGGTTGGAGACAGCTGCTTGGGCTGACAGCAACTGGAGCAGTAGGTGTGTGTGGTTGGAGACAGCTGCTTGGGCTGACAACAACTGGAGCAGTAGGTGTGTGTGGTTGGAGACAGCTGCTTGGGCTGACAACAACTGGAGCAGTAGGTGTGTGTGGTTGGAGACAGCTGCTTGGACTGACAGCAACTGGAGCAGCTGGTGTGTGTGGTTGGAGACAGCTACTTGGACTGACAGCAACTGGAGCAGCTGGTGTGTGTGGTTGGAGACAGCTGCTTGGGCTGACAGCACATGGCCAGTGTGAAGTCAAGGCTGGGGCAGCTTCACGACTATGTGATGATGCTGGTCCACAGTGTCCAGGCGAGTTAATCATCAAGACAAGTTGCTTGATGACGTCTTGCTTCTTCTGCTGTTAGCAGAAGTGTTGAAATCACTGAACCTGAAACAGTAATTCGTGGGTGAATATAAACTTCTCCATCAGTTTGGTTTAATGTTTCAAACAAGTGCCGGTGTCAGAAAGAATATGAACCCCCATAGAAAATGGACCCGGGGGTCCATATTCTATTATATAATTTGTACACACACACCCCCTTTAAAAAGCTGAACGTTTGGTAAAATAGTATAATGCCGTTCATAGATTGTTACTAGAATACCACAGCTATCATTGAAAACACTTCTGTAAAACAACTTTTATTATTTTTACATTTTAGCACCTTTGCCATTAAAATGTTAGTCATCTTTGACTATGAATACTGTGCATCTTATCAACTGCTAAAATGTGTGAATTGTTTCATTTTGTGGGATGGTTGAATAGCCATAACTAAGGGTCCTATTTACTCTTTCATTCATTTACTGTCATCTCAACAAAATGCAATACACCAGGAAAATAATTGTGTTAATGTTTCATGAAAGACCAGTTCATGTGTTGATACTTCGAATGGACCAGTCTCCCTTTCAACAGTGCTCACTACTAAGAGCTTGTAAGAGATGCTAAATTTCAACTCCATTGGAATCAGAGATATGGCTCAGTTCCTAAGTTATATCAGGCATAAATTATATCAACAACACAACCCGGGGTGCATTTTGTGAAAGGGGTCCATGTTAAGGATGGGACGAATGTGGAATTTCATTCTAATCGAATATTGAATCGAATATCGTCAACATTTCTAATACGAATCGAATATCAAATTGAACAGGAATATTCAGTGGCTCCAATTCGATTAGAGCGGACGGTGTCGAGATGTGTTGCAGAGACCATGTTGCTGGAGAGTTTTACACGAGTTTGTTTTGTGAAGTTTATTCATTTAAATAATGTTAGTGATTTTATTGTGTAACCCAGTGTGTGTATACATATACATATAAGATATGTGAGTAGTTTGGCGGTTGTAGTTGTTTCATAGTTAAGTCAGAAAGATAAAGATCCCCCAAGATTTTGCAGCGGAGGACATGAAGGAAAATATTCGAGTGATATTCGTTTATATAGCTGCGAATTTTCAAATAGAATAGCGACAAAACATTCGAATATTCAAATACTCGAAATTTCAAATCGACTATTCGTCCCAGGCTTAGTCCATATTCTATAATACATATACATTATTTGGACCCCATAGAATATGGCCACGGGGGCTTTTCTATGGGGGTCCATATTCTATGAGACATAGAAAACGGACCCCCTATAGATTCTGTACCCGGGGTCATAATCTATTGGGGTCCATTTTCTATATGTGCCATAGACTATGGACCCCCCCATAAAAAATTGACCTCGGTCCATTATCTATAGGGGTCCATTTTCTGTATGTGCTATAGAATATGGACCCCCATAGAATACGAACCCGAGTTCAACAATTTATATGGGGGTCCATATTCTATATAACACATCTAGAAAATGAACCCTTATATTCTGAACCAATGCCATAATTTATAGGGGTCCATTTTGATATATGTGCCATATAATATGAACCCCATATTCTATGGGGGGTCCATATCCTGTGTTTCACAGAAAACGGACCCATATGGATTATGAATCCAAGTGCATTTTCTATGGGGGACCATATTCTATATGACTGACTGAATCCTAGGTAGAACACTGGGTAGTATTGAGTTAGTGCCTTGTGAGTCGACAATGTTCTTTACCTTACGTAGGATTGTAACAGATGCTATTGAGTGAGTGCCTCGTGAGTCGACAATGTTCTTTACCTAACGTAGGATTGTAACAGATGCTATTGAGTGAGTGCCTCGTGAGTCGACAATGTTCTTTACCTAACGTAGGATTGTAACAGATGCTATTGAGTGAGTGCCTCGTGAGTGGACAATGTTCTTTACCTTACGTAGGATTGTAACAGATGCTATTGAGTGAGTGTCTCGTGAGTGGACAATGTTCTTTACCTTACGTAGGATTGTAACAGATGCTATTGAGTTAGTGCCTTGTGAGTCGACAATGTTCTTTACCTTACGTAGGATTGTAACAGATGCTATTGAGTGAGTGCCTCGTGAGTGGACAATGTTCTTTACCTTACGTAGGATTGTAACAGATGCTACTGAGTTAGTGCCTCGTGAGTGGACAATGTTCTTTACCTAACGCTCAATGTGGATCTTTGCAGCACGTCCCACTTTCCCTGTTTTCTGGATGAGGAATCTTTGTCCACGCACACACTGTGGTCATTCTGTTCACAACAAGACACACGAAACATGCAAGAGCAAGTAAAATGAGGCTGTATTACAGCTGATTTAAGGCATGGAAACTATCCTGAATGTTGTGTAAGAGAACATAAACCTATGCACCTCGTACAATGTGTTTCATTTACATTGAAGGCAGGCAACCTTTGTAACTGTTCAGCCATCCGCGTAGGACATAAATAAACTCACCAAAATATTGCCATGGGAATTGTTTCCTTGGCAAACACTAAAATAGCCAAACAGGTTGCCAGTGTTACCTCTATTAAGAAAATGGAGGCAATATCTTAGATGCATTGTTATTGGCACCTATAGAAAATATTTATGTGTTGTGATTTATATATTGAAATGGTCAGGGTGTACCATCCCATCTTATGTAACACTGATAAACAGAAAAAAATTGTTTTAATGAAAGTAACACATACCTCGTTCTGTCTCCTGACTGTTCTTTTATGTGGCTTTCCATATTGGCAGGTAAGTAGTGTAATTCCTTCAACACTGTCTGGTGTTACGTCATCACCAACGCTTTGTACGAGACCTGCACACAGTAAAAACAACCTAATAACAATTGTATTGAATTCATCACGTTGTTTATAATGTTTGACAATGCTAACAGTAACATTCAAATATATGTCCACCTATTTGAACAAATATTTAACATTTTTAAGATTTAAAAAGATTGTTGTCATAGTCATCATTACATATGACAGAAATTAAGAAAGTACATCACAGTACACAATCATTGCCAGTAAACAAACAATACAGTTTAATTAATATATGAAGACAAAAAATGAAATGTGACTTCTACAATTGCTTCAAAAACAACAGTCCACACAGATAAAACAGTGACTTTTTTATACACAGACCAAGTAGCAGAAAGTGACAGCCTCGGCAAACATCAGAGCTCAGCAAACAGCACATTTTAAGTGGGCTAGACAAAAGGTAAATCCATTAGCCTTTTTTCTCACATTTTTAGTTGCATTCTCAGTTGGATTTGCATAAATAGTATAGGACATGTTTGTTTACTGGACACTGATATTTAAGGTATATACAATATATATATATATATATACATATGTGTGTGCAACTGAAACCTCAACAGAAAGAAAGAGTTGGCACAAGAGGCAGGAATGTATAAACAGCCAGAAGATCTGTCAGCACCTGTTAGAAAATCCATCATTAAACTCATTCCATTGTCAAATTTAAGCTCCTTTTTGCACCTGCATTGTAAATAATGTTTATTTATATGCATATATATTATTCCTAAATAAACAAAATCAACTATTAATTCAATTGAGTGAATTATTGAACTAAAACCCACCTTCAGAGAGTATAACTTGGTAGTTTGTAGAAAGTTGTCTTCAGGGTTTTGTAAAATCATACAACCTAATGTATGTGTGTAGACACACACACATGTTGGGGATGGTTCCCTTAAATGTTTGTGGCTAATATTGGATGTAGCAAAAGCAACTTTTAAACAGTCATGATCAGGCCAAGGGTTCTCACTGGATACAGACTGTGTGGAAGGGACACTTTGAAGGAGTTGCCCTTTCTTGCAGCCGAGCAGAGCGTCAAGCACAGAGGCCAGGTGGCAGTCTCACACAGAGACCAGGTGGTGGTCTCACACAGAGGCCAGGTGGTGGTCTCACACAGAGGCCAGGTGGGGGTCTCACACAGGTCACACACTCCACTGATTGTGTTGTTACATCTTCTCTAACTTTAATACACAGAAGTCGTTAACCTAAGATGAGAGTTGGTGAGAGGTGATGTGCACAGTGCACGAACTCTTCCACTTGCAGATATCACTAACTGAATTGCCTACTTACACACATGTATGCTTTCTTCAAGACACCAGTTGACACATCCAAACTTTGGCCTGTCCCTGAGAAGGCAAGAGAATGTTATTATAAGGCAACAAATTCAAGAGAAAGATGTTCTTGCTTGGTAAACGATAATGCAGAAACAGATATCAAACAGAATATCTCCACTTGGACGATAACAATGGATTTAATCATAACTCACAGCTGTGCATTGAATTGACACATATTGTGATACATAAAAAAACATTGTATAGAGGAAATAGTTTGCACACCGTTACACCACACATGTACTTATATCATCAAACCACAAATAGTCTCAAATCATATTATTTGATGACCATGGGCCCTTTAATATGTGGCAGTTAAATTTTACGGGTAGGCTATAAACACCTTTTTTCTGACGTTGTTTAAACGTTTTACATGTAAAAAGTGTGTTTGTTTGTATCACTTCACGTATGCACCTTTCAGTCTGAGCGACGAATCAACAAACGAGTCATTGGCCTGTGGCACATCAGTTATAAATCTGAATCTTATATTATTTCTATGCGTTAAAGTAACAGTTACAGATATTTTCACGCGAGTATAAATATGTATATATCGCTGGAACGTCAATAAACGAAAAACAGACAAACATTCGGCTGTGATCAATGGAAACAACTGATTTAGTCACGTGAAACAAAACCGTGTTTTTGAAACATCTCTTTAATTAGGCCAACTTACACACTGAACGTCTCTGAATAGTTGCCAAGGGTTATTGGATGATTCCTAGAATACTACATCAACCAAATATCTCATGTTGAGTCCCAATTCCAAGAGGATGTATCTTTGTCTCTTGAAATGACCTAATATTATGGCCTGGCTCTTTATTTTGTACAAAAAGTCTGCATTTGATTAAGTGATCTTGCTATTAGTCTGTCTCTGATATTTTCCAACTCATTATGTCTGAAGTTACACCCTCGAGCCATGTCATGTAGGGTTCTGATTTACAGTAAATTACACTTCCAGTACTATGTAAACGACTTGTATTAAAGTGCTATGGGCTTCGCCTCCCGGCCATAGCTTACGCGACAGAGCTCAGCACTTATGTACAAGTCGGACCCACCTCAATTTTGCTATTTTAACTCTATTTTTGCCAGCATTTGATACTTGATTTTGTTAATTCAATCAATTATAATCATCTTGCGCATATTTATGTTTTATAAACAGCGCGTCTTAGCAGACTTTTGAGGTCGAAAAGACAGCGTGCATGGTCGGCATAAACAAACTGTTTATCGCTCATTTCATATGCACAGCGCAATAATATGCACCGCTGCGCTTGCGACTGGCACAAATCCCGCTGTCTTTTCGACCTCAAAAGTATGCCAAGACGCGCTGTTGAGGGGGCTTAAAAGTGCTGCCACCTCACGGAGTCTGGGTATCCGAGGCTATTGTCGGCCTGTCTGGTCACGTGACCTCGCCTCACTGGGAAGACCAAATGCCTCGCTTGGCCGCCAGGTGATAGCACTACTCACGACAAAGTGCGCATTTTCGATTTTTCGACACCGCTGAAATGAATGCACGAAAAGTTCTGTCAAACTCATTTCGCATGTCCTCATATATTTACCTCCACTTTTCATACTAGTCATTGTGTTTCGCGCCCTACACGAGCGGACGCCGGCGTACATTGCCTCGCTGATCAGACGGTACGTGCCGCGTCGCGCCCTGCGATCTGCAGACCGCGCGTTGCTAGTGGTTCCTCGGCACAACCTCGAACGTTATGGACGCCGCTCATTCTCTCGTGCAGGACCAACTCTTTGGAACGCACTACCTGAGGACTTGCGTTCTACAGTGTGCATGAACAAGTTTAAAACACACCTTGTTTTTAAGACTTATTATTTCAAGATTGCTTTTAATGTCTAGTTTTTCTACACCTTTCATCCTTTTATATTTTTATTTATTTACTTATTTACTCTTAATTAGCTCAACCAGCATGTCATTTTAATTATGTATTAATTAATAGTTTACAAATTAACATATATATATTTTTTATTACAATTAACACAACTATTATATTGCTGTAGTCATTTGTTAATAATTAAGTACTATGTATATTATTATATATTTATTTATTCTGCTACTTTATTTATTACTTATTTACTCTTAATTAGCTCAACCAGCATGTCATTTTAATTATTTATTAATTAATAGTTTACAAATTAACATATATTTGAGTTTTTAATAATTACAATTGACACAACTATTACATTGCTGTAGTCATTTGTTAAAAATTAAGTACTATGTATATTATTATATATTTATTTATTCTGCTACTTTATATATATATATATATATATATATATATATATATATATATATATATATATATATATATGTATGTATATATATTTTCTTGACTACATTGACATATGATATAGACTACAACAATGCCATCTCTGTTTAATTTTAGTTTCTCTCATAGTTCTGTACAACACTGATTTAGACAAACGTTCTCATATGTTTTACTTGTACTTTTATTTTATTTATTTCTTAGGATGTTTTAATGTTGTAAACACTACCGAACAGAGTTTGTACTTTGGATTTTAGTGTCTAAATAAAGTGTATTATTATAATTATTATCTACGTGCCGGTTTAATTGGTGTTGCGCATGCGTCAAGTGTTCACAAACACACGCACGCACGCACGCACGCACGCACGCACGCACGCACGCACGCACGCACACACACTAATTAAATAATTTGTTCACCTAGCTGTTACCTATTATATCTGTTTGTGCGCGCACTAACCCCAACCTTGCACACCCACCCCCGTCTAACGTACTGCAGCCTGTGAAAAAACAGCAGTAAAATAAAAACAAACAGGTACCTATTTTTTATCAAAGCAATTATATTTGCATGCACTTTTATATTTTACCAACCTTATCTTATGTAACATTTTACAAGAACTTAATGTATGCTTATAAGAACAGTAATTTTATCATATTTACTATATCAACTGTGATTACATAATTAGTGTACTTTTATATATTAATATTGACATTTTATATACACACCCACCCACCCACCCACCCACCCACCCACACACACACACACACACACACACACACACACACACACACACACACACACACACACACACACACCACACCACACCACACCACACCACATTATAATTTCACCACACCACACCACACCACACCACACCACACCACACCACACCACACCACACCACACCACACCACACCACACCACACCACACCACACCACACCACACCACACCACACCACACCACACCACACCACACCACACCACACCACACCACACCACACCACACCACACCACATTATAATTTCGGCAACGGAATAACCTGCTCCAGAGACATTTAAACATTGGATCTAAACAGGGATGCATTATTTGAATAACACCGACCGACCGACCGACCGACCGACCGACCGACCGACCGACCGACCGACCGACCGACCGACCGACCGACCGACCGACCGACCGACCGACCGACCGACCGACCGACCGACCGACCGACCGACCGACCGACCGACCGACCGACCGACCGACCGACCGACCGACCGACCGACCGACCGACCGACCGACCGACCGACCGACCGACCGACCGACCGACCGACCGACCGACCGACCGACCGACCGACCGACCGACCGACCGACCGACCGACCGACCGACCGACCGACCGACCGACCGACCGACCGATCCAACACAGCAGGATCCAACACCACGAAGGAAGTTGAACGTGTGAGATGAGATGGGAGAAAGACGAATATCACATAAACTTAAAGGACAGGCGACCAGTCCGTGTGACCCCCGGCTTACATGTTTATAAACATGTGACTGGATTAACTACGAGTTGAGGTTGCAGTGAAAGATAAACAAGGTCAATCTTCAAGGCCGCTACCCGAGGCAATCGCAGTTTGGAGAGGATTCGATTGAGTATTCAATCGAGTGACATACGTCATTAGCAGTGACAACCGGGAACGTATGTCCCTACTACACAAGAAAGTAAGTAACATTTACACAACACAAGCATTTAAATATGCATTTATTATTGTTATGTTATTATCTAAGACAATTGATTGCTTTATGCAATTTATTGACATAATAAGTGATGATGATCACGATCATCGCTGTTCAGTTGGATTATTCTCTTAGCACTGCGTGCGCAGTGTAAATAACCATAAATCAAATACCACGTTAAATAGGTACGCGAGTAACCCAAGTAAGCCAATCGAAGTCGGCCTATGAATCAGGCAGCCATTTATTGGTCCTCAGTTCCTGACTCTCCTAATTTTCCGGGATTGGTTGGACATATGTATGGCCCCTTGCCTACCCCGTCTGTCTACGTCAGCCTACGCCACTGCCCCCTTCCGATGTATTGATCTGCCACAGCCGATGCGGGTTGGTGCTGACGGTCCAGTTCTCAGCTCCCCAGTATTAATGTCTTCAAGTCCGCGCCAGTGCTACAATTGCGTCAGTAATTACAAGGATGTATTCAGACATGCTGGACATATCTGCTTCCGCGTTAGAACGGTGCGCGCACGTTTGCTTTCCAATAACTACTGATATTCTGCTCTTGTCCGTCACGCCTGACTACACACACAAACACCTGTAGTCTCACAGTAATGGCAGTCACGCCTGACTACACACACAAACACCTGTAATCTCACAGTAATGGCAGTCACGCCTGACTACACGCACAAACACCTGTAGTCTCACAGTAATGGCAGTCACGCCTGACTACACACACACACACCTGTAGTCTCACAGTAATGGCAGTCACGCCTGACTACACACACAAACACCTGTAGTCTCACAGTAATGTCAGTGTGTGTGAATATACTGACAGGTAGTTGCGGGTATCTGGTGACAACTAAATGTCCGTTTGTGTTGTCGGACTCTTCTAAACAACATTAATCGTGTGACGGGTCCAAAGGACATCCGAAGTACAACGTCTTGACACAGACATGTTAATGGCCAGGGGAGCGATAGGCCCGGTCCCAGAAACCAGTGGCTTAGTCAGAGGGGGCCAGGGGGCCATGGCCCCCCAATCCCGAAAAAGAAATTAGGATGGCGGGGAACGGAGGACTAATAACTGACAGCGTGATTCATAGAAACACAAAGCACAGTGGGTTTCAGAGTGCCTGCGTAATATTTTCTTTCCCAG
>OZ024864.1:47720132-47730132 GCA_964017155.1 Oasisia sp. SBJ-2009 | reverse complement strand
TCTAGCTGGCATTATAGTGCAGTGTGTGTATTTGAGTATGACAACGACTGGGTTGTGAACGTATCTCGCTGCCGATTGGATTACGATTTTATCACATAGCAGAAAAAGCGAGCCGAATTATTCAGTAAACACACTGACAAGTTTGTTAATGCTATCATCTGCTGACATCAAACATGTATACCAACAACGTGTGTTGGTGGTTTTATGTCACGTGACACAACACTAAAACATATGTGCAGCCTCTGTCGATATTTCTATTGTCACAAAGAATAACTTTTCTTCAAGTAATATATACGTGATGTCACTTCCGCTTGCGCCCCACTTATAGGGACACTATAATTTTAATAACAATAATAATAATAGTTTTTATTTGTAAAACGCCGTATATTTGTAAAACAATTCGTCTCAGAAGGCGCATAAAATATAACATTTGTAAAACATGAATTTCAAACATATTCGTAATCTATTAAACGTACACGTAAAGATGAAATATTAAATGATAATAACCAGATTAAAATAAACAAAGCTTCTGAAATCTTAGTGCATAAGCTAAGCTTATCATCAATAAATTGATAAAATAATATATATATATATATATATATATATATATATATATATATATATATATATATATATACACACACACACACACACACACACACACACACACACACACACACACACACACACACACACACACGAATAAGAGAAACTATAATCACGGTTAAAATAAATTCATTATAAAACACCCTACAAGTAGTTTACAAATGCGGCCTTAGAAAAGGTTTTTTTTTTAAATTGGACTTAACAAAGTTCAAGTGAGTCTATTAGTCGCAGATTGTCCGGCAAATCGTTCGTCAGACGCGGCGCCGTCACCGAAAAGCCACTGTCATAATCGCAGGTGAAGTAAAAAGTAAAGATAAGTTTTTATATTGCGTAGTATCCAGTCCTTAGGACTGCTCAAAGCGCTTTCCCGGCAGACCTGTTCAGTCAAATACCGTCTCAACTTCTCTGGGAAGCAACCAGCCAAATGCTGAAATTAATGTGCAAAAGGCTGCTCGTACACATAGCCACTACTGTCTATAACCAGGTACTCATTTATGTAACTGAATGAACTGGGACGTGTCTGCATCACAAGGCTGATCACGTGGGAAATAGACGTAGAGTTGGGTATCATCGGCACAGTGTTTCAAATGGTGTCTAGCGAATATGGAAGTGAGTGGCATGCAGT
This sequence comes from Oasisia sp. SBJ-2009, assembly GCA_964017155.1. NCBI lineage: Eukaryota > Metazoa > Annelida > Polychaeta > Sabellida > Siboglinidae > Oasisia > Oasisia sp. SBJ-2009. Next base: position 47,728,901 of record OZ024864.1, on the reverse strand, counting down.
AAATAGTAAACAGTAACAGACCAAGTACCGACCCCTGAGGTACACCACAGTTCAGTTGTTGTCGGCGAGAAGTGGCAACGTCAATCTTTACAGCAAGTGTTCTGTCCGACAAGTAGGATGCTACCCACGCCAGCGCCGATTCACAAAAGCCGATGAATTTCATTTGTTTTAGTAGCAAAGCGTGTCCACACTGTCAAAAGCAGCTGTAAGGTCAATGATGATGAGTATCACCCCCCCTTCTACGGTCTAGTGCCTGCATGATATCATCGTGAATACACGTGAGTGGTGTCTCGGTGCTATGGTGCGGACGACGCCCGCCCTTGCACGGGTCAAGCAGTTTGTCTTCGTCAATGTAGCGACATGTCTCAATGTGCGACATGTCTCAATGTGCGACATGTCTCAATGTGCGATCTGTCTCAATGTGCGACATGTCTCAATATGCGGCATGTCTCAAAGTAGCGACATGTCTCAATGTGAGACATGTCTCAATGTGCGTCTTGTCTCAATGTGCGACATGTCTCAATGTGCAACATGTCTCAATGTGCGACGTGTCTCATTGTGCGACATGTCTCAATGTGCGACATGTCTCAATGTAGCGACATGTCTCAATGTGCGACATGTCTCAATGTGCGACATGTCTCAATGTGCGACGTGTCTCATTGTGCGACATATTTCAATGTAGCGACTTGTCTCAATGTGCGACATGCCTCAATGTGCGACATGTCTCAAAGTGAGACATGTCTCAATGTGCGACATGTCTCAATGTGCGACATGTCTCAATGTGCGACACGTCTCAATGTGCTTCAAGTCTCAATGTGCGACCTGTCTCAATGTGCGACCTGTCTCAATGTGCGACATATCTCAATATGCGACATGTCCCAATGTGCGACATGTCTCAATGTGCGACATGTCTCATTGTGTGTCATGTTTCAATGTAGCGACATGTCTCAATATGCGACATGTCGCAATGTAGCGATATGTCTCAATGTAGCGACATATCTCAATGTGCGACATGTCTCAATATGCGACATATCTCTCTAACAGTTTTTATACAAAGCTGAAATTTTGAATAAGGCGGCGATTCTGGATGTCAGTTGCATTTAGACCTGTCTCCTTGAGCAATGGCGTGACTGCCGCATGCTTCATTTCAGCTGGAACTGTTGCAGATTCCAATGACATATTCTAATCACTAACATGATTACAATGCGACATTACTCCAAACATAAACCAACTTTACACCCGATGTCAACATCCACAACGCGCGGCCAGCGGTTTACTAACCGTTAGTTCGCGTAGTATTCACCAGATGTCACTACCATCATGTCAAGAAGACGTAGAAGGGTAAAGCGTTACACTAATAGCTGTCGACTGAATTTGAAAGGATAGAACTAGATTGCTGGCCAGAGCTCCATTACTGAGTTGAATTAATCAGATATATGTAGAAACCCGTCTCATAGCTGAGCCAGGTATAAGGTACTATAGAGTTAAACATATACTACGAATTATGTGCAAGGCTTAGTAAAGATCGTGAATGGTAAGTACAGTCACATTTTAAATATAACGTTGTGTACTATTAAAAGAGCCTTTTCTGTGGAATTGAATTGCTTTTCATAGATTGTGATAACGAACACATTTACAAACTAGTAGATATTATAGGTTCGGTTAATTGATTATCTTTGAAAATGGTTACCGTTGTAGTTTGTATAATTGAAAATAAAAGGCCATTATCAATATTTTCATAAACATTCAATTGACATCATAGCCTTCTTGATATCCCGCTCGCTCGTTAACGTTGTCCAACCACTGTTGTTAATTGTTTACGCATGTCCTCTATCTAACTTAATGATATAACGAGACATTTCCAGTGTATTCTGCGAATTGCACAGCAAGTAGGTCTGTAACTCGATGCCATGTCGATCTATATATTTTGTGTATTCACAATAACTATTAAATCATATAACCTTTATATATAAGAATGTTTGATTGAACAAATAGAAGTTGTAATCTGCAGATGTTTGAAATGGAAACGGTTACGTTATTGCGTGTCATGGTAATTAAAACGATCTCTTGTAAAATGCGATATTTAAAACGTGATTTGTTACACATTACACATTACTACATTTATAATTTTCGAAATTATGTTCTTGTATTTTATGGTTTATATCATTATTGTCATGTAACAAGCTATATATATATATATATATATATATATATATATATATATATATATATATATATATATATATATATATATATATATATATATATATAAATATATATATATATATATATATATATATATATATATATATTATATATATATTATATAATTATAGTCTACATTATAAATATAGAGAAATTGTACCAAATATGTAGTTTTTTATATCTTTACAATTTGTACCAAAGCTAAAACATAATTATATGTTACATTTTACCCCGTAGGCTGGTACAACTAAATTTGTAGCATATTATGACACCTCATATAACTCATTATACTACACAAGTATAATAGGCAATTATGCCACAATTTTCTGCAGGAGATATGAAAAACAGTTTCGATCGGCTAAGAAACCCACCCGCAATCGTGAAATATTTTGTTTATGTTACAACTAGCCCCGGTCTCCCCTGTGTGATTTATCCAACTAGCGACGGCACTGCTTGTCGCCGTTGAATGCCTTTCATACTAGCGCTTGTCTGCCTAGGTAAAACCGCTGTACATTTCACGCACGCACGCACGCACGCACGCACGCACGCACGCACGCACGCAAACACACACTCTCTTTCTGACGTCATTGCTAGCTCACTTTCAAACTCAGCGCGAGCCACAAATCATTCAAACGAGAATCGACACGCGTGACTGCCGATGGCTATAAGCCGGCATTGTTCGCGGTATTATTGACATCATCACGCATGGGTGACTGCTGTCAGTCGGCGCGTGTTGGGAAGATTAGATCAGTTGGCGACACGCGCCGCCCTCGGATGAATCATGGCTGTCAAATAGATAACACATTACACACAGTAAACGACTTTTGTTACTTACGTCTGGTAAAACTCATGATGATGCTATTACTGTAAAACAATCACGAATATATAAAGTATATTATCGATGCAATATGGGCATATGCAGTATCTTACCATAACTCTTTCAAATAATGGCAATAGTCGCCTAGAACTTACTTAGTACGCACTATATATATATATATATATATATATATATATATATATATATATATATATATATATATATATATATATATATATATATATATGCGTATATATATATATGCGTGTATATATATATATATATATATATATATATGTATATATATATATATATATATATATATATATATATATATATATATATATATATATATATATATATATATATATATATATATATATATACATAGAGGACACATTTTACATGGTGAGAACAGTATTTTTGAAATCAGCCACGCATACGGGCTAAAAAGATGAGGTTGGGAGAACAAACAATTGTGTTAACATTTCACAGAAAACCATCGAGAGGAAGAGATCTTAACGCACCGAATGTTTTTACATATTGATTAATGTAAGAACTTGTCCATTTGACTGTTACATTTGTTTAATAGTGAACTCATAAATAATATATCCTATGAATGTCTTGGTTCATTTGGAATCACCAGGTCCTAGAAATAAACTAGCTTGACTGCCCAAATAGCAACTATGAGTAACTCTCGTTTCGACACTTTGGCGGACTTGGTCTGTTTCTGACGCCGATTGGTGTTGCCGGACCGTACGCGTGTGGAATGTAGATGTTCCTGTTCTCAAATAGCGGATCAATATATAACTTTTCATTTTAAATAACATTATATATATATAATATATATATATATATTTTACACACACATATATATATATATATATATATATATATATATATATATATATATATATATATATATATATATATATTTACTAGATTAACATAATTTATTAAAAGAGATAATGTGTAATTTTAAATGACATTTGAGATATGCTATTTATTTATTACATCAAAACAGTAATTATTTATTTCTAAATTTTTAAAGAACATATTATGTATGTTACATATTATATTCTTCATTTTTATTTACTATGATTTTATAGGCACTACGTGACATAACACCAGAACACATTCGATTTAATATGTGTTTATTATATACTTGCATGCATAAAATGGCAAATAAAGCTTTATTGCTATTATAATTTGCATAATTCCAAGATGGCCATTGATAAGATATTAAACAAACTTCACAATGATTTGCCTAGTACATAAGGAAGAAGTGGCCACTGTGCCGAAGGACTTGGATAAGTTCACTACTATCACGTCTGGTGTCAATCTCTCTCCAATTGTTCGGTATTTCATCACTCAGGTCTACTAGTTGTGTTTGATGGAATCCATGGATGCTGTTCAGGACATTTGTCTGCATGGGATATGATGTGACTAACAAAGATATCAGCTGCAATATTTTACAGTTTCTACTATATTCTTGTCACCTGTTTATATCGGCCGTTTGGTGTGAAACGTGTTTTTGTCCATTCTACCAGAACACGTCGTGTGTAAGGAGAATGTATTTGTGGAAGGATGATGCAGTTTCGTCAGCTGTTAACTGGAGTACGTAATCTTAATAGTCGGGGCGAATGGGGGTCGAAGTGGACACCTCATGCTATTTTGGTTGCTCTGTCGTTTTGTAAACTTCAAACCTTCCTTAATGATATTCCAGAGGGCAACCCTCTCAAATTAGTGTACCTCACTCCCGAAAATTGCAATTACATTCAGGCCTATGTGTCCTCTTAATGGCCGATTAGCATATATTTCTCTTTGTACATTTTCACAGTAAATGTGTATCAAGAAACTTAAGTGTAGTATGAAATAATCAGAACTGACGAGAACTAATATTTGTGGGACTATCGTATTGATACGTTCATCTTTTAGGAAGCCAGGTACAAAACATAGGAAAATATATCGAAAAATCAGTTCGGTTTCGCAGATGACATCGCACTCGTGTCAGACTCCGTCGAGAAAGCACAGGCCCTGCTGCTCAGTGTGCTCAGCTCCTGTGAGATAGTAGTCTCAAAACACCAGCATATACCAGAACATGTATGGAGGACCGTGGTGTTTGGCGTGTCATCGTTGCACGAGCAGACTCGACCATATGATGATCAATCAATCTTTGTAGCAAGTGTTCTGTTCGAAAAGTAAGATGCTACCCAAGCTAGCGCCGATTCACAAAAGCCGATGAATTTCATTTGTTTGAGTAGCATAGCGAGGCCCACAGTGTCAAAAGCAGCTGTAAGGTCAAGGATGACGAGTATCATCCCTTTTCTACGGTCTATAGTGCCTGCATGATATCATTGTGAATACGCATGAGTGGTGTCTTGGTGCTATGGTGCGGACGACGCCCGCTCTTGAACGGGTCAAGCAGGTTGTTTTCGTCAATGTAGCGACATGTATCAAAGTGCGACATGTCTCAATGTAGCGATTTGTCTTAATGTGCGACATGTCTCTCTGACAGTTTTGACACAAAGCTGAGATTTGATACAGGGCGGCGATTCTGAATGGCAGTGGCTGTCTTCTTGAGCAATGGCGTGGCTGCCGCGTGCTTCATTTCAGCTTGAACACTGGCAGAAAATAATGACATATTCTAATCACTAACATGATTACAATGAGAAATTGCTCCAAAAATAAACCAACTTTGTACGCGATGTCAACATCCTCAACGCGCGGCCAGAGGTTTACTAACCGTTAGTTCGCGTAGTATTCACCAGATGTCACTACCATCATGTCAAGAAAACGTAGACGGGTAAAGCATTACACTAATACCTGTCGACTGAATTTGAAAGGATTGGGCTAGATTGCCACCCAGAGCTCCATTACCAAGTTGAATTAATTAGATTTACGTAGAAACCCGTCTCATAGCTGAGCCAGGTATGAGGTACTTTAGAGTTAAACATATACTACGAATTGTGTGCAAGGTTGGTTAAAGATCGTGAAAGTAGGTACAATCCCTTTTCAAATGTAACATTGTGTACTTTTAAGACAGCCTTTTCTATCGAATAGAATTGCTTTTTTTAGATTGCGATAACGAGCACATTTACAAACTAGTAGATATTATAGGTTCGGTTAATTGATTATCTTTGAAAATGGTTACCGTGGTCGTTCGTATAATTGAAAATAAAACCCCATTATCAATATTTTCATAAACATTCAATTGCCACCATAGCCGTCTTTACATCCCGCTCGCTCGTTAACGTTGTCCAACTACTGTTGTTAATTGTTTACGCATGTCCTCTATCTAACTTAGTGACGTGATGAGGCATTTCCAAAGTGTTCTGTTTGACACGGTGTCGACAGGAAAAGTGTCGGTAAGTCCGGTCTCTCTCTCTCAGTAGTCGCCCTGAGTGACGACTTTCAATGTTTAGCTGGTCTGCTAAAATAATAACTTGGCGGGAGCTTTGTTCAACTTCCTTCATATACATAATATATACACCACTTTACACGCAGGGGATGATACGTCATTTTGAAGGGATGGCGGAGTTTGATGGTGACTTTGTTTGACCTTCATTTTAACCTAATGCACTACTTGATAGCGCCCTGACACACCCAGTATTTTACAGGAAGACAACAAGCTTTCTCATTTCTAGAGCTTACTCGTAAGTATACCCAACAACTGATGTTGTATAATGTTTACAGGACGGCGCAGTTGCAAACATAGATCACCTGACTATAACACTGTTTGGTCATCGCTCCACACATACTCCATCAACTCACAGCTCCATGTTATAAGCCTATATCCTTGTGGGTGGTAATTTATTTAACATAGTTTCTAAATTTTACGCTCAATGGAAGACGATGCAGAGTCACTGTAAGTTTATTACGTCTGCAGCTTTCTAAATAATCGAATATTCTTCAGATGTTTTACCCATAACATACCAGGTAACAGCTACATTCCGTATCTAATTTTGACGGGGGGGGGGGGGATAAGCTTTCAAAAAAATATGCGAGACCATTTTGTAAATAAATGAAGTAAATGTACCACCATTGTTATATAATTTAACACATTTTGACGGCGCACACGGTGTGACTGAGCACGTATTTGACTTTGGTTTCACGCTTGGTAAGTCTGTGAAACGACTCGTTGGGACATAAGACGTGGGTTTTCAAATGGGTTAATATTTTGTTGAGTGTATGGGGCATTTAAACTCTTAATGAAAAGCACGTTTTTGGTATTTGTCACATTTGTTTCACCTGTGCGAATTGCACAGCAAGTAGATCTGTAACTCGATGCCATTTCAATCTATATATGTTGTGTATTCACAATAACTGTTAAATCATATAACGTTTTTATATATAAGAATGTTTGCTTGAACAATTAGAAGTTGTAATCTGCAGATGTTTGAAATTGAAGCGGTTACGTTATTGCGTCTCACGATAATTAAAACGGTCTTGTAAAATGCGATATTTAAAAGGTGATTTCTACACAGAATCTACTCAATTATGTGCTTGTATGTTATGGTTTATATCATTATTGTCATGCAACAAGCTACTTATATAGCCCACATTTTAAAAATAGAGAAAATGTACCAAATATGTAGTTTTCTATATCATTACAAGTTGTACCAATGCTAAAACATATATGTTACAATTTACACCTTAGGATGGTATGACTACAATTGTAACACTTTAGGACACCTCATATAACTCATTATACCACAATTGTGTAGTAGCCAATTATGCCATAATTTTCTGCATGAGATATGTGGGACCGTTTAGCATGGAAACAGTTTCGATCGGCTAAGAAACCCACCCACAATCGTGAAATATGTTGTTTTTTGTTACAATTAGCCCCGGTCTCTCCAATGTGATTTATTCAACGAGCGACGGTGTAGCTTACATTTTTCCGGCGTTAAAATGTTCCGATTGACGTTTCTGCGCATGCGCGATAAAAGTAAAATCATTAATGTGCAGCGAAAGGGCAATGCATTTATGGCATAAATACTACGTATTGTTCGTCAGGATGTATACAACCACTCAGCAAAATTATTTGTCGCAAATTAACATGAGGCAAACAAGTTTTGAGGCATGCTTTGATAGGAAACGTAAATCAAGTGACTGTAATGCGCCATAATCCGTGCTATTGATTTAAACAAACGGAAGATATTATTGTATTAAACGACACTTTAAGCAACTCTTCACAAAAATCATCACAGGAGAGTTAACGAACAGCCCGTGGCATTTATGCAAACAAATGCTTTGTCGTTTCGCTGCATATTGATGATTTTACATTTATCGCGCATGCGCAGAAACGTCAATCGGAACGTTTTTAACGATCGGAAAAATGTAAGCGCGACAACGGCACTGCTTATCGCCGTTGAGTGACTTTCACAAAGAATGTCATACTACCGCCGGTATGCCCATGTAAAACCGCTGTATATTTCTCACTCGTATGCGCGGACGCAAGCACGCACGTTCGCACGCAAACCCCCCCCCCCACACACACACACACACTCTCTCTCTCTCGCTCTCACGCATACCATTGCTAGCTTACTTCAAACTCAGCGCGTGCCACAAGCCATTGAAACGAGAAACGACACGCGTAACTGCCGCTGGCTATAGGCTGGTATTGTTCGCGGTATTATTGACACCGTCACGCATGGGTGACTGCTGTCAGTCGGCGCGTGTTGGGAAGATTAGATCAGTTGGCGACACGCGCCGCCCTCTAGGGTGAATCATGGCTGTCAAAT
>OZ024864.1:47702632-47710132 GCA_964017155.1 Oasisia sp. SBJ-2009 | reverse complement strand
TTTTCCCCCTAGCCGTACAAGCCCTGTCAAAACAGAAGTGAGTTTTCTCCTACCTGTGATGCACACTTCTTCCACTTTCAAAGTGTTTTAGTGTGTGTACCTTAATGTAACTCATTCATGTCGTAATTGACACAAATGTTATTAAACTCATTAATTAACGCCGCTAGCAAAATGTTCATCATCCGGATGACGCACACACGCAATTTTCTTTTAAAAGTTCCATCATACTACTCTGATTAGCGACATGATATGAGCAACACATTAACGCCCGCCTAACATATGACTAAGGATGGATCATATAAACCGCCACTCCCTTCAGCAGCGTCAACAACAAGCAATATACTATTATTTTATTGTTTATATGCCTACGGAGAGAACGAATCAATGAAGCAAATACGGCTAATATTATACGTCTAATATATCATTAGTGTTTTAAGAGGAACATTTTCCAAACATATTAACGAAACATAACACACACACACACACAAACACAAACACAAACACAAACACACACACACACACACACACACACACACACACACACACACACACACACACACACACACACACACACACACACACACACACACACACACACACACACACACACACACTGGATTTGTATGTATTTGTATTCAACGGTGAGCAGCGATGCGAGACCCACAGATAACACGCGATCAGCTGTTGTTTGTAAACACGCCAAGAAAGCACCACGTCTACTAGAGCCCGTTTTGTTGATGCGCAACCTTTCTGCCCGCCGGATAACGACAGTACGCTGACACCGATCTCAGAGCGACGCAGAGACGCGATAGGTACAAGTTCTATCCGGGTAAACGACGGACTCTTCCAGACGAGCGATCTGTTCGTGTGTGACACTGCACACCGGACGGCGCTCTACACGACACAAGGTCACCACCGTCACGTGACGTCGGTGTGCACATCGTATTTGTGTTGGAAAATAAACACATCGATTAAGTGATTGATTGACTGATTGCTTAATTGATTGATGGATAGATTGGTGGATTGGTTTCTGGATTGATTGGTGGATTGCTTGGTGAATTGATTGGTGGACCATCGATCAATCCACCAATTGGGTCATCGGACCCCGCACCGCAGTTTTACACAGTTTTTATTGAGTTCACGATCTGATTCACACGAACTTTCAATAGACGGATTGGTGGGTCTGGTAGTGACTAACACGCTTATGGTAGCTGCACTGCCTATGTTGTCATTATAAACGTTTCGCTGGTACACTCTCGTAATCAGTGGTATAAACTACACTGACGTAATTTATGTTGGCTATAATATGATACCTATAATCTAAACCCCTCACAATATAGTATATCTATATTAATGAAAACATTTACTACCCAAATATTATACACACAATAACACAACACAGTGTGTATATAATTATTGTTTTACATTTATTATTTAAAATCAACAAAAACAGTAATCTCAACACGTTCTTAAATGTGAGAAGGTTCCTTTGGATTAATGAGAGCTACAGATGAATGCACAGATCAAGACTTGCTATTTCCTCGCCTGATTATTTCCACCAGTAGGCAACTATCAACAAAAACGTGTGTGTTAGCACATATCAACATAATACATATAATGTATATAAACATCAGAGCTAGGGTACTGTAAGTGGAAATATTCTTAGTTCAGACAATAGCAATGTAAATTACTAATAACAATATAAATAACTTTTGCGATCCAGTATAGAAACCAACGAGTCGGTAACAGTACTGTTCTACAGTATAGTATTTCTACAGTCTAATATGTTTGTGAATGTGCAATACAGTGTATGTCTAGATTGCATATATAGTGCCATGTATATTCTGTCACACATTTAGGGTAAATAATCTTAAAATGGTCTTCTTTATGGCAATAGTTAGAAATGAAACAACACTGAAATAAATTGCTCACTTTTTCAGAGCAATTTTGTTTTATAAAAATTCATAATTGTAAAAATTACCCTACCTTTTGGCTTTTATACATCCACAACTAACATTTATAGTTTTTATTGAGATCAGCCATATAACCACAGAAAAAAGCCATATAACCACTTCTTGATGCACCTCTTTAATAATATAAGAATTGTTGGACATGATATTCTTCCAACGTACGTACATTTGTCTGTAGTTGACTGTACATCTGCGTTTTGTCTTGAGGCCAAACTAATCATTACGTGTACAATGTAGTTTTAGGCTGTATGCAATGCAGGTATAAATATTGTTTCTTACTTGTTGGGTGTACTGCTGACTAAAAATGTTATGTGGTGGGAAACATTAAATTATGTTAAGAAATCGATGAACAGTTGTTGATAATCTAAAATTAATTAGTTGAAGATGCAGTGACGACGGAGGCTCCTGCGGGGCGCCACCGTCTGCAGCCTTCTCCATCGACAGAGTTTACTGGCGCCAAATAAAAACAGGCGTGTGTGTGTGTGTGTGTGTGTGTGTGTGTGTGTGTGTGTGTGTGTGTGTGTGTGTGTGTGTGTGTGTGTGTGTGTGTGTGTGTGTGTGTGTGTGTGTGTGTGTGTGTGTGTGTGTGTGTGTGTGTGTGTGTGTGTGTGTGTGTGTGTGTGTGTGTGTGTGTGTGTGTGTGTGTGTGTGTGTGTGTGTGTGTGTGTGTGTGTGTGTGTGTGTGTGTGTGTGTGTGTGTGTGTGTGTGTGTGTGTGTGTGTGTGTGTGTGTGTGTGTGTGTGTGTGACTCACAGACGTTCTATTGATGTTGTATGATGTCTGTCTCAATCTGAAAGGTTGTCGCTGAAAAGGATGTAATCTCTTCAGCGCCAACAAAGCGAACTATTCTTCTACGCCACTACCGCTGGTTAAGTGTCATCGTGGTTGCTGTAAATAATGACGCGTTATGTACATTAGCCAATCACAGGTTTGTAATGCCGGTGGGATTTTACCGGAAATTTCTGCTTACGTCAAGAGGCAAAACTGCCGCAAGGTGCCGTCACTGTTTGATAATTTTACCAGCAAACTCGATGCACCACTTCCGGTCTGACTACTGACCTGTGCCATTATTTACGTAGCCAGACCCGGTAATTGATGGCTGACATTAAACACCAACACAACGGGCCAACAATAAGAACTGATAGCAGGCGAAAGCTTAGTCGAGAAGGGGTCGAGTCAAAAATGAATCGAGATCGCTATCCCTGCATTTTTGTCTTCTCTTCTTCTTCTTCCATTAATTGACCACCGGTCAACTTGCTGACCATTATTGTCATCTCTAGAAATAGTGAGTCCACTACAAGTTACACATGTACCCCCTGTGAGGTATTTTACTTCCCCTGGCATAGACACCAGATAGAAGTCACATCCGGCTTTTAGTGTCTCTTCCGAAAGACACAGGCGAATATGTGGTGAACGAAATTGCTTAAGTTTCAAAACGGCGGCAGATGGGATTGAACCACCGTCCCCGCAATGGACAGTCCGGCGCTCTACAGCGCGACCACCGCTCCCAGCGATACTTATGAGAACTTTGAACAAATTGTGGTCTATATCTTTAAAACAAATTGTATTTAAGGGATTCCTTGCAAGCTTTTTAAACAATCGAGATGTACTATATCAACACACGATTTCCCACAAGTCCTTTCTCTGCTGCATTTGATTTGCAAATATGTGTGTACTTTGGGTGTTATCTGCGCCAAGACGATACAATATCATCAATTTGTTTATGCGAACCACGTCGAGCTTGCTGCCGCGCGGTGATCAGTTATGATATCCGGGCGAACAAGATGTATTCTTTCTTATGTCAACAGTAGCACCACTTCTCTCAAACATCACAACTTAACTTAAAGTTTCACATAAATATAAGTTTGCACCATTTTATTTATAATTTAAACATATTGTCACACGCTCGGTTTCTGCATAATAACACGTTGTATTGTTCCATATGATAAATAAGGCGCACTACAGAACAACAACAAGCAGTCCAACTTCGCGCTAGCTCGCGAAATATCCTAACTGGGTCTAACAATTTGAAATGAAAGGGCCAATTCAGTATTTTCATTTATCAAGTTGGAGCAGATTTCGTATTTGAACAGATTTCGTATTCGACCTAAATTCGTATTCGACCAGTCTTTATATTTTAGCAGACTTTGTACTTGAGCAGATTTCGTATTTCAATAGTCTTTGTAATTAGTGAGTCTTTGTAATTGACTTGAGCAGATTATTTGACAATAATCTACTAATGTGACAGCAAAAATCGTAAAATGTCAACAATCTTATCATCCTTAATATCGTTCCATAAAGTTCAGATCTTTTATGGATAGTACAGGCAGAGCTAGAAATTGCGTAAGCGAAGTTACTTATTTTCGATATGTTTTCAGGGTTATAAGGGTGTATAAAACACGTATGTACTGATATGAAGCCTTAGAATTACCTGCTTTTACCAGGATTAATAACAATTATTAACATTACCAAACATGTAAAATTATCAAAGATTCCCTTTGTCGAAAAATTCAACATATAAAAAATAACCATACATTATGGTAGAGTAAATGCACTCATCCCAGTTCAATTAATCGATTGTGCATGCGCTCACACAGACACACTCGCAAACAAGAACGAACGCGCGCGCACGAACGTTCGTATATACAGGGCCTAGGGTCGCAAAAAGGTCGGGTGACAACAAACCCTCTGAAACTTCTATGCACGACCCTGCATACGCACGCACGCACGCACACACACGCACGCACGCAAGAATACACGTTCGCACATAAGTACGCACAGGCCTTCGTTCACGCACACGCACACACGCACACACGCACACACGCACACACACACACACACACACACACACATATATATATATACCCACACACATGCACAAACACACACACACACACACACACACACACACACACACTCAAACAAAAAAACACGCACGCACGCACGCACGCACGCACGCACATACACATGTACGTAGGTTCACCGACTCACCCATGCAGACGTGCTCAAACAGTCACACAAACATACGCCATAAACGTCTGAAGATAAAATCAGCCGAATGTTGAAAGACAGTTTCCTTGAAACCGCTATCTCGGAATGACTGGCAGTTGTGCAGGTATATCTGTGTTGCCGATCGCGTGTCCAGAAGCTACGTCTTTGAACATCGGGCGTCAGTTGGAATAGTTATCGACGACGCTTATCTTGGCATGCCACTGGGGACGAAACAGCCCTCCCAAGACGTGCCTTTCTGGTCGTTTATCACCATTCAAGTGCACCGTTTCCAGCGCCATCGAACTCGCGCAGTGTAAACACCGGGTGTAGCGCGTGACTTGACAGTTCAGATCCGTTTACAACGTAAACGTCAGGTTTTTGATATCACTAACACAGTACTGTCATATGTATAATTATCTCATGTCGTAAGTAATACATGTGCAAACGTCCCACAGTTAGAAAGTATAATTTGTTTACAAACTTCAGTAGCGCCCCCCCCCCCAATACGTCCAATCTTTCTGCAAACTTAAAGTGGCTGTATAATAGGGGTGGCCGCTGGTCAGGGTGAACTGTCGATGAATGTCGCTGTTTCATGGCTACCTGCCCACTCCCTTAAACAGGTACGTTGTCAACATTCGAAACATCTAACGTTACACAAATACCAGTCACGTGGTGTTTGCCGAGAACAACGACTGTGTATGGCAGGTCTGCTGAATTTGTTACTGGCTTGTGCTTAACAATTGCAGTTTTCAACTGCCGATTGGCCGATGAAGAGGGGTAAATTCTTTATGAAACCCTCGTCGCTGGCCGTGCAAGTCGGGTGGCCGCTGGTGAAGGGTGGTTTGCATTAGATAACGCTGTCGTGTCGTGTCGTGTCGTGTCGTGTCGTGTCGTGTCGTGTCGTGTCGTGTCGTGTCGTGTCGTGTCGTGTCGTGTCGTGTCGTGTCGTGTCGTGTCGTGTCGTGTCGTGTCGTGTCGTGTCGTGTCGTGTCGTGTCGTGTCGTGTCGTGTCGTGTCGTGTCGTGTCGTGTCGTGTCGTGTCGTGTCGTGTCGTGTCGTGTCGTGTCGTGTCGTGTCGTGTCGTGTCGTGTCGTGTCGTGTCGTGTCGTGTCGTGTCGTGTCGTGTCGTGTCGTGTCGTGTCGTGTCGTGTCGTGTCGTGTCGTGTCGTGTCGTGTCGTGTCGTGTCGTGTCGTGTCGTGTCGTGTCGTGTCGTGTCGTGTCGTGTCGTGTCGTGTCGTGTCGTGTCGTGTCGTGTCGTGTCGTGTCGTGTCGTGTCGTGTCGTGTCGTGTCGTGTCGTGTCGTGTCGTGTCGTGTCGTGTCGTGTCGTGTCGTGTCGTGTCGTGTCGTGTCGTGTCGTGTCGTGTCGTGTCGTGTCGTGTCGTGTCGTGTCGTGTCGTGTCGTGTCGTGTCGTGTCGTGTCGTGTCGTGTCGTGTCGTGTCGTGTCGTGTCGTGTCGTGTCGTGTCGTGTCGTGTCGTGTCGTGTCGTGTCGTGTCGTGTCGTGTCGTGTCGTGTCGTGTCGTGTCGTGTCGTGTCGTGTCGTGTCGTGTCGTGTCGTGTCGTGTCGTGTCGTGTCGTGTCGTGTCGTGTCGTGTCGTGTCGTGTCGTGTCGTGTCGTGTCGTGTCGTGTCGTGTCGTGTCGTGTCGTGTCGTGTCGTGTCGTGTCGTGTCGTGTCGTGTCGTGTCGTGTCGTGTCGTGTCGTGTCGTGTCGTGTCGTGTCGTGTCGTGTCGTGTCGTGTCGTGTCGTGTCGTGTCGTGTCGTGTCGTGTCGTGTCGTGTCGTGTCGTGTCGTGGCGGAATTGAACCCCAGCAGAAGCCGATACATTATCATCTACACTTGAATTTAAACACTGTCACTGAAGTAATAAATTTACCATGGGTCTGTCGGTCAAATGTAAATAGTCATGACAATACTAATGAAACAAATAAATAATAGTGTAAGAACAAATCACAAAGGCAATACGTAATTGATGAACATACACGCGCAAACACACACACACACACACACACACACACACACACACACACACACACACACACACACACACAGACACTTACACACACACACACACACACACACACACACACACACACACACCACACACACACACACACACACACACACACACACACACACACACACACACACACACACACACACACACAGAGACACTTACACACACACACACACACACACACACACACACACACACATATTTACACACTGTCAAACACACACAACACACACACTCACACACACACATACACACGCGCGCACACACACACACACACACACACAAACACACACACACACACAAACACACACACACGCACACACACACACACACACACACACACACACACGCACATACACAGACTACATACATACATACATTCACACGCATACACTCACACACGCACTCACTCACACGCGCACAAACGCGCACATACGCGCGCACACCCGCACACACACATGCACATACATAGTCGCACGCGCGGGCACACACGGTCATACACACACTCACACGCGCGCATAC
>OZ024864.1:47687632-47697632 GCA_964017155.1 Oasisia sp. SBJ-2009 | reverse complement strand
CAATGCGTCAAAGAAGTTCGGCCTGAAGATTAACATCAAGAAGACCGAGGTGCTGTACCAACCCAACTCTACAAGAACCCGAGAGGAGGATATCATGGTTGATGGAAACAAGCTGAACTCTGTTATGGAATTCACCTACCTCGGAAGCACTATATCAAGTGACGGATGCATTGACGATGAAATACAGAGGAGGATGGCCAAGGCTAGTGCATCTTTCGGCCGACTACGCCAGAGACTCTGGAACAACCACCATGTGTCCATGCGGGTTAAAGGCAAGATATACCGTGCAATTGTGCTGTCCACCCTCCTATACGGAGCCGAGGCATGGACAGTGTACAGACGACAGGTGAAAAAGTTGCATGCCTTCATGATGCGACATCTGCGTTCGATCATGAGGATAACCTGGATGGACAAAGTGACAAACAAGGAAATACTCGAACGGACAGGGCTGCCATCTATGGAAGATCTTCTGATCAGAAAGAATCTCCGGTGGACTGGACACCTCATGAGGATGTCATCAGACAGGCTACCGAAGCAGGTTCTCTACTCTCAACTGTCTTCTGGTCACAGAAAGAGAGGGCGCCCTCGTCTCCGGTTCAAAGATACCATCAAGAGAAACCTGAAGCTGAGAGACATAAAGATCGACTTCTGGACATCACTCTCACAGCAGAGAGACAAATGGAGAGCAAGAGTCAAGTGATGGAAGCAGTCTTTGTCGCTTCGCGACCGACAGCATGATGATGTGTATGTGTATGTGTATGTGTATGTGTATGTGTATGTGTATGTGTATGTGTATGTGTATGTGTATGTGTATGTGTATGTGTATGTGTATGTGTATGTGTATGTGTATGTGTATGTGTATGTGTATGTGTATGTGTATGTGTATGTGTATGTGTATGTGTATGTGTATGTGTATGTGTATGTGTATGTGTATGTGTATGTGTATGTGTATGTGTATGTGTATGTGTATGTGTATGTGTATGTGTATGTGTATGTGTATGTGTATGTGTATGTGTATGTGTATGTGTATGTGTATGTGTATGTGTATGTGTATGTGTATGTGTATGTGTATGTGTATGTGTATGTGTATGTGTATGTGTATGTGTATGTGTATGTGTATGTGTATGTGTATGTGTATGTGTATGTGTATGTGTATGTGTATGTGTATGTGTATGTGTATGTGTATGTGTATGTGTATGTGTATGTGTATGTGTATGTGTATGTGTATGTGTATGTGTATGTGTATGTGTATGTGTATGTGTATGTGTATGTGTATGTGTATGTGTATGTGTATGTGTATGTGTATGTGTATGTGTATGTGTATGTGTATGTGTATGTGTATGTGTATGTGTATGTGTATGTGTATGTGTATGTGTATGTGTATGTGTATGTGTATGTGTATGTGTATGTGTATGTGTATGTGTATGTGTATGTGTATGTGTATGTGTATGTGTATGTGTATGTGTATGTGCATGTGCATGTGCATGTGCATGTGCATGTGCATGTGCATGTGCATGTGCATGTGCATGTGCATGTGTATGTGTATGTGTATGTGTATGTGTATGTGTATGTGTATGTGTATGTGTATGTGTATGTGTATGTGTATGTGTATGTGTATGTGTATGTGTATGTGTATGTGTATGTGTATGTGTATGTGTATGTGTATGTGTATGTGTATGTGTATGTGTATGTGTATGTGTATGTGTATGTGTATGTGTATGTGTATGTGTATGTGTATGTGTATGTGTATGTGTATGTGTATGTGTATGTGTATGTGTATGTGTATGTGTATGTGTATGTGTATGTGTATGTGTATGTGTATGTGTATGTGTATGTGTATGTGTATGTGTATGTGTATGTGTATGTGTATGTGTATGTGTATGTGTATGTGTATGTGTATGTGTATGTGTATGTGTATGTGTATGTGTATGTGTATGTGTATGTGTATGTGTATGTGTATGTGTATGTGTATGTGTATGTGTATGTGTATGTGTATGTTGTATGTGTATGTGTATGTGTATGTGTATGTGTATGTGTACGTGTATGTGTATGTGTAGGTGTAGGTGTGTGTGTATGTGTATGTGTATGTGTATGTGTATGTGTATGTATATGTGTATGTGTATGTGTTTGTGTGTGTGTGTGTGCGTGTGCGTGTGCGTGTGCGTGTGTGCACGTGCTTGTATGTCTACACGGGCGAGCATGCGGGAGTGTGTGTGTATTTGTGTGTGCGTGCATGTGTATGTTTTGTGTGTAATGTCATATGTGCATTTATTTTATTAACACTTCTCAAAATGCATTATAACAAATTGGGTTTAAATCTTCACAAAAATTTGCTGAATACAAAAAAGCGTCATTTCGAGGAACAAAATCAATAACATAACGAAAGTTGAATATTTTGCTTCGATGAATTATAGCAAGTATTAGTGAAGCGCTATAATTTCCGCGGTTTCCTCAAGTAATGCAATTCAGCAGGCTTGAAAACCATGGAATATGTTACAAATACATTTATCATTGTCATGTATGAATAAGTTATGCCTAACAAAATTGTATTCTAAGATAATTATTTTATTGTTTCCGCACACACACACGCACACCCACACGCACACGCACACGCACACGCACACGCACACGCACACGCACACGCACACGCACACGCACACGCGCACGCGCACGCACACGCACACGCACACGCACACACACACACACACACACACACACAAACAAACACACACACACAAACAGTGTTGCAAAATAATAAATAAATGATAGTTAAGTTAATCAAATTGAAATAACAGTGGCATGTGCATTGCATCTATTGGAGGGATAATCTGCCATCTGTGACTTAAGACCTTCATTGAGGTACCTTTAAGAGATAATCAACACAAACATTCAGCCCAGGAAGTGTTATTACAATATAACTAGAAATGGAAATTATGTTAATTAAATGCATGTTGTTGGTCGCTGATGTTGTTATCGAAATAGACACTTTTCGTAAATCTGCCGGTTATGAGAACTGCCTTTCAAATTTCAACGTTTTCAGTCCTTATGTGAAAGCGGATTTGTTTAAGGCGCATCAGGCTATACTTGGCGGTCCACGGTGTTTAGGAAAAAGCAATGAGCGGGTTCGAATGATCGGTGTCACTGTCTGAGGGAAAGTCTTGACAAAATGACTACAGATCGATTGACATTCCAAAATACCACCTATTTCTCTTACACGCAGAACGGTTGGAAATATTGTGGTATATATAGTAGTAGTAATAGTGGGGATCATACTTTACACAATCACATCTTGTTGCTGCTATTATAATTGTATTGAAGCGTGTGAGTTTCAACGGTCTGCTGGTAGAATGTGGACGATGTCTCTGGGGTACCTGTTGCCTGTGTTAGGAGGCGCATAGGGTGCAAATACAATTATGTCGTTGTTATTATATACACTGTATTTGAACTGTAGTACGTTTAATTATTTATACTTTATATTTTATTTTAATAGAGTACGAAACAATGTCACACAGAATATTGTAAACAAATGAAATGGTAAATTCCTTTAATTAATGTTTTTTAATACAACTGTGCCATCGACCTATTTTATATAAACGTTTTTTATTATAATCAATACATTTTTTTAAATAATGTTAAATAATTGATTAATGTATTTTTTATTATTATTCTAATATTTTATATTTTTTAATATTTTAATAATATATATTTGTTTATAATTACAGTTTATTTATTTTTATCTTTTTAATGCTACTGCGGTTATGTTTATATTGTTGTGAACTATATATTTTACTTAAAGCTTTATTGTATGTATGTATATGATGTATGTATGCATGTAAGATGATGGCCCATTGAAAATCACGATATACCAAGTGACATGGTTACCATCAAGAAATATAGCTTTTACTACTTACTACTATTACTAATCGTTTATAGAACATTTAAAGTGAGGCGGTTTTGGTGAAACAAAGATTAAAAGATAAAAAGTTATCCTAATAACATAATATGTTTTTAAACATCTAAATAAATTTCTGTTTGCAATTTGTAATATTATGTTTTGCCAAACGATGCTTTAAGAAATCTCAAATAGACCTTAATTTAAACTCACTTACCTTGCGAAATACAACCATTGGACAATGCAAATAAAATAAGAAATTATAGCGATTTTACAAATAAAACCACAACGCTGTATTTAAAAGAATACGAGTACTTACAAGCCACACCCATTATATTTTAAGAAAAGATTATTCTAAAAAAATTATATTCACATGTTGCATTTCTTATTATTTAATTATATATGACTATCGCCCTAAACACGGCCTAAATCCTTCAAACATTATACACAAACATAACATATCCACTAAGACCATATATATTGGTTATTGGGCATTTGGCGCAGCAGCACCTCGACTGTGGAATGAATTACCTGTGAACATTCGTGCATCCGGGACATTACCTATGTTTAGAAAGTATTTAAAGACATATCTTTTTATTAGACATGTGAATTAATTTAAATTGTTTTGAAATGACGGATATTGCTTTAGACTTTCTTTTTAGTGTAATAATATTTTAATTACTGTTTATGTTTTAGATTAATTTATAGATTTATATTGGATAATATAATTATATTTGTTGTGTAGATTTTACATTTCATATCGTATAATTAAGACTATTGCACAGTTTTATAATACGATGTTTAGGTAATGTTTGAAGGATGCTACGTAATAATAATAATAATAATAATACAGTTTTTATATAGCGCTAATTCCCTCTTGGCGGATCGATGCGCTGCACAAGAAATATACTAAAATTAATGCATATTAATAAAGAAAAATGTAAATTATATAAATTAATATAAATGATAACATTTGTGGGTTTTAAGATGCACTAGCAAACCTTTGTATGTAAATGATGTAAATAATTTAAAAATAAATTAAATTATACACTGCGTTTAAGATGTATAGTACTAAAACATGGTAAGCAAATTATATAAATTAATATAAAATTAAAACCTTTTCTAAAACTCTGTTCGTATATGTATATATATATATATATATATATATATATATATATATATATATATATATATATATATATATATCATTTACATACAAAGGTTTGCTAGTGCATCTTAAAACCAAAAATGTTATGATATATATTAATTTATATAATTTACAGTTTTATTTATTAATATACATTAATTTTAGTATATTTTGAATTAGAGCTATATAAAAACTGTATTATTATTATTATTATTATTACGTAGCATCATTCAAACATTACCTAAACATCGTTTTATAAAACTATGCAATAATCTTAATTATACGATATGAAATGTAAAATCTACACAACAAATATAATTATGTTATCCAATTAATAACTAAACAACTATCTTATCCATGTACATTGCCTTTTTGCTGTGCTGTGTCATTAAATATTTGTCCCGAACGGAATCTTTGTGCAACTCTGGCAGTTTTGATCGTCTGTGCACAAACATTAGTTCGCGCAGTGAAATATTTATTTATTTTGTTTTGTATATGCATAAAAGTCTTATCATTGTTTTAAATTTATTATTTTCTACAAGTCGTGTTCCTTCCCAGCTCAATACATCTTATTAGAGAGGTGTTCTTAGAGTTTATATCAAATCCCCATGCATATGTATAGATTTCGATGTTTAGGTTTATATCAAAAATACCTCACGGGAAATATTTATGTCATGTTTCATCTTTTTAGATTAGCGCTTCTGGGACGTCATCATGTGGACTTTAATTACATGCATTTATTCATAAGTTATACAATGCATGTACAGTTATACAATCAAATAATGATTACGCAATTATTAGCATTTTAATATGATAATTGTTATGATAGATTAGCTATACTTTTTTATTTTAGCATGCTGAGGAATAATAAGTAATGTAACGACTGTGTTATTTTATTTTACTGTCTCATGTACAGGCTTATATTTATAATGTTTATATATATACATATACACACACAAATATATATATATATATATATATATATATATATATATATATATATATATATATATATATATATATATATATTAATAATAATAATGTATCATCTATATGTACATATATATTTTGTTGTTAATCATTTATCATCCAATTTTAGCTACTATGTGTACATGTGTGAGTGCAATACTAATGATTCGGGCGCTTTACAAATAAATTGTAATATTATTATTATGTTTGACAGCTCGAGAGATAGAAATGATTGATAAATAAAGTGCAGCACAATAGCGTGTCATATGACATGGTACACAACATTACTTAGGTCTATGTTTAATTCTAGTTGTTTCCAGCACTCGGCCGGGTTCTGTTAACTGACTAGTCTGTATATATTGTGGTTATGTTCTTGTGAAGTCTTGTTGAACTAGTCAGTCTTTTTCAGAACATATACGCCTAGTCGACCTTTCTATACTGGCACTGAGGATGGTCATTGCCTGGGTGCTTGTCATGTTCAGTGATTCGTGTACGTCCCAAATTGAAACGGGACCGACATCAACGTGATTCTCGAGGGATACACAGTCCCCAATGTTGAAACCTGGTATTTATACCAAACATACCATACCTGGGCATTGAACCCGGGCTGCCGGCGTGCCAGGAGTATGAAGAATCCCATTGCATTTATTTTATGCAGTTAGAATTGATATAGCCCTGTGCATATCATGTATTCCTTAATTCGTGCCACGTAATTATAACAAAAACATTGTATATACGTGACATTAATTTGTTTTGTGATTCTTGTGTTCTTGCTAGTAACATGATTATGACTAACATATTACTTCATTTAATTTAGGGCATGACCAGGTAGCGAACTGTTATTGTTGTATTTATCTATAAAATGATTCAATGCACGTTTTGTTGTCATGACGTGTGTACGCGCCTATGAACGGGCTGGTCCCGGAGATACGGCGCTCTACAAAACCAGATGGTAATAATAATAATAATAATAATAATAAATAAACAAAGTACTGACAAATTAGTCTTGTTTGATTATGATGACATTCACGTTGTTAAAAATGTACAAAACCACAACACAATTATGTGACTACTAACTGACTTCGCTGTCCTGTTTACCGCTATCCACAGACGCCGGCGGAAACCGCGGGTCGACGAGAGAACACACTGGTCGTGGGTTCACACCTGTGCCAAGTCTGACTGACTGACAGAGCGAAGGCAACCTGGCTTACTCGTTCCACGAGGGATGTATTACTGACAGGTAATGACTGTCATCAGCGACGTTTAAATACCTGTCTATATCACGTTTCTCCCGCTGCAGGCTTGGCAAAGGCCGCTCGTTTAACCAGACAAAAGGTCGGTCTGTTTAAAGTGCTGATTCCTAGTCGTGCAGATAATAACAATATTCTAAAGTGGCTTTGAGAGTTATTCTCGGAGGTTGACCTGGACGGCCAGTGACACACGCACTCAACACGCAGGCGCGCGCACGTAAGCACTCACGCACTCACGCACGTACACACCACAAATGCTAAGAGTGGCAAAACATTATCGAGCAGGGTTGCTTACCTTGCGGCAATAACCCTCCCCCCTCTCTCTCTCTCTCTCTCTCTCTCTCACACTGTCTCTCTGTCGCCTCTTTATCTCACCCCTTCTCCGTCACCCCTGCTCTCTCTAACTCTCTACGCTATTTCTCTCTGTGTCGGCGCGTCTCTGTCTCTGTCTCTGTCTCTGTCTCTGTCTCTGTCTCTGTCTCTGTCTCTGTCTCTGTCTCTGTCTCTGTCTCTGTCTCTGTCTCTGTCTCTGTCTCTGTCCCTGTCCCTGTCCCTGTCCCTGTCCCTGTCCCTGTCCCTGTCCCTGTCCCTGTCCCTGTCCCTGTCCCTGTCCCTGTCCCTGTCCCTGTCCCTGTCCCTGTCCCTGTCCCTGTCCCTGTCCCTGTCCCTGTCCCTGTCCCTGTCCCTGTCCCTGTCCCTGTCCCTGTCCCTGTCCCTGTCCCTGTCCCTGTCCCTGTCCCTGTCCCTGTCCCTGTCCCTGTCCCTGTCCCTGTCCCTGTCCCTGTCCCTGTCCCTGTCCCTGTCCCTGTCCCTGTCCCTGTCCCTGTCCCTGTCCCTGTCCCTGTCCCTGTCCCTGTCCCTGTCCCTGTCCCTGTCCCTGTCCCTGTCCCTGTCCCTGTCCCTGTCCCTGTCCCTGTCCCTGTCCCTGTCCCTGTCCCTGTCCCTGTCCCTGTCCCTGTCCCTGTCCCTGTCCCTGTCCCTGTCCCTGTCCCTGTCCCTGTCCCTGTCCCTGTCCCTGTCCCTGTCCCTGTCCCTGTCCCTGTCCCTGTCCCTGTCCCTGTCCCTGTCCCTGTCCCTGTCCTTGTCTGTCTGTCTGTCTGTCTCTCTCTCTCTCTCTCTCTCTCTCTCTCTCTCTCTATGTCTCTCTCTCTATGTCACGTCACGTCTCTATCTCTGTCTCTGTGTCTCTGTGTCTCTCCATCTATCTCTGTCTCTATCCCCTCTTTCTCTCTCTCACCGTATCTCTGTGTCTCTCCATCTCTCTCTATTTATCTCTCTCTCTCTCTCTCTCTCTCTCTCTCTATCACCATATTTTTTCCCCTCTGTCTACCTCTCTCTCTTTCTCTCGCTCTACCTCTCTGTCTCTTTTCTCCGTATCTACCTCTGTCTCTATCTCTCTCTCTTTCTCTCTTGAAGATATGTTAGGTTTCACGTGGCGCCGCCCTGTGTCGCTGTGCGCTGTCACACTAACAATATGTCTTTCTATTTTTGTACAGTGTCTGTATAATTGCATTCGTTCGAGACATGTTTAGAGTTTCGCGGGTTTAGAAGATTTACTTGTCCCTATCTTCCAATTACCGCTTCATTAAAATGTGTTTGCTAACTGCGTGGCTTTGTGAGAAAAAAACATCCTGGAGTCTTACATGTGTGCCTCACTGCACAGGCTTCACGGTGACATCGTTCATGGCAGTACAACGCATCGACCTGTCACATTCATTGCATCGCCTCAATGCAAGTGACAGCAGGGTCATATTTCGTAGGAACCCTGTATTTACACAAACGACGTGTAACCAAGCGTGAACGTGACGCGTCTTGAACTTGTTATCTATACACAATCAGGAGATAAGCGTCAAGCAAAGAGCCAACATAAAGCGCCGTCGACTACTTGATACCTACAATTACACTTGATACCTACAATTACACTTGATACCTACAATTACACTTGATACCTACAATTACATGGCCCTACACTGTTATACAACGATTGTGAACACGTCAGGGTGACAGCAGCAGCCGTAGTAAAGGGTAAACCGAACTCACTTCTCCAGAAACTACACGAGATGATATTGTGGGCTATTTGAGTTGTGTTTGTATTGACTGATTTTAGCGAAAACAATTACTGTATAATCAAACACAATGATAGCTCTACATGAATCTGAACTTGAATTATAAACAAATAAGTGGTGGTGGTGGTGGTGGTGGTGGTGGTGGTGGTGGTGGTGGTGGTCGTCGTCGTCGTCGTCGTCGTCGTCGTCGTCGTCGTGGTAGTGGTAGTGGTAGTGGTAGTGGTAGTGGTAGTGGTAGTGGTAGTGGTAGTGGTAGTGTGGCAGTGGCAGTGGCAGTGGCAGAGGCAGTGGCAGTGGCAGTGGCAGTGGCAGTGGCAGTGGCAGTGGCAGTGGCAGTGGCAGTGGCAGTGGCAGTGGCAGTGGCAGTGGCAGTGGCAGTGGCAGTGGCAGTGGCAGTGGCAGTGGCAGTGGCAGTGGCAGTGGCAGTGGCAGTGGCAGTGGCAGTGGCAGTGGCAGTGGCAGTGGCAGTGGCAGTGGCAGTGGCAGTGGCAGTGGCAGTGGCAGTGGCAGTGGCAGTGGCAGTGGCAGTGGCAGTGGCAGTGGCAGTTGCAGTAGCAGTCATTGTAGTAGCAGTCATTGTAGTAGCATTCACTTTAGTAGCAGTCACTGTAGTAGCAGTCACTGTAGTAGTAGTCACTGTAGTAGCAGTCACTGTAGTAGTAGTCACTGTAGTAGC
>OZ024864.1:47677632-47682632 GCA_964017155.1 Oasisia sp. SBJ-2009 | reverse complement strand
TATGTATGTATGTATGTATGTATGTATGTATGTATGTATGTATGTATGTATGTATGTATGTATGTATGTATGTATGTATGTATGTATGTATGTATGTATGCATGCATGCATGCATGCATGCATGCATGCATGCATGCATGTATTTATGGGAAATGGGTGTACTTAGTTCAAGTATCCTCTATTTAGGATTTTTGAAACATGAACAATGACCCTAATGCATTGGCAACGGAGTATAGGTGGCGGATGTGAACTCTAAACTCGCGATGACTGAGCAGTCAATGTAATCCTTTCGGCTATAGGGTATACCTGTAAAAAAGTTTATATGGGTTGCCTAAAAGTGAATAACATATATATTGAACAAAAATAGGCGTAAATACAAAAGCACAGGAGTGCCTGCAGCCGTTACTCTCCCATGTCAATATACATTAAACAAATATCACTTATGCAAGATCGACGCTAGCAGTTGATATTCTCCCTTCTGTCCTGTTAAAAATAGCAAATTGATTAATATATGTTTTGTTCATTTTTCCTTTTACATTTTTTCATATATTTTCTATTATATAAGCATGATGAATGGTGTTCATAGGTCTGAAATGATTTTTTTTTACTTTAGCAGGGCATTGCGAAACTGTGGTGCAGTCAGCAGTGCCGCTACCGCTGACCACCTCACACCTCCACAATCCCCGTGACGTTGTTTATTAATAACTAATACATAGAACTATCGCCGGGTTAGTAAACATGTAAAATAGCAATAATAGTTCATTAATGTATGCCTAAACTTATGTCATAGGACCGTAGCACAAGGGAAACTCCATAACAAATAACAACTAAACCATTGTACACCTGCAAAGAATCATAAGCATTAAGCTATATGTCTAGAATAATAACTATCATAATGCAGTTGCACCAGGGACAGACACACGCGAAGCCGCACGGACCAGCGCTGCTGCAGCCGACGAACCACGCACGCAATCTAATCCCCATAACAACTACATCACTGTGCCCCGGCCAGGAGTCGCCACCAACATGCCACCAACCACGCCCACCCCCCCACCCAGGACCACGCAGTGTCTCAGTCACACCCTACATTGTGCCGTAGAAGTCCATTGTTCATTGTAATTTGGTGGACACCAGCATATCTTTAAGGTTCTTGTTCTTGAAAAAAAAAACTGTTGAAAAACATTGAATTCCCAATTTTAACCCTATGCTCCCCTGATATTTGCGGGTCCTCGTCAATTGTATTTCAATGTTTATGCTTTGTGTGCGCCTGATCCCAATGTCACATTATTATTATTATTATTAAAGATACGTTGTAATACAACGTTGATATAAGACTTAGCATGCACGACAAAAGCGCATTGAGGTAACCCGGACGTACGGAATATTCCACAAGGGAGCTTGATTTGTTGACGACGTAGGGCACCCGGGGGCGCTGACAGCCACTGCGACTCTCGGCTACAACCTGGCAATGACTAGGCAATCACAGATCTGTGTATAGACCCACGAGTCGTAGCACACAACACGGGTTTCTTTGTAGATAACTGCGTATTACATCTTCATTCAAGCATGTCCAAGACGCACTCTGAATAACTGGAAATCCGATATCGTCTATGTCGACATTCGGGCCCACATTAGGGTCAGCCGGCTGTCACGACTTCGGTGCAAGGTCGACTTAAAGGTTACATGTGGATGTGACGCGGTCAAATGGCGCTGGGGCCGGAAGTTAAGTTGCTAGATACGGCGTCTATTTGTTCTCTTGTTACGATTTGCCTGCGCGGCCGTACATTGAGAAACTTGTTTCTACCCGGGCCTGTGTACAGACGCAGTGACGTGTGATCGAGGCTTTGAATGAATTTCACTCACTCGGACGTTTACAGGCGCAGGAACACGGGGGCAGTGGAGAATTTGACTCGGGGGGGGGGGGGGGGTGGTAGCCAACGCTAAGTTATGACATCGCGACGGCGACATTTCTTCAGCAGCACCCACTGGTCTTCCGGTGTTATGGTCCGAGACAGCGGAAGTTGAAGCCCCGGTTCTCAGCCCCCCCCCCCCCGCAATGACACTTTCATTCCCCGCCAGAGCTGACGTCGTGCGGGACGGGACCTCCGATACGGTTTTACACATTCCGACAAGGACTTGGTAGCAACAGGCTGGTTTCCTGTCGTTAGCTACTTCAGCGTACCCCGTACGTTTGTTCGTCTACGTCACCAGTTCCCCCGCTCAACTGGTCTGGAATTGCATTAGCAAAGAAGCAGTGTAGATTAGATATTAGAAAAATTTCACAAAGAACCGTATATGAATTGAACAGATTATCGGTTGTTTGTGTTGGTGCTAGTAGTGTTAATATGTTTAAAAATAAAATCGACATATACCTAAGAAAGACGGGGTACATTTTGATAGATAGGTTGGACTCTCGATAAGCCAAAGGGCTTCCTTGTCCACCTGCCATCTAGAGTTGATTCTCGAGGTGCAATCTTGTTAAATATCTAAGAAGATGTACCATTTCCGTACTGTACAAGAACTTGTACGTATTAAAGGTTACTGTATATTTTCGCCCAGTTTAATCACTGTGTCCGCCGATCCTATGCGAGTCTCAACGTAAATTGTGATTTACGTTAATGGTGTGCTACCTTTTGTAGTGATTAATACATGTCATAAAGCCTCTTAATTAGCGTTACGTGAAATGATTGGTAACATTTTTTTTTCTTGAAGTTATATTCTATTGCGACCCATAAGGCTATTATTGGATTTAGGTAAATGCCGGAGACGTGTTGTCATGCCGCCTGCGTGAAATCAATGCCAGCTGATGTTATCAATCATTACAATGACTTGTGCGAGAACTCTTCTGGTTGTAGCCATATATATAAATAGAACACGCCACTAGTACATGCTATAGCATGGCAGAAAGGCCATTGCAGTGCCTGTATATACAAAGGACTGCACCAAGTTTTCTACATAATAATCACGTTATTTATTTACGGACATCTGTTAGCCAGTGTTGTTTAATTGTGTACAATGTGTTCAAACAGTTGACTCTCTGATATGCCAGTATGAAACTAATCAACAGGCTTATACTTAGTATACAGTGTCTCGCTGTGTGAGTACAGCTTAGTACTTTTTAATGTGTTGTTCTACCAGATCCACAATTGTTGTGGTGTTTTACCAAAAAAATCATTTAAAAATCAACCAACTGAAGTCCGTGCTCCAAAGACATTGGAGAGAACACCCACACCTATATAATTAATTACAATTTTACAGATTAAAAACAGACCATGCAAAGTGGATGAGAGAATAGGGAAAACAACAACAAAACAGAGCTGCCAACATTACTAACAACAACAGTAGTAGAATAGGTAGAAAAGTAGTAATATTAAGATAGTGTCAATAGTAATAGCAATAAATAAATAAAATTAGACAAACTACACCAAAACAGCAGGGATGTCATGGTAACAGGTTTCCTTAAAATGACCACAGTTTCCCTTTAACTTTGCTCGGCATTCAGGTCTTTTCTTTTCATCTGGGAATCTGCAGAAGGCAGTACCCATTATCAATAATTAGTAGTCATAAAATAGTACCATATTATAATTAGGCTATTAGATTAATATAAAATATGTCATTCACACTACGACTATGCACTGTAATATTATTAAAAATCGGTTTGGTACATAATTCATCCAACATGTATTATTGTTGATCAATTTTCATATGACTGTAATGTCTTAAAACTATCATTTCCCAGATTAATGGCAGTGGAACATAAATATGTTCGCAGACTATAACCTAAGCTACATATTGTATAACTGAGATTCTCACCTGTGGAAAGAGACTCTGGATCCTGTTTTCTGTCGGTTGATACAGTTGTATGATACACAGGAAATAACCATACTTGCTAGTTCACAATGGCTGTTGTAGCCAGCATGTCCCCAAATGGATTAACGTTGTTCACATCAGTGTCAACCACCGAACTGGCCAGAGACAGAGTAGCCATCTGGGATATTGACCTCAGGTTAAACTCATTTCCAGCTCACAACCCTTCCCCTAATGACTATATAAGCTGGAGGCTACAACCCTTCTCACTGGATCATTATTCACAGAGCCGAGGAACCACAGTGACCAATATTTAGATATTTACCCCAGTTCTATTCTATATCCTGTCAGTGAGTACGGCACTTTCTGCCGTGCTATGTGAATTATCGCCAGTGGTCCACAGCGGCTTCAGTGCAGCGGGCCAGCTTATCACTCTAGTCTATAGGGGAATGATTAATGATCTAACTCTGTGCTAAATGTTCGTCGCCGAGTAAACCGGTTAAAACCGCCCCACCGAAAGACGCGTGAATGACGTAGACGCACACCGCGCGCTGTCTGACAAGTCGCCAAACATTCCACAGCTATGCCGCCATAGGTCTAAATATAGACTGTGCGGCTGCCCCTGCGCGGCGGCTATCTTAGAGTCGGACAAACTATCGGTCGGACAACGTGAACGAACTTACAAAAGCTGCGAGTGTTTCATGTTATATCGCGTATGAAATACGATGGTAACTACAAACACTGTTGCTACGGTGTGTGCCGTAGTGAATCACGTTATGGCCATCGGGAACACATGAAAGGTTTGACTTTCATGCCGTTTCTAGCACCTGGGACGTCTTCTTCACATAAAATAACCGATGGATTAGCGTAGCTGCAGGCCATTTTGGCTGTAGCCGCACGCTGTTTGTCCGACTGACTACCCGGATGTAACATCTATGAATATTCATGATGGCGCGTGACGTCATTCGCGACAAGCGGTATTGCCTGGGCATTGCCAAGTGTTTTTTGTACGTAGAAAAAGTAGATATGTACACATGTAATATTCTTTTCAATGTCAAGCTTCACATTCTTGCAGTATATTTTACGTTTGGGATTTGGGAAGCACATAAGTGAATGCTCGGTCCTATTATTTTTATTAAGTTATAATATTAGACTATTTCAATTAATGACTTACTTCGAGACTTACTTCCAAA
>OZ024864.1:47517632-47675132 GCA_964017155.1 Oasisia sp. SBJ-2009 | reverse complement strand
GTGTAGTAGTGCCTACTGATATGTTATTTCAGACACAGGCATATTAGTGAGACTGTCTGAACAGATTGTAGATAACTATATAACACTGGCTAACTGAATGTAGATAACGTGTTAATTATGTAGACAACTTGGTGCAGTGCTATGCACTTTCAGGGACTGCCACCAGCCCGTATTGATTTCGCCGTATCATGTGTCAACTGATAGCGGCCGAGCGATCCTGTTCTGCTAGTGAGTTATATTAGTAAGTGTTACCTAGTGGGTCCGTGTATATACCG
Source organism: Oasisia sp. SBJ-2009 (assembly GCA_964017155.1). Classification (NCBI taxonomy): domain Eukaryota; kingdom Metazoa; phylum Annelida; class Polychaeta; order Sabellida; family Siboglinidae; genus Oasisia; species Oasisia sp. SBJ-2009. The sequence continues at coordinate 47,674,857 of OZ024864.1, read as the reverse complement.
CTTTTTCCTTTTTCGTTTTCAAATTTGCGAACGAAAAACGGATAACGAATTCCTTTTTCGTTTTTCGTTTTCAAAAGTGAAGTAAGAAAAACGAAAAACTAATTCGTTTTTCGTTTTTCGTTTTTGCATTTAGGATGCTTCGGTCGCAATGCCACTTCGGCTGGCCGGTAAAAATTGGTAATTTCGGCGGGATACTTCGGTCGCTGGCAGCGTTTTGAATACGAACTCGCAGAAATTGCATCGGCGAAGTGGTATATCTAAGTACCTACAGGTAAAATATTGGTCGTTTCGGTGCTGTTCTTTATGTTTTCTTATATATAATAGATCGAAAGATGGATAAATCGAGAGTAGATGTATTTATTTTGTAACTGCAACTATGCAATAGTTATTTTAAATTTAGTTTGTAAAATATTTGACTTGCCCCTATTATGACTAATAAATAGTTACTATCTTAGGGGCCACTTTGGGTTTTTAAATTAACAATTTTGTATGTAATTATTGAATTCCATTGACAGACCATTACGGATAGCCCAATTGTATTTAGGAGCATGTATATTCCTGAGTATTGTTTATTAACATTTGCTACTTTACGCATATTGTAAGTAGAGGATATGTGGTAAAAATATAATACGTTTATGGCTTAATGTGTTGCTAGAGTTAGTGTTAATTCAATATTATTTTGCATATGTAGTAATTTATAACAGTAGAAGTATGTTTGCATCTGTGTGTAATATGCTGCTTTACATAATAAATCAATCTTTTTAAAATTGTGATTGGTTATCTTTTGATTAAACAAATATAGGTATTGTTTATTGTGTGAGGCATACAATTTTAAATCTCTATTTTTACAAATGTATATTATGTTCTGCTGTGTGCCAGTGTGAAATGATTATGCATATTTCTGGTTTGTGTTATCTGCCAATTTTGAAAGTATGCGGGTAATATTTTATGTTTATAATAAAACTATAATATAATTACAATAAGTTGGTATTCAACTTTTGCTTAAACATTAATTCTATGTGGGAGCTATATTTATTTGAAAATATTATTCTTATCAGTTTTTTGCAATTTGTTTATTCAATTACATTTGTGTCCCTAGATCAGTAGATGGTAATTAGTGTGAGGCAATATTATAGAATTATAGAGTGAATTTTTTATTCTAGTTTGAATAATATATTTTAACCTAGTTATAGGTCCAATTGTTTGAAAACATCTGTTTGCTATTTCATCAATATTATGTTAAATCCAGTTTAAATGCGAGATTAATGTAAAGCCCAGAATGTTAATGAATGGTTTGGCGCCGTCTTATCTGGCAGAACCTGTTAAACCATGAAAGCGTGATGGATGCCTACGCCAGAACTATGCGCCAACACTGCACCAAGGTATGACAAAGAAGTGTGTTGGTGATTCGGCATTTGGCACAGCAGCACAGCGACTGTGGAATGAACTACCTCTGTACATTCGTGCATCCGGGACATTACCAATGTTTAGAAAGTATTTAAAGACATATCTTTCAATTAATTTAAATTGGTTTGAAATGACGGACATTGCATTATAATTTCCTTTTAGTGTAATAATATTTTAATTAGTGTTTATGTTTTAGATTAATTTATAGATTTATATGTATGTTTACGTACAGTGTTTTAGAAAGGGTTTTAATTTTATATTAATATATATAATTTGCATACCATGTTTTAGTAATATACATCTTAAAAGCAGTGTTTAATATAATTTATTTTTTATTTATTTATATAATTTACATGCGAGTTAGTATGATTTATATTAATTTATATAATTTACATTTTTATTTATTAATATACATTAATTTTAGTATTTTTCTTGTGCAGCGCATCAATCCGCCATGCGGGAATTAGCGCTATATAAAAACTGTATTATTGTTATTATTATTATTATTATTATTAAACTAGTTCAATCTCTCAATATCTACACTGTCAATTGTTAATGTTACTTCATCAACCTATTTATTAGGCATTTGAAAAAAAACTTTTGTTTTATTAATATTTTAATGATAATGTATAATAATAACACAAGTTTTATTGGCAACTCAACTGAGTTGGATTGACATTATACTATAAAATACAATTAATGCATTTGTATGTAGTTTTAGCTATATGTTTATTATAGGTCTTTATTAATCAAATATTCAATATTCACTGTGTTTCTGTCATCTGTGAAGGTTTTAATTGTACTTGTATCATCAAATATCATGAGCATAAGTTATGCAGGCTTTTGGAAATCATTAATATAATTATAGTAAATAACAATATCAGTGGCCCTAAAATTGATCATTGGGGACGCCTCGTTTTATAGGTAAAGTATATCATTGTACCTCTTCTAGTCTTACAGACTGCTTACAGTTAGTTGAATAGTATTGCTGTGAGCATCATTCCAATGGTTCTTGGCTATCTCACTGATCGGTTTGTGTTAAAAATAGAATGCATGTTTGTCACACTTGCAACTCCCTAAATATTCCATTTCAGTTGTTAGTAAACAGTAAGGTGACACTTTTTCATATTCTATTAGAAACATGAATAAACAAGATTACAAATAATTTTTTCAATCATTAGGCTTACAGCTAAATCTAAAATGTTAATGACATAAGATTATTTGCACATCATAGACATCCCAAAAGGCATGACTAAATGACAGTCCACATTCGACTGGCAAGCTGCTAAAACTCATCCACTTCTACATAACAATAATAGTAATAATAATAATAAAAATCTGATTGTCTGAGATAAAGTCCTTACTATGACTACCACTACCACCACCACACAAATATTTATTAATCTAAACAATCTGCCATCCAAATGCAAACAATCACTCAGCCATATCTATCATGAAATGTTTGCAAGTGTGTACATCTATCATGAGAAACTGTAAACAACTGTGTGTTTTAAAGATCTCTGCACTGCTTGCATTCTGTATACATTCTGGGATAGTGTCCCAAAGTTTTCCAATCTTGTAAGCAAATATACACTGGCCTAAAGACAAGTTGTACTTCTTGACAGGAATATTTGTGCAGTTGCAAGTGTGACAATCATATACACTATTGTTTAACGTGAACGGATCAGTGAGGTAGCCAGGAGCCATTGGAATGGAGCTCACAGCAATACATCTAACACAATAATATGCAACTAACTGTAAGCAGTCTGTAAGACTAGAAGAGGTACAATGATATACTTTACCTATAAAACGAGGCGTCCCCCAATGATCAATTTTAGGGCCACTGATATTGTTATTTACTATAATTATATCAATGATTTCCAAAAGCCTGCATAACTTATGCTCATGATACTTGATGATACAAGTACAATTCAAACCTTCACAGATGACAGAAACGCAGTGAATATTGAATATTTGATTAATAAAGACCTATAATAAACATAATATAGCTAAAACTACATACAGATGCATTAATTGTATTTTTTTGTATAATGTCAATCCAACTCAGTTGAGTTGCCAATAAAACTTGTGTTATTATACATTTCATTAAAATATTAATAAAACTAAGGTTTTTTCAAATGCCTAATAAATAGGTTGATGAAGTAACATTAACAATTGACAGTGTAGATATTGAGAGACTTAACCAGTTTAACATTCTGGGCTTTACATTAATCTCGCATTTAAACTGGATTAAACATAATATTGATGAAATAGCAAACCGATGTTCTCGAACAATTGGACCTATAACTAGGTTAAAGTATATTATTCAAACTAGAATAAAAAATTCACTCTATAATTCTATAATATTGCCTCACACTAATTACCATCTACTGATCTAGGGACACAAATGTAATTGAATAAACAAATTGCAAAAAAACTTATAAGAATAATATTTTCAAATAAATATAGCTCCCACATAGAATTAATGTTTAAGCAAAGTTGAATACCAACTTATTGTAATTATATTATAATTTTATTATAAATATAAACATAAAACATTACCCGCATACTTTCAAAATTGGCAGATAACACAAACCAGAAATATGCATAATCATTTCACACTGGCACACAGCAGAACATAATATACATCTGTAAAAAAGAGTTTTAAAATAGTATGCCTCACACAATAAACAATACCTATATTTGTTTAATCAAAAGATAACCAATCACAATTTAAAAAAAAACTGATATATTATGTAAAGCAGCATATTACACACAGATGCAAACATACTTCTACTGTTATAAATTACTACATATGCAAAATAATATTGAATAAACACTAACTCTAGCAACACATTAAGCCATAAACGTATTATATTTTTACCACATATCCTCTACTTACAATATGCGTAAAGTAGCAAATGTTAATAAACAATACTCAGGAATATACATGCTCCTAAATACAATTGGGCTATCCGTAATGGTCCGTCAATGGAATTCAATAATTACATAAAACATTGCTAATTTAAAAACCCAAAGTGGCCCCTAAGATAGTAACTATTTATTAGTCATAATAGGGGCAAGTCAAATATTTTACAAACTAAATTTAAAATAACTATTGCATAGTTGCAGTTACAAAATAAATACATCTACTCTCGATTTATCCATCTTTCGATCTATTATATATAAGAAAACATAAAGAACAGCGCCGAAACGACCAATATTTTACCTGTAGGTACTTAGATATACCACTTCGCCGATGCAATTTCTGCGAGTTCGTATTCAAAACGCTGCCAGCGACCGAAGTATCCCGCCGAAACTACCAATTTTTACCGGCCAGCCGAAGTGGCATTGCGACCGAAGCATCCTAAATGCAAAAACGAAAAACGAATTCGTTTTTCGTTTTTCTTACTTCACTTTTGAAAACGAAAAACGAAAAAGGAATTCGTTTTTCGTTTTTCGTTCGCAAATTTGAAAACGAAAAACGAAAAAGGAATTCGTTATCCGTTTTTCGTTCGCAAATTTGAAAACGAAAAAGGAAAAAACGGTATACACACGGACCCTAGTGCACCCCCGGTACGACCTGCCCGCCCGGCGCCACATAGAGGCTGTCTTATCTCACGAGACCGGCCGTTGACTGCGTGTTCCATTCCGTTTGCGTCAGCCGCTTGTTTACGACGTGTGTGTGGTCGCCGCGGGTTTCTTTTCTTTTTTCAGACACAACTCGCCCTGAAGCTGAATTCTAGGTGAGTCTTGTGGTCATCCTGGTGACTATTGTGGGGTGGTCAGTACACTGTCTCAGTGTATGTACGTATGCGTGTCTTGTCATTTTGGTCGGTTGCCCCAAATATTATGTCAGGATAGTCCCTTGTGAAACTGGATGGAATGTGGCTTGGTGTATCTATGGGAGTTTTAGGGGTAGGGACGGGAGTTTGCGAGAACGAGTATACTATCAGGAAGGTTGTCAGGTATGAGTAATCGCGACCACGATGTAGCCATATGTGCCTGTTCATTCTTGGCATTGTCACTCGAAAGTGAAAGTCAAATTGGTTATCTATATTTGTTGCGGATGAGTGTCGCATGCACCGCGAACTCTGCCCCTACCAAATAAGGCTTCAGCAGAATGACACTTCTTCTTAGTCACATCTGATGTGGATCACGTATTAAATGTAAGATCGGTTTCCTGTATGCAATTGTGATCATGACTGATATGTTACGTTTTACTGAGGTCCTGTTTCATATATTGGCGACTTGCATACTGCTATCAACTAGGGATATGTGTTATATATATCGAAGTGGTTACGTAGCCGAGCATCGGAACCCTGTAGCTCGGCGTTATAGGTCCGAGCACTCAATGCGCATGCGCCAATTGTCACGTGTTGCCTCTTGCTTCCGCTCTTTCTCACGGCAGCCGAGCTTGGTGTGGTTGTACCATAGATATAAATAGAACACGCCACTAGAACACAAGATCGCTTGGCCGCTATCAGCTGACACGATACTTTGAAGTCAACACTATAGGGGAAAGATTAATGATCTAACTCTGTGAGTTGTGCACGGGTTGGGATGAACGTAGGCGATGCTTTTGACGCAAATAAAGGAAATAGAACAGCCGTGCAACTCTACATTAACTACAGGCGGGACTGTAAGACATTGGCTGCGTCCGTGGCTCTATATCCTGGCTGCGCTGGCAAGATTAAGCCCGAGCACAAATACTTCGAAGCAAATGCCAGTCGAATCGGCTGATAGACAACTCGGCCCGGGCCGAGTCGGTTCAAGATAACTCGGCGCCGATCATGAGACTACTCGGCGTCCATATGAGACAAATGGGGACATTTGTTTAAATTTTGCACCACCTCAATTTTGCTGTTATCACTATCTTTATCGAATTGCAATATGACATTTTTAACCACATAATAAGTGTCAGTTTTATATTACAATAATAATGTAATTCATGCTTAATGTTATTATACTAGTTATTGTTTTGCTTGATTAATGTTATATTAGTGAAATAGTTACGTGTCAGTGAATGCGCTATTACGTTTTTAATACAATATTATTTATATAAAATTATAATAAAATGTATTAAAACCTCAATTATAATGTCGCAAGCATAATACCATAATGACCATAATTGTCATTTGTTTGTTATATAAGATGTTTGTTATGTTGACTAAGTTGTCTATTATATTCTTTGCCTACATTTCATTATTTCAGTGCATTAAATTAATAATTATCCCAGGCATAATTATGTTTTACAAATATAACCCCTTCTACCTTAGATATTACGCAGTTCCTTGCTGTTAAATATTAGATTATCCGCAAATCTCACGTGTCATGATAACGCTTTTGTGCAATGTTTTACAATCGATTTATCGCAGTATTTATATTTGTATTGAGCATCGAAAATAAGTTCACTTTCATGTCATGTATATGTTTTACATTTCTCCTTTTACATAAACATTGTAATCAAAATACTGCAACCATAACGAAACTCAAAACTGGCAGTGTTGACTTCAAGAGCTATTTTCCTATTTCGCTACATTACCTATTAATCTAGCATGTATCATGGTAACCCTTTTGTATAAATATATATAACTAGTATTATGCCATTTGTGAAATGTTTATATGTTTTACATTTCTCCTTTCTTACTTTTATGCTTGTATTAGTGCACTACATATGCATGTTTTACACCACTGTGTCAGATTTCGAGTGGCAAGTTTTTTGTTACATTACTGCAATACACGAGTATGCTTTACATTACTCTGTCAGATTGTAAGTCGATTTATCTTCGCACATGACGTGTACATGCGTCACTTAAATATTAATGTTACCCAGGTAATCATCATTGTAGAGATGTTCTTTTGTCATCTTCCTGTAATAAACTGCTACATACAATATTGCTTCATTACACATGTGTGTATTTAATAATTCTGCATAAAGTAATACAGCAGATATATAATGTCAAGAAACAGCAACTATATTCGTATAATTTGTGTCACAGCAACTATTATATAAGCTGCAAATAAATATTATCTTCTAAAGTACACATATTACTTATAATATTTTTCTAATGGAACTGGCTCTATTAAAATGATAATATTAAATTTACTATAAAAAAACACGAAGTCCATAAGTCATTCTGCTTTACTACAGTAATTAAAATCTGCAGTTCTCAAAACGCAATTACTTTAGCCTGTTATGCCCTATGAAAAAAAATCCTCAACCAGCCATATGCTGTATGATGCCCCAGTTGTTTCTTTCTGTGCTCATGTAATTATTAATAATGCTCATATTCATTAATTATAGCGTCGTTATGGGTATATATTACGTACTTAGATTCATACCATTAACGCAAAAAACATTTCTAATCATGCAATTGGGCTTACAAATTTTAAGTATTTATTTGAATTCTTTTCCATAAGCTCTGCTATGACTTGTTATAATAGACTTATAAATATTAATCGAATATCCTTATGAATCGCTAGTAGCAGTAGTACGATTACGCACCCACACTGATACTGATGCGAAGGGTAACGTGAAAGTACAATCAAGAAATCGCCTGTGCGTTGAATGCTCGGACCTTTATCACAAACAAACACGGTTCCGATGCTCGGCCTGCTGCACCGCGTCCGAGCACCGGGGAAAGTCAAAGTAGGCGCATGCGCGTTGAGTGCTTGGACCTTTATCACCAGCGAACACGGTTCCGATGCTCGGCTACGCAACAACGTCATATATATATATATATATATATATATATATATATATATATATATATATATATATATATATATATATATATATATATATATATATATATATATATATATATATTGAAGTCCTGTATCGTGCATTCCATTGAGCAGTGTTCCAGCTAGGGTTTGAAAAGGATAGGTGAAGTTGGCAGATGGGAAGCACGATATTGTTGAGGACACGTCATTGAAATAACGGTTTTTGTTAACTCTGGTATCTAATTAGTTATCACGAAATAGAACTTGTGACAATATCATAATGACCGATTACAGCTAGCTAAGTAACACAGAGTTGCCCAGGGGAAATACAGTCACATGCACAAGACATCCCAAACCCACATGAAATGTATCCAGCCTGCTTACAGTGACAGCTATTTGTCACTGCTTTTGCATAATCATGTCATATATCGTAGTAACATTAGACAGTCAAATGTACATTAGTAGGTTACAAGTGGCACAGATCGTCAATATGAGGAGTAGTGCCACAGCCAGGTAGTCCACTGGATACCTGTGTCATATGCATAATGGATACTCACCTTGCTCACAGTGAGTGCCTGTCTACAATGGGATAGATCGGCCTCGTCCTGCTCCTCCACTCTTTGCGATCCACAGTGACCCCTACCTCACTCGTGTCCACAGTGACCCCTACCTCACTCGTGTCCACAGTGACCCCTACCTCACTCGTGTCCACAGTGACCCCTACCTCACTCGTGTCCACAGTGACCCCTACCTCACTCGTGTCCACAGTGACCCCTACCTCACTCGTGTCCACAGTGACCCCTACCTCACTCGTGTCCACAGTGACCCCTACCTCACTCGTGTCCACAGTGACCCCTACCTCACTCGTGTCCACAGTGACCCCTACCTCACTCGTGTCCACAGTGACCCCTACCTCACTCGTGCCCACAGTGACCCCTACCTCACTCGTGTCCACAGTGACCCCTACCTCACTCGTGTCCTCTCTCATTTGCTGTTTCCACGCCTTCCTTGGAGGTCCCCGTCGTCTGACACCTGGTAGCGCCGAGTCCGTAACTCTGCGGGCGACGTTCTTCTCCTCTCGTCTTTGGCCGAACCATCGCAGGCGTGCACTACACATGACATCGTCGATTGGTGGGAGGTTCAGAACCCTTAATGTTTCCTTATCCCGGATGTGCTCCAGCCTCGACGCCCAATGATCTCTGTGGTAGCAATCCTCTTCTTGTGTGTTTAAATAACAAATAAATAACCCGAGAATGTGTAACTCGATTGTTATAATGTTTATGTAAGACCAATTACACCGGGTATACTGTATCGATATGGTTAGAACAAAACTATTGAAAGTGGCAGAATATATTTTATGGATATATGTGAAATAATGGTTTTGATTATAATGTTAAATTACAGCACATAACCAACTATTTCGCTACAAGACAGTATCTAAACTAAAATATGGGCCACAATATAATGATGAATTTGTTATAAATAATTCCTTTGTTGAACTTTGTCGATTTATCACGCAAGCAACACAGAGAAATATATATTTGCTATTAATAACATTGTGTTTTGTTTTGTGTGGCTGTAAGGGCAATCATACATAACACATAAAATCACTACCAACTTTGATGGTGATAGGCTTGTATATGTATTACACTAACATCAAAATGAAATGCATAATTGATAATAACAAAAAGATTGTTTTGTATGACGGTAGGATTGGCGTCATATTTCTATGGCACAGTCTTATAGTATATTGACCCGTGCCTCTGTATATATAAGACATTGTAAAATGTTTGCCAATTCGGTTGGTTATAGGCTTGTAGATTTATTATACAAAACCACAGTGAAATATCTACTTGATATGAGAAAAACTTTATTTAGGTAGGGGTGTGGGGGTCATGCATCTATGACGTATATTGACCCGTGGCTCATTATACACACAAAATTGTAAAATGTTGCTAACTGGGATGGTTACGGGGCTGCAGATTTACCAAACAAACATCACAGTCACTGTCAGTAAAATATATATTGGTGATAGTGCTGGTTCGATACCAGATTTTGTTCGATACCGATCGATACCTGAATTTTGTTCGATACTCGATACTTACGTTGTAAGTCTAATATTCACATAGAACACAGTTCCCAGTAGAAACAGTATGCAACAGAAGTAGTGCTGGTTCGATACCAGAATTCTTCGATACCAACCGATATATTGCTGGTTCGACACCAGAATTCTTCGATATCAATCGATACCAGATTTTTATTCGATACTCAAAATTTACCTTGTAAGTGTAATTCAGTACAGTAGAGATCTCCAAAGAAACACACTACTATCCACTTAGACTAATGCCACAGAAACACACACAAATGTTCACTTACAAGTAGGGAAATATGTGATAATTTTATAGTCATGCAAACAATGATTAAAATGCAATTTTCATTTTATGTAAGTAAACAAACAACATTTTCAATATAATTGATTACTGTTGTAAAACTAAAAGGTAACTGTAATATAAAATTAAAACAATAAAGACAACTGCAATAAAATACCTAGTGACAAATAAATTCATCAATTGCACTGAATTATTTTAAATTAATAACAGTACTTCACCCCAGCTGTTTGTAAATACACTATAATATAGCAGCTTAATTTCAATTCAATGTGTCTCCTAAAGTGACCATCAATAAATACAGCTGAAACATAACATACAAATAATATGTTATTATTATATTAAATATAAATACACCTATCACTTATAATAGTGCCACTGCCAGCACAGCTGAACACTCACTGTTATAACAGTTTTATAATTAATTGTATCGTAAAGATAATTGTGATTTAACATCAAAACTGTACAGACGATTACAATAAAATAACACTAATTAATAATAGAAAACATATTAATAAAAATTACAATTGTACTTCCCAGTTCACACCAATTTTGTTTTATATAAAACTTAAATGACCACGTTATCAAGTACACATTACAAGCCCCATAAATGGCATAATGTTTTTGCAACTGTTTTCAAGAACCGGTCAGTTTCTTCCTCTACCTCTGGCTCTGCCAGTGGTGAATTTGTGTGGGCAGTGCCAGTGACTGGCAGTGTCACAGTGAGAGTGACAGTAGATGCAGTAAGCACATCGTCATCGTTAATCAGTCACGTCGTGTATGTCACTTCTTGGCGATGTTTGCCGCAGTTACTTAGTAGATTCGGCAACCGATGGCGATTCGCTTCGACTGTAACTAGATGTCCATTGCTCGCTCATTGTCGAATATTTCGATAGAATACGTTCTCGAGTGAATGGCAATGCGATGTTGTCGTTGTCCACGACCACGACGTCGACGACGCCATACGATGAAAGTTGATCATCACGTTTTGATAGCTTCTTGAATGGTGACATGTTTCGTCAAATTCGATGTATTTCCCCCGCTATCTTTGAGACGCCTCTAGCACAGCAGACACCCTTTGTTGGAAAACTGCCAATTTATTAGCGATGAACGTTGCGACTTGTTGTCGTTCGCCTTGGTTGTGGGCATCGTGTACGGCAAATGGTGGCGCCACCAAACGGAACCCGGATAAACATAACCTCCGCATCGCGCTCGAATAAATATGTATATTAATAATATTATTATTAAACTAGTTTCATAAATACTAGTGTGTGCAATAAACACTCTATACAAATACTATAGGATGTGTGTTTTGTACGCGTAACCGTAAATAAAGTAGGGAGAAAGATGGCATGGTACTGCCACCAAACGAGAGCGTCACATACGAACCTTGGTTTGGGTAACGAGGCTAAACGAAGTCTGACCTACGGCCAAAGACAATTAAAGGAAGACCAATCACATGCGCTGTTTCCCACTGGACGCCATTTTTAAAACATAGACCGCAGCGAACCAAGCGGCTGGGTTGCAAAAGTCAGATCAACATGGCGTACGCCAGGCACGGCGGTTCGTTTTGCTCAGCCTTTGGCTGCAGCAACAACAAAAGCGTCAACGCAGAGCTTTCATTCTTCAGATTCCCGAAAGATAAAGACAGGTAGGCATTAAATCAATACAAACTAAAAAGAAATACCATGCATAACACACATAAATGCATAAATGCAACGCCTCGACACGCCCCCCCCCCCCAGTCAGTGTCAGACTGGATGTCAGCTGGTGATGTAAACAAAAACACTCCGTATGGCTGGGACGGGTTTAGTAGTAGTTGGGCCAAGTAATAGTACTGTCGTGGGCGGGGGGTTATCAATGACAATAAATTAACAGTATGTCCCAGCGGATCTTGTGGTGGGCTGAACTAAGAGTAAATATCACCGACACTGTATCATGTGTCCAGACTGGCCTACTTGTCCTTGTTCATGTACAGGGTGTATCTAAATTTTAGATAATAGAATAGGTGCCTTGGCAAAATATTAGCAATAAATGTGTAATGCTGGCTGTAATTCAATGTTTTTGCACTTCTTATTTCAGGAGTAAGCGATGGGTTATAAACTCTAGAAGGGAAGATCTGTTGAAAAGATACTGCGGGTATCTCTATGACAACTGCCGGATGTGCGCTAAACACTTCACCGAGTCACAGTTTATGAATGCCAACAGCCGTGACAAGCTGGTATGGGATGCAGGTCCCACGTTATTCAGCTGCAATCAATCAGATCGCCAGAAAGAACGCAAGCCCCCCAAGGACAGAACTTAATCTTCTGAGCATGTAGTTGAGCAAGATACTTCAGTCCTGGTAAAATCAATGTTCTTGATTATATTCATGTCAGACCAGATGATTGTATTGTTGTAAATTGCTTGAGACAGTTGACTAGATATATAGTACATCACCATACAGTATACATATAGCCCTGGCTGGCCTAAGGTATAAGAGGGGTTATACAGGTGTTTTACATAATCAACTGATAACATTAGTATGTTTCAATAATTGTAACGTTTTTGTGAGAACACAGAAATAATTCTGTATGTCATTTCGACACTAAATATTATAAATGGCAACCAACATTTTGGCTATATTTTGCAGTCACACGATATGAATTGCAAACTATGCAAATTCAACGAAACTGAAGACTAACTATAATGAATATTGTGAACAAATGTACATGTAGCTAACAATGTATTGACATTTTAATACTGGCACATATTCTTTTACTTTTTGTGTGGCACATGACTATCATGTATCAATATACAGCACAGGTTGTATGTATCATATGCATCTTTCATCTGCGAAATTACATTAATTCTAAACATAGATGGACATGGGCAGACATTATTTATTTGTAGACGTGTGTGTCAAAAATAAAAACAAACTGGAAGTGGCTTGATTACAAAATGATATGTATTTGATAAATGAAAGATGATGTTGAATACTTTCTGCAAATGTTGGCAAATCAAACCAAATTGGCATGTTTTTGGGCTCATTTGAAGTGGATACTAACTTTAATATCTGTACCCATGCTATTAATGCCTACAATAAATGTATTATTGTACCCATGTCTTTTTTGTTCATGTTTTTGATCTGTTTCAGAATAGGAATGAAATATTTATAAAAATTGGGATTGGACAGTAACTGTCTGAACTGAATTATATTGATTGATTTATTTATTAAGTAATCCACGTTCAGTAATAAAACTGTTGAGGTGAAGCCTTCAGACATTAAAAATACAAAAGTATGCAATGGTGTAAACAAATACAATTTAAACATCATGAAAACAAGTTATGAATATGACTAGGAATAGACACATAATTTAACGCACACACAACTGTATGACAAAGTGTTAAAATAGAGGAACACATAAACCACAGGGAGGCATATATGATGGTGTTGGCAATTTGGGCGGGTGTAGGTTTAGCATGTTTAGGTGAGATGTTAAACATCATGTGTACCAAAACAAGAAGTAAATATGACTAGAATGCAAAGATTGAAAGTAGTAGAAAAAGACACTTAGGGCTACATAATAATTTACTGTACATACATCCTTTCAAATTTACAATGGACCAGTTGTGTGTCCATAGGCAGTACATGTATCAAGATGTATATATAAAACCGGAAAATTTCAACAAATTTTAATATGCACTTTCAGGCTATGGACATAATTATTGACTGCAGCATATCTTCAGCTGACAGGGAGAGGTTGTCTGGGGACATGGTAAAGAAAGAACCAGGCATAATGATCATATCTAAGATTTCATGAATCCTATCATAATGTAGCCGTGAAATGACCATAAAATATTATATATTTTTGAAAATCAATATATTTGGCGCATAAAAATATAATTGTTTTATCTTTACATGTCCACCCCCCCCCCCAACCCCCACCCCCACACACACCCCAAGTCAACGTACGAGCAGTCGATCGCTTTTTAACCAAATGAATGAAAGCACGCCGGTTTGCTTATGAACTCGCATGACACCCAGCCGCTTGGTGCGCCAGCAGTTCAAAATCCAAAATGCCACCGGCTGAGTGACATCTCTCCCCTTTACGCTCTCTGCTACGGCTACGCTAAGTCTAAGATAGCACTCAGGAAACAGTTATTATAGAGACTAACTATACAATAAAGTTTTAGAAAACAATTCACGTTTTATGTTATATTATTTTTTAAACAACCACGCCTAAGTCAATTTAGACTGCGAAGCGCTGTAGTGATAGCTCCCGTAAACAACGTCGTCATCAACAACGATGTTGCGCCTTCGCAATCGACTTCGTCGAATGGACTCGATGTCGAGTATCGAAGGTATCGAAGGTATCGAAGGTATCGAAGGTATCGAAGGTATCGAAGGTATCGAAGGTATCGAAGGTATCGAAGGTATCGAAGGTATCGAAGGTATCGAAGGTATCGAAGGTATCGAAGGTATCGAAGGTATCGAAGGTATCGAAGGTATCGAAGGTATCGAAGGTATCGAAGGTATCGAATAGTGGGCTTTCGATATCAAAAATATCGAAGTATCGCGATACCACTAAATATCGGTATCGAACTTTCGCAAGTATCGCGATACTTCGATATTTTTGGTATCGAACCAGCACTAATTGGTGATAACCAAAAGTTTGTTTTGTGTAGTTCTAGGGATGGGATGGATCATAGTTATATGGTATTGCATACCCATGGCTTATTATGCATAAACAACTGTGTAGAACTTCGCCAATTTGGATAGTGAGGGGCTTGTAGATTTACAGTATTATTCAAACGTCACAGTGAAATGTCTATTTGATTAATGTAAACAAACGTTATCTTGGTAGGGGTGGAAGTCATATAGCATAGTATATTGACCAATGGCTCATTATACATAGAAAATTGTAAAATGGTGCCAACTGGGATGGTTAGTAAATACGTTATTTTATAATTAAAAAATGTTTACTTTTTTATGTATAAAGAAATAGAGAAATTAAACCATTACAATATTCAGTTACATAATTTAAAAGCGAAACAACAAGTAGTCGTAAATTGAATTAAATAGTAAAAATACAATTATATATAAGGATAGTAAACTTAAAAGGTGTAGGTGCAATACATAATTAAGTAATATAATATATAAAAACTATCAAATAATAATAATAAACATATATATATATATATATATATATATATATATTATATATATATATATATAATTATATACAAATCGACATATCAGTCGTTTGAATAACTCTCGATATTTATTCCTACTAGTTAATTTAATGCCAAGAATGTACATTGTATCCGTAATTTTACTATTTTAATCTCACCTAATTATATATATATATATATATATATATATATATATATATATATATATATATATATATATAATTACGTGAGATTAAAATTGTAAAATTATCGATAAAATGTACATTCATGGCATTACATTTAATTTACTAGTAGTAATAAATATCGAGAGTTATTAAAACGGCTGATATGTCGATTTATTGTTTAGGTATTGCTGCCGGAACAGAAATGTCTTTAGTTCCCTTTGAAATTTGATGCAACAGTCACTATTTCTGATGTTAACAGGCAAACTGTTCCATAGAGTCGCCGCTGCTTTCGTAAAAGTTCTGTCTCCATATGTCTCAGTTCGATTTCGTGGCACGGTCAACAGGATGGTTGATTCTGACCGTAAAGAGTGTGTAGGTCTGTAGATGGACAGTAGATCACTCAAGTAGACTGGTGATTGGTGGTGTATCGCACGTTATATTGTATTCGACGGTGAACTGGAAGCCAATGAAGTTCTATTAGAACAGGAGTTATGTGTGAACGGCGACCGGTTCTTGTGATGACACGCGCACAAGCATTCATCAGTTTCATCCATTGATTAATTGATGGGTAAGGTTTGACCAGCAGCTTCATTGTATACAGGTTCTTGGTCGTTAAACACCATTGCCTGCACAACAGTACTCCCAACTGTCTGTAAAGTATCATTCGCAGCATCATAACAATATTAGATGCTCAATTCCTTTTATTCAATTCCAATTCAGTTCAAAATCTTCCAATTCAATTCAAAATTTTACAATTTCAATTCAGTTCAATTCAGTTCAATTCAGTTCAATTCAGTTCAATTCAGTTCAGTTCAATTCAATTCAATTGATTGTGTTCCGAATCTTTCAATTCCAATTGCCGCTCTAATTCCAATTGCATTGATCAATTCCAATTCTTTTTTAGATGATCCCAGCCCTGGTTACGTTATGTTTTCTTGCGACGTACAGGGGTTGAGGCATTTTGAAGGTTCGATACAAACATTAGATCGCAGTTTGGGATGTGTCATTTATGTCTGCTTTGTCAATATGGCTGTTAAATGGGACAACGTTGTTTTGGACAGTGCAGTCGCACCATTGGCGTTGTCTGTTCTTGTACGAGGTATTGCTCTATTCGACCGTATGTTTTTTTTTTAGGTGAAACTAAACACTGAAGTTTTGTTGTTGAATAGTTGCTGATATACTATAAAACAGACACAGACAGCTTAGGTCATTTAAGTTAGAATAGAAATATGAAGACCCCCCAAACCACATGTTCATAATTATCAGTGGCAGGGTGGATGTCTTTGTTTTTATGTATGCTGGGCGGGACTTATGAAGATCCCCATTGGTTAGTTGAATGTGTTTGAATGTGTAGTCAGGCTAGCTATGTCTTTGTCTTTATGTATGCTGGTTTGGAATTATGAAGACACCCATTGGTTAGTTTGAATGAGTTTGAATGTGTAGTCAGGCTAGCTGAGATATAAAAGAGTGTAAGAGAAAAGTAAAGAGAGAGTTGTCAGGTGCACACAAAGTACAGGGTGTGCAGCTGGAGGGTTTCCCTCCGGCTTGGGCTGGGAGGTGAGGTTGGGCTGCCTCCGTGTCGTAGCTGGGTTGGACAGGCATGGTCAGTCGAGTTGTGGGTATACTCTGGATGTAATAAAGAATCAGATTAAGCAGCTAGTGGCTATTGTAGTTCTAGTTGGTACCTCCCCCCTTATCTAGCGGGACGGCTACTATAGCTGCATCCAATATCTAGAGTGAATTCTATGTTTGAAAACCGCTGAAACTCTAGCTGCCTTTTGTAATTTAACTCACGACTAAACGTTGAATTCCCAATTGTAATCTTAAGTTCCCCTGATATTTGCAGGTCCTCGTCAAATGTATTTCCATATTTATGCTTTCAGTGCGCCTGATCCTAAGGTCACATTATTATTATTATTATTAAAGAAAGGTTCTAATACAACGGTGATATACGACTTAGCATGTGCGACAAAAAGCGTATTGAGGTAACCCGGACGTACGGAATATTCCACAAGCAAGAAGAGATTGATTTGTTGACAACGTAGGGCACCCGGGGGGAGGGCGTCTAACAGCCACTGCGACCCTCGGCTACAACCTGGCAAAGATTAAACAATCACAGATCTGTGTATAGACCCTCGAGTCGTAGCACACCATACGGGTTTCTTTGTAGTTAACTGTGTATTACACATTCATTCAGCCATGTCCAAGACGCACTCTGAATAGCTGGAAATCCGGTATCAACTGTGTCGACATTCGGGCCCACATTAGGGTCAGCCGGCTGTCACGACTTCGGTGCAAGGCCGACTTGAAGGTTTGCATGTGGATGTGACGCGGTCAAATGGCGCCGGGGCCGGAAGTTAAGTTGCTAGATATGGCGTCTATTTGTTCTCTTGTTACAATTTGCCTGCGCGGCCTTACGTTGAGAAACTTGTTTCTACCAGGGTCTATGTACAGACGCAGTGACGCGTGATCGAGGCTTTGAATTTCACTCACTCGGACGTTCACAGGCGCAGGAACACGGGGCAGTGGAGAATTTGACTTGGGGAGGGGGGTCAGATATATTGTTTGTCCCCCGTAAACGCTAAGTTATGACATCGCGACGGCGACATTTCTTCAGCAGAACCCACTGGTCTTCCGGTGTCATGACTCGAGACAGCGGAAGTTGAAGGCCCGGTTCTCAGTCCTCCCCCCGCAATGACACTTTCATTCCCGCCAGAGCTGACTTCGTGCGGGACTGGACCTCCAATACTGTTTTAGTCATTCCGACAAAGACTTGGCAGTATCAGGCTGGTTCCCTGTCGTTAGCTACTTCAACGTACCCCGTACGTTTGTTCGTCTACGTCACCAGTTCCCCGCTCAACTGGCGTGTCTTCTTCCGGATACTGCCGAGCCTCAACATGCTGAGGATACAGCCGGAAGACACACAAGTGTGTATCTTGTGTCCAGCTCCTAATTCATATGTACACCGTGCCATGGTGAGAATGTCTTAGTGACGTCACGTTGTCACCGATAGAAACGTCTACACTGGCCTATCCCGGCACGTGTCTTTGAAACGTCCCACTCTCACCTAGGTCACGTGTTTAAGGTTCATGTGTATTATATGTATGCTATCAACACAATGCAAAATATGTTCATGCACAAGATAATTTTGGAGTCCCATGTGTCGCTTAGTCCACTGCCAAATTTCATAACTGTGTGTTGAATATTAACACTTTTATGAGCCCTAAAAATTGAACTTCAGTTCGTCACTACAAATCTAATACAAATCCTTCCCGTCCCCGTCCCCGTCCCCGTCCCCGTCCCCGTCCCCGTCCCCGTCCCCGTCCCCGTCCCCGTCCCCGTCCCCGTCCCCGTCCCCGTCCCCTCCCCTCCCCTCCCCTCCCATTCTCCCTCCCGCTCCTCCACTGATTTTAATTGTACACCAATAGTCCATAACGCCGCAAACATACTTTAAGTATTCTGTATGTTTGTGTTTCAGCTCTATCATGGGGAACTCGATGTGTAGATGTTGTTGTCCCATTGATTACCAACGGTTACTTCAGCCAATCAGTGGACAACGTGCTCCTCTACCAATAGTCGGCCAATTAAATGACGCCGAGTATATCAACTGGCTCAAAGCCACTCAAGCCCTAAATCTAACGATGACCGTACTGCGAAGTTTCTGCGATGCAGAAATGAAGAAACTGCACCTTCAGCTTGTGCGTCAGTGTGGCAGTACACAGTGCAGTGGCTCCTGTTCAGCTCGAGATGTGAGGGAAGTCAGAAGGATGTGGACCATCCCCAGCTGTCCCACAGTCGTGTGTTCAACCTGGCTGACAGCGATCGTACAGGAGCGCACACAGACTGCCACCAGGCTGACAGTCGCCAATTCTGAAATCCTGCAATGGCCCCTGCAATACTGGCAGGTGGCCAAAGTATTCATGGGGTGGGGACAGGACCCGTCCAGCGCCACGTCGTCAGACACCGATGCGTCAGGACTCTTGGGGCTGATCCGAAACTGCCGGCACTTTGGAAGCGTCATCGACATACCAAAAACGGATGCTGTGAGTATGACACATACATTTGCAAACAGTCAAGCAAGCACACACTCACATACACCTGTTATACAGTATTTAACCGCATTATTGCCGAGAGCAAGAGAGGACTGACCCAGTGACGAGGAATAAGATAACATAAGGCCTTCGATACATATTTATGTTGTGTCCCTTATGAGCTTGGGTTGCTGATTGTCAGGACCCTATACAGTTTGCTTATCAATCTAAGATGAGTATTGAAAGACGGCTTACTGTACATGTTGCATAAGATGTACTCCAATTTCGAAGCGCGCGATTCCTTTATTAGGATCACGGTTTCTTTTATTTTTCAAGCGCATTAATACTATGCAACAGTTACACTAGCGCAGACCTCAGTTTGTTAGAAAACCTAATATGACCATCTCATATATTATATCTATACATTTACGGGATCCCTCCACTTATTTGTTTTCCTTCTATACAGCTGAGTGCAGGCATTCCTCGCTGTCGTGTCATCTTCAAACATTTTCTCATGATTCTAACATACTTGACTGTATTCAGAATGATGAGGATTTTGCTTATTATGAGTGAAATGTAAGTTAGGGCTGTTTAGGGGAAACCACATGCACGCATGCACGCACGCACGCACGCACACACACACACACACACACACACACACACACACACACACACACCGTGGTTTGTATGGATTCGGGCAATTGATCTAACCCCAGGTGTGTATTAGTTGTGGACGCTGATTCATCAGTTATTGGCAGCTGGCTGATGCCTGCGACAAAACACCACCAGATCTATGTTCTCTTGAACATCATTCATTTTTATTTTTTATAAATTCAAGTTGTGTATTTATTTAATTATATTTTAGATGGTGAGGCTGTTGTCTATTGGTTGAATAAGGAGTGTCACATTTAGGTGACGAGCGTAAATTAATATTATGGACTCTTATAGAATTAAATTGCTACCAGTATAGCCTACTATCAAACTGACAGTATGCTATAACATGAATTCTGATCCCTGAACTGGCCGATTGGAGTGGAAGTAGATAACAACGTCCACATAAACCACCAGTTAAATCACACTTTTGTGCAACATTCACAATATTTGGCTGTGTTTCTGGTCATCTGGTATAAATAACCACAGTCAGTGAACCTAATTAGACTACGATATTGTGTCTAATTTTGAACAAACCTATCTATGCTGACACTACGGACGACTTATATATTTTCATAAATGCATATTTTATTGAATCCAAAGGCCTACAGAACCCCCAACTGGAAACAAATGTCATTTTGTATTCTTTCAAAAACAATTGGTCATTCCGAGCCAGATGAACAAATGGTATTCACCACATCATCTTTTATTTGACTGATTTTATGTATACATAAAAGCCATTGCTAACACTGTGAGCATCATCTTAACGATCTAGCTAGCCTACCAACGTTTAGTGTCGGTCTGTTGTTTTGTTGTTGTTATCACATAAATCACATAATAACATTTATGGGCTCATGAAACGTGTCGATATATTTGTATGTAGAGAAAGTGACATAAGGGGTATTCGGATCTATCTTAATGATTAGTATCTTTCAATAATAACATACGTGTAATAAGCAGATTTAACCACAGTACTATAAGTTAGCATATACAGTGTTTGAAATGGGAAATGACACAGCAGTTCTTGATTTGTTGTTTATTTGTTTGTCTTTATTTTAACCAACACAGTTCATTACATACATGGAGTCGTATCTTAATAATACTATTTTGATGTTTTGGATTAATTCATACATTTATGCATATCATAGTTAGTAATGTCCATATAGCATGTATGCCTGTAATAAAAAGCTAAGTAGTAAAATACACAAAATAAAAAGTAGAAAATAAAAAATCAGAACACATTAACAACAACAAAATGTCTATTCTGTTTATTTTATGTGTGGCATGTTTCATTTTATGTTTAATTTGTAATCTTTTTTATAATATCTGATAAAAAATATCCTCATTTTAAATAGTTTTTTAATTATACCTGATACAAAGTATTCTCATTTAATTTGTTATTTCAAATTCGGTCTGAGGAGCTAAACAATGCTGTCACCTCACGGCGTCTGGGTAATCGCACCGCGGTCGCCATTTTGTTGGTCTTTCCAGGGGCGAAAATGGTCTTTTACTTTCTGATCTAATTATGAAAACGACCTCTTACAACCGCGAGACTTCCCCTCTAATATTCATATTACATATACACACGATAGGTCATAAAACATCATTTACGTTCCTGTGAAGAATAAAATTCACATATCAAAATTGTGCTAAACTAACGTCGACATCCCTGGCGGCGGTTACGCGCAGGCCATATCCTAGGCATAGATTACCACAGGGGTAGAACTTCAGCATTAATTTTACTAGACAGCGGGACTAGTAAAGTCAAAAGTTTACTAGTCTGCCAAAAGGTTTACTAGTCCGCAAAAATAAAATTAAACAATCAAAATTTAAGTCGTTCCAATTTGTTTTTAAAGTAAAAAAATAGTACATATTTCAACCCCAGTTAAATAACAATGCACTTTTCATAAAGGTACCAAAGAAATAATACAGAAATAACAAAAATAATTAAGTAAAAAGTGAAGATATGATCTGTATTAAAAACTGCGCAATTGAAAAAGAATGCCGATTGCACTCATTGACCGGCAGTATCACCCTACCATTATTAATTTTCTATATCATATATTTATATATTTAATGTCATTTTGGAAATTTAGCTCACATTACAGTGTTATGGAAAAATGCTCTACTGGACTGTAATACTGGAAAATAAAAATATCACACGAGAAAATTATAGACATCAAAGAACAGTTAATCTTACAAATGGTGCCCAGACAAGTTCATAGCTGGTGGCTATGTCATCATTTATCAGAAAAGGAAGCTGCTGTAGCCAGTTGCTCACTGGCAACAATTTATCAACGTCTTAATTACTTGGGATTTAGTTACTACATCCCCCAGCCTGTGGATGTGTTGGGGTTAGGGTCACTGTGACTACAAAGATTTGATTGATTGATGTAGGGTGGGTTGGATGACACATTGACCTTTACTAGACAACCGGACTAGTTATTAGGCAGGTTTACTAGTCCGTCCTTATCTTTACTAGTGTGCGGACTAGCGGACTAGTGGGTAGTTCTACCCCTGTACCATGGTGTAACGTCGATATTTTATCGCGGTGTCACTAAATAAATGAGCGTCTGGATTCCCGATTTATGTACCCTAAGCTAACATAAAACTTAGCCTAAGTTTCTAAACTTTAATCATACACAATATGGACATTACAGTAATCACAGAGCAACGCGAAGCCCCCGACGATGTCAATGTCTTGCCGGCGAGTTCTTGCGCAAGTTTGTTTTGTGAATTTTATTTGTTTCAATAATGTAAGTTATTTTATAATATAGTGTGTGTTTATATATATATATATATATATATATATATATATATATATATATATATATATATATATATATATATATATATATATATATATAAGATATGTGGAGAAAGTCTAGCTGCTGTTAGTTGTCATTTTCATAGTTCGGTCAGAAAGTAAAAAATCGCCAAAAATAATGATCGTCATCATGCGATTCGTTATTTTATGACATGCACGTCTGTGCCCCGTTAGTCAAGCGTTTAATAAGAGTTCTTTGCGACATTTAGGTTAAAAAAATATGCTCGCCACCTATCGGATCGATGGTCGTTCGTCAGGGGTAAAATTGCCATGGTCGCTGGGCGCGTTTGCGGGGTGGTCGTTGATGAGGGGTCGTTTATGCAGCGAAAACAGTCCGTCAGTGGAAAAAACCGGTCGTAAAAAGCGGGTGGTCGTTAATCAGGGTGGTCGTTCGTGAGGAGTTCTACTGTGATTACATAATTAGTAATTTTAATTTATTTCTACGATTTAATAAAGACAAGTCCATACCATTCGAGTTTTACGTTTAGAATGGTTAGTGCAACACAATATTAAAAGTCTCCAATATTTACGATCGCATGCGCAAACAACAACAAAGCTTGTAAATAAAGAACAAAGCTCGGTAGCATCTTTGCGAATGTGGTCCGCCGTGTTCGCGTGGCCCGCCCGTTCGTGGTCCGCCTTTTAGTGTGCCTCATTGTTGGTCGCTGGGTGGCGTAGGTTGATGAATGTTTATAGTTCACGGTCCATTTCAAACTCAGTTTTGTAATACAGATGTAACCCTGGTGGATACTGATAGTCGCCAGAGGGCCCTGTAGTATAAGGCCACGCCCAGCTGGTCGAGCTGGACAACTGCTGAGGCGCAGTTTGCCCTGGGCCAGCGACTGGTCAACAACTACATCTAGCGACCGGTCAACACTTGTACCCAGTAACCCAGTATATAACCAGCGGCCTGATAAGCGGGCTTGCCAGAAATAGGCGCCGGCTCTGCCAAGTGGTGCGAGAGCGAGTTATTAGAGTTACAGGAGCGTGCCGCCCTCTGGGAGCGTATTCTTTCTCAATAAACGTATTGAATACCAAAAACCGTCGTTCGACTAGCTTACAAGTGGTGTCAGAAGTGGGATTCGACGACGGAAGCTCCCAGGGGAGCCGATAAAGAACAGCGACAGCAGGAGAAGACCGGATGACGGGGGAGGACAAACTGGCTCGTCTGGAAGAGATGGTGGAAACCCTGAAGCGCAATCAGCAGTCCATCAACGTCACGGTAGCTGCTCCTCCAAACCGCACTCTCCGGGCATTTTCGGGGCGTTCCTGTGAACTACACGACTGGATGGAAGACGCCCGCAATCGTCTGCCTTCCGTCCCACCGGTCGAGAGGTTACCCTTCCTGATCGGACATCTAGAGGGAGCTGCCCGAGAAGAGGTCAGGTATGCGCCCGAGGAAGAAAAGGACTCTGTAGATAAGGTGTTCACATTACTTTCGTCTACCTTTGGAAAAAACCGTAGTAATGCTCAACTAAAGAGGGAATTGTATGATAGAAGACAGAAAAACAGGGAAAGCGTTAGGGAATTCTCTCGGGCCCTGTTAGAAATCTCTGAAGGTATATCTGATAAATTGCAGAGTAAGAACGAAATGGTAATTGAAGTGTTCTGCGAGAACCTGGTGGATGTCCACATAAAGAGAGAGATGAAACGATTGGTAAGATTTCCTTTAGTGCCTTGAGAGCTGAAGCTATTCGTCTCGAGGAAGACGGAATGGGTAGTTCTTATGAGAATGCATGTGTCCGGGGAATTCAGGAGCCTCACCATACCCCAGGCGAACCTAGTCCACTGGACCGAATCGCAGCACAATTAGAACTACTTGCTACAACTCAGTCGGAAATTGTTTCTTTGTTACGATCACAACAACAGGCGCCAGTGGGTGTGGTGAATCCTGACAGACCGGAGCCCAGTAGCGGCGGCGCGGTTTATTGTGAGTACTGTAGCCGAAGGGGTCACACCTCAGTGAGGTGCTGGAAGCGCGCTAGGGATAGGCATCGTAATGGGGAACAATCAACCGGTCGCGAATACAGGGGTCATTCGCATGATAGCACGACGACTAATGCAATGCAGGGTAGCCAGGTAGTACATCCTAGGTCAGAACCAGCCTCCTTGACATCCCGTGATTACTTGGGAAACTAAGTAGCCCTGCTGCTGAGCGTCAGGCAGACAGGCGTAACAACTTAGACGGTGTACTAGTCGACGCAATTGTGGGGAAAACACCAATAATTTCTTGTGATATAGCAAATCAACCAACTAACATGGTGCTAGACATGGGCTCAGAGGTGACAATTATACAGGAGTGGTGGTTTGACGAATATTTAAAGCCGTCAATTGGTTGCTTAAGCGATGCGTCTTCGTGGTTGCGGCTCGAAGCTGCCAACTCGTTAGGATTCCCATATGTGGGATACGTTATTGCGGATGTAAATGTATTAGGAACCATTGTGAAAGATAAGGGCATTTTAGTGCAGAAAGATCCACCAGGGCTTACTCACCACCACCCAACGTCTGGGATATTGGGAATGAATGTTTTAGGCGACATCCCCGACATAAGGGATCTACTTCTTACCATTAAGACCCATGATGCAAAACCAAAACATGATATAGAGGGTAGAGTTGTGAAACTTGTAGGTGACCGTAATGTAAACATTCCAGCGTGGTCTTCTTGTAATGTATTAGTGTCAGGTCCCCGGTGTACTGGTAATGCGATGGTAGAACCCCTAGACGGGACCCTAAAGGGAGGGTTACTACTGCAAACTGGACTAGTGGGTTCCATAGAGGGACGTTTTGAAGTAACTATCATTAATCCAACTTCGGATGAGATATGGCTACGTCCCCGTTCCCCCGTTGGAAGGATATATGCCGTAGACATCATTGACAGGAATCCGGAACACATAGTTGAGTTCCAAGAGTTAGACGACGGTTTGCGAGTGACCATGGAACCTCGAAAGGTGACAGCTTTCACGAGACGGATAAGCAACCAGTACAATCAAGACACACAGGCTACAGACCCTCAGGAACAGGAATGGATGGAAAGGGTAAACATTGGTACTATTTCGTCCGCTGATCAGCATCAATTAGACGAGTTATTGAGGAGCCATCAACAAGTATTCGCTCAGGATGATGATGATGTGGGGTTGACTCAGACGGTTAAACACCGCATTTACACCACAGACGACAGCCCTGTTAAGGCGGCTTACCGTCGTATTCCTCCGCCTCAATTTGATGAAGTCAAAACACACATTACGGATCTCTTCCACAAAGGGATAATTAAACCCAGTCAGTCTGAGTTCGCGAGTCCTATCGTTATTTGTCGGAAGAAGAACGGTAAGATTAGGATGTGTGTGGATTACCGTAGGTTGAATACCAAGACTAGGAAAGACGCGTTTCCCCTTCCCCGAGTAGATGAAATGTTTGATCATCTAGCAGGAGCGAAGTATTTCTCGACGGTCGATTTGAAATCAGCGTATAATCAGGTGGAATTAGACGAGGTCGATCAACACAAGACCGCATTCACGACACCCATGGGGTTGTATGAGTACCGTAAAATGCCATACGGTCTCTGCAATTCACCTGCAACCTTCCAGAGGTTGATGCACGTTGTGTTCAGAGAAGAGATGAATGAAAAGGTGCTGATTTTCTTGGATGATATCATCATCTACTCTTCTACCATCGAAGAACGTTTCGAACGTTTAGAGTTAGTGTTCCAGCGATTGGCATCTCACGGTCTGAAGATTGAACCTAGTAAATGTTTTCTATTTCAGGAATCGGTTTCT
Organism: Oasisia sp. SBJ-2009; assembly: GCA_964017155.1. Classification (NCBI taxonomy): domain Eukaryota; kingdom Metazoa; phylum Annelida; class Polychaeta; order Sabellida; family Siboglinidae; genus Oasisia; species Oasisia sp. SBJ-2009. The sequence continues at coordinate 47,647,713 of OZ024864.1, read as the reverse complement.
TACTTAGGCCAAATAATATCTACCGATGGGATTTCTGCCGATCCGGAGAAAGTGGATGCAATTAAGGAATGGCCGGTACCGGCGAATGCGAAAGAACTCAAAGTCTTCTTAGGAACCGCAGGATATCACCGACGTTACATTCATCATTTTTCACAGTTGGCATCTCCTCTGTATGAATTGGTGAATCAGGATCCCAACAAAGGAAAGAAGAGAAAACCAGGAAGAAAGTGGAATTCAGCCACTCCAGTACCATTTGTATGGAACCGAGAACACCAAGAAGCGTTTGATGCATTGAAAAATGATCTGACTACAGCACCCGTCTTGGGATTTGCCGACTTCACAAAACCATTAATTTTGGAGACAGACGCTAGCCACCAAGGACTAGGAGCGCTACTACTACAGGAACAGGAAGGGCGAACACGAGTTATAGCTTATGCTAGCCGTAGTCTCAGGGGTCCCGAGAAGAGCCGCACGGCTTACAGTTCCATGAAATTAGAACTACTGGCAGTGAAATGGGCGGTTACGGAGAAATTCCGTGATTACTTGTTGGCCGTTCCGTTTATTGTATGTACCGATAATAATCCGTTGTCGTATATTCAGACGTCGGCAAAGTTAACTGCGGCCGAACACCACTGGCAAGCCGAGCTAGCCAGATTCAATTTCAGCATTCGGTATCGTCCTGGGCGACTTAATGCATCGGCAGATGGCCTGAGCAGGAAACCACACCTGACTCCAACCATGGAGTTCACAGTCATCGGAGAAGAAGAGATAGCGGATATCCTGCAAGTAACGGTTTTGCCGTGCGAGTTACGCCAGAAGTTACTCAAAGGAACGGTCCGGGCCACCACCGCTCAAATACGTGACATACTGGAAAGCGTACAGTCACCGATTCTACCTAGTTTTAGGACGGACGAGATCCAGGAAGCACAACGGACTGATCCGGTGTTGGGCCGAATCTGGTATTACATCGATCGAGGTCGAGACGCGACACGTGGAGAAAGACGGAAAGAACAGCCAGCAGTAGCGAAACTGTTATTACAATGGAACCGCCTATACATCTGTTCTGGCCGATTGTGCAGAACAATGACAGATCCCATGAGTGGAGAGAAAGTAAACCAGTTGTTGCTTCCAAGTTCCATGAGGAAGGAAGTATTAGAGGAATTACATGATCGGATGGGACATCAAGGCATAGATAGGGTCGAGAAATTAGTGCGGGCAAGGTTCTATTGGCCGAATTTACGCTCAGACATCCATAATTGGATTGCCAAGTGTGAACGTTGTAATTTAGCAAAGATGCCACATTTTAAAGTACGGACTCCTATGCATAGCTTTGTCGCCAAGGAACCGTTAGAAGTAGTAGCAATTGACTTCACGATACTCGAACCCGCTAGTAACGGAATTGAGAATGTACTGGTCATGACCGATGTGTACAGTAAATTCACAATAACAGTGCCGACTAGAAACCAAACAGCTCAGACAGTAGCCAAAGCACTAGTACGTGAATGGTTTCTGCGCTACGGAGTGCCCTTCCGGATACACTCAGACCAAGGAAGATGTTTGATGCTAAAATCGTCACGGAGTTATACAAGATCTACGCTGTCGACAAATCACGCACAACGCCATATCATCCCATGGGAAACGGGCAGTGCGAAAGATATAATCGGACAATGCACGGATTGTTACGCACTCTGACACCAGCTCAGAAGTCCAAGTGGCCAGACCACCTATCGGAACTTACCTATGCGTACAATGTAACACCTCATGCTGCCACGGGATTTAGTCCTTTCTACTTGATGTTCGGTCGTGTTCCATGCTTGCCAATCGATATCAGATTGCAAAACGATGAGACACTCCAGTCTCAAACGGTTCGTGGGACCAATATGAACTGGGTTGATTACCATCAATCTAAGTTGAAAAGCGCTTATGCTAAAGCGACGGAACAACTGGAGTTAGACAGAGCAAATCGAAAGGCGACTTATGACAGGCGTACAAGGGAAGATACACTGCAAATTGGAGACCATGTACACTTACGCAATAGGGTGAAAGGACGTAACAAAATTGGGGATGCCTGGGACCCGACAGTGTATGTAGTGTCGGAACAGATGGAGGACACTTACGTTGTCGTACCCGAGAGGGGACATAAGAAACGCGTGATTAATCGTAAAGACTTGCGGGTTTGTGTTCCTGAGACAGTGAACAGGCAGAGTAGATTAGGCCATGAGAGTGAGGTAACGGTCCCATTGTACGAAGTGACAATTACGTCTCACCCGAACAATAGCGAGGCAGTTAACCCTCCGGCTCCACCTCTACGTCGGTCAACGAGACGTAATGCGGGTTATCACAGTAACCCACATAGAGAACCGAGATCAGTATTAGATAACTAATTTCACCTATAAGGTTTCAATTTAAGTTCTATTCATTAGCCGCGGTCGGCTAAATTTTTAAGTTGGGGGACATGTAACCCTGGTGGATACTGATAGTCGCCAGAGGGCCCTGTAGTATAAGGCCACGCCCAGCTGGTCGAGCTGGACAACTGCTGAGGCGCAGTTTGCCCTGGGCCAGCGACTGGTCAACAACTACATCTAGCGACCGGTCAACACTTGTACCCAGTAACCCAGTATATAACCAGCGGCCTGATAAGCGGGCTTGCCAGAAATAGGCGCCGGCTCTGCCAAGTGGTGCGAGAGCGAGTTATTAGAGTTACAGGAGCGTGCCGCCCTCTGGGAGCGTATTCTTTCTCAATAAACGTATTGAATACCAAAAGACCGTCGTTCGACTACCTTACACAGAATCTGCATTTTTACCAAATACACTAATGTATTTTACGACCAACACACTTTCTCCTTTGGAATCGCAAACATTTGATAAATTGTAACCGCTGACACAGTTAAAATTGTACTTAAAATATTCTGGGCGATAACACGATTTGAATTTGATTCTTCATCGCGCCCACACGGTCACACAAACAACACACAATGAAGAATCACTTGATTATGTTTCTGTAATATTTTTCTATGCATTTCATTTTATAACGACTGGTTACATTTATTACAGCTTTTCACTGAAAAGACATTTAAAGCTATTGCATTTTTTCTAATTAATCATTATATACAATTTACAATACATTTTCTCATTTTATGGTACATTTCGTTAATTTGATCAGTCGAGCAGGTTTTATAAAATGTCAACATTATTCTCACTGTGTGTTTATGTTTATGCTGATCAAAGGCAAAGTCAGATTATTGTGAAAATGTGGTATCAAATAATTATGCTACACCAAAACAGCTATGGAAATGCATAAATCAAATCTTACACAGGCTCCTTCTCTACCAACTCATGCATCAATCAAGTCATTGCGTAAATCTTTTTTTAGTCATTTTAAAGACAAAATTAGCCTTATCCATTCTGCTTTCATAGGTCACTCCGACATTATAGATGTTGACTGTCCACAAGTAAATTCTCAACTCGAATCATTTGAACCACAATTGCTGAAATGAGAAAAATAATCCCCAAGAAAAATCCTGTGATCTCGACCCACTCCCAAAATCCTGTGATCTCGACCCACTCCCAAAATCCTGTGATCTCGACCCACTCCCAAAATCCTGTGATCTCGACCCACTCCCAATATCCTGTGATCTCGACCCACTCCCAAAATCCTGTGATCTCGACCCACTCCCAAAATCCTGTGATCTCGACCCACTCCCAACCATACTCCTGAAAGCGTGCCTTGATGTGACCAATAACAGACATCATAAATCATAAATGCATCACTGTGCACTGGCTTATTTCCTGATGATTTTAAATGTGTGCATGTAAACCCAGAAGATACATCTGTCTAAAGAACAACTTAACACATATGGACCTATTTCCAACCGGAGCTGTATTTCAAAAATACTTGAAAAAAGTTGTTGCAAACCGTCTTAGGTGTCGCATCTATATAAATGGCTTATCAAATGTGTCGCAGTCTGCATACAAACAAATTTTTTAGAAGTGGTAGAAGTTCATTATATAATTACATGTATGCACAAAGTTTTATTTAATATTTCCTGTGATGTGTTTCAGGTAAGAGACAAACGCAACTTCCTCATGCACCACGAGACTATGAAGTTGACTCAGACCGAGCTCTCAGGCGTCATTCAGCCAATGATAGACCTGCTCAGTGACCTCCACCAGCGTCACGGTGACCCGGCCATCCCACCAGTTCTCGCTGATATTCTGCAGGTAAAGATTATTACAACATATTACTTCAACAATACATGGGCATGTTTATTTTATATGTTTATTATTTAACTAGTCCTCTTAACTAACTGTATTAAGAAGACACAAATAAAAACATATGGTTTTGCATTATAAATTCAGGTACTATGAACTACTACACATGTGCCATGATCCACACAATTCAAGTAAAAAACTTGTAGGTGCCACTTGCTTAAGTTAAAATTACATTATTCGGATCGATATATATATACATATATAATATATATATATATATATATATATATATATATATATATATATATATATATAATATGTATACACTGTACACGTGAAAAAGCAAAGCTTGAACTATCAATTCAAAATAGAATAGAAAATGTATCTGTTGCATTCTACATGTATAAATGCATACTGTATAATTAATTATACACTAATGGTGACCGAATGAAAATGTTGCGTAGATGTATCTGAGCATTTTAACAACAACGCATGAGAAATCGAAATATGATTGAACCATTCCATTGGCTCCATAAGGTTTTCAAGGTCCCCTGAGTAAAATTAATTAAGAAATTTATCAAATTATAATAAAATCTCTTTATGGCTATTGGTAGTGCTAGATATCTTTATTGCATCAGTCTAACGGCACATATGGGCCCCCAAAACGCAAAGTGACCCTGGTGATTTGATTTTTAGAAGGTCCCTTGAAGTGACCTCATATTATGTTTGTGTATCTGCTCTCTGGCATGGCTGCTGCTAGCCAGGGTCACCCTATCTCAATGATACTACCAGGGTGTTGTTTCTATATTTAGGCAATAAATAAAACCTTACCTTAAATGTGTGGATTCTATTATATGACTCACCTTCTTCTGTATAATTTAAATATGTATATATTCGGTGTCATTCAGATATCATTACAAACAGACAAAACCCACTCCTACATAAGCAGCTCACATAAATTACACAGTAAACCAATTAACCAAGCCCATCTGCACATATAAGGAAATAAAATGTTAAGTCATTGAAGTGCAATCAGTGCCCTCCTTGGTCTAACCAGAGACATATTTGGCCATAGAATCATAATTGTATTTTTGCCAGAATATTTTTTAAATGTCAGTTTATTTTAAATACTGACATTTTGTGTTTAGTTTAAGAATATTCAGTGGTCATAATTCTCATTTGTGGGTGGAGTTTTATTCAAGGGTGTCTTTTCCTATATATGTGACTTTTTGTTATTGCAATACCGTGGTATGTAAGGTTTTGTAAATAAACTTCATGGCCATTGTTTTCATAAATGTTTTCTAAAAGTGATTATTGACACCTTTTTGCTATCAAACGCTAACTGCACAATCTGCACTACTTTATATTCTTATTTTATATTTGTATTTGTTTTACATGCAGTTACACTATTTATCTCAGATTCAAGATATTAGTCATGTTGGTCGATAATAAATCTTCAACAACCATTAGTACAAAAATAACAATAACAGCTGTAGCACTGACCAGTCTTTTGATCATGATGTCTATAACCCTTGCAGGTAACAATGCAGACCATGGGCTACAAAACAGCAGATTCTTAAAGTTGAGGTCCACATTTGGGTGCATAATGTTTTCGTGGATAAAGAAACATTGTCTTTGATCACTTAGAAATGTATTAATATGTCGATTAGATACTAACAACTTGTTATGTAAATATTTCAAAAATAGGAGCTTGTAAAATTTTGAAATAGTTTCCATGTGTTTACATACAAAAGTACATTTTGACCGCAGTCACATCCACTCTACAGCAGTAACATAATGTGCATGCAAGACGTTATGCTATGTTCTACAAATATTCTATTATGACACTCTTAACATACCAAAATTAAAATGCTGAATGTGTCCCAAGGGAATATTACCAACTGACTTGGGTTATGATTGGTAGTATCATTGGATAGACACACTAACATAATTTAAAATGATACTATGTTATGTGTGATTGATTCCATAACATGTTTTATTGTTGGTATAATAATTATGTTATAGCAAATTTACATAATGTGCAATTTGAAGAAAGATAACACAGCATCTTTAACAAAAACAGTGAATGTAATTGTAACTAAGGTTCTTGTGTTTACTACCAGAAGTACAGGATTTATTGTATTGAGCATTTAATTTATATGTGCCAAATACACAGGTGTTAAGAAGTCATCCCGTATACAGTAACACCTGTCCACGTGACCCCTTGTCTTGTGTGACTTCTGTCACAAATGACAACGTATTGTGTGAACCCTGTCACAGGTGACAACGTATTGTGTGAACCCTGTCACAGGTGACAACGTATTGTGTGAACCCTGTCACAGGTGACAACATGTCTTGTGTGAACCCTTTCACTGGTGACAACATGTCCTGGGGGAATCCTGTCACAGGTGACAACATGTCTTGGGTGAACCCTGTCACAGGTGACAACATATCTTGGGTGAACCCTGTCACAGGTGACAACATGTCTTGTGTAAACCCTGTCACAGGTGACAACATGTCTTGTGTAAACCCTGTCACAGGTGACAACATGTCTTGTGTAAACCCAGTCACAGATGACAACATGTCCTCGGTGAACCGTGTCACAGGTGACAACATGTCCTGGGTGAACCGTGTCACAGATGACAACATGTCTTGTGTAAACCCAGTCACAGATGACAACATGTCCTCGGTGAACCCTGTCACAGGTGACAACATGTCCTCGGTGAACCATGTCACAGATGACAACATGTCTTGTGTAAACCCAGTCACAGATGACAACATGTCCTCGGTGAACCCTGTAACAGGTGACAACATGTCCTGGGTGAACCGTGTCACAGGTGACAACATGTCTTGTGTAAACCCAGTCACAGATGACAACATGTCCTCGGTGAACCCTGTCACAGGTGACAACATGTCTTGGCTGAACCCTGTCACTGGTGACAACATGTCTTGTGTGAACCCTGTCACAGATGACAACATGTCCTCGGTGAACCCTGTAACAGGTGACAACATGTCCTGGGTGAACCGTGTCACAGGTGACAACATGTCTTGTGTAAACCCAGTCACAGATGACAACATGTCCTCGGTGAACCCTGTCACAGGTGACAACATGTCTTGGCTGAACCCTGTCACTGGTGACAACATGTCTTGTGTGAACCCTGTCACAGGTGACAACATGTCTTGTGTAAACCCAGTCACAGATGACAACATGTCCTGGGTGAACCGTGTCACAGTTATGTGTTTGTGTTGGGTGAACCCTGTCACTGGTGACAACATGTCTTGGGTGAACCCTGTCACAGGTGACAACGTGACAGGGTTCACCCATGTCTTGGGTGAACCCTGTCACTGGTGACAACATGTCTTGTGTGAACCCTGTCACTGGTGACAACATGTCTTGGGTGAACCCTGTCACAGGTGACAACATGTCTTGTGTGAACCCAGTCACAGGTGACAACATGTCTTGGGTGAACCCTGTCACTGCTGACATGTCTTGGGTGACAACCTGTCACTGGTCACAACATGTGTCTTGGGTGACAACCTGTCTACGATGACAGTGGCAACCACAAGTCACTGGTGACCACGTGTTTTGGTAGGGAACATCTGCCTTTGGCAACTTGTGTCTCTGACTACCTCCAGTCACCTAAGACAATGTACATGGAGTACTTGTGTAAAACAGGAGGTCGCAATTCCATACAATCTGAAATGTTGATATGTTTACATTGAAATCTAGGTAACACAATATTATTTTGATGAACCCAAAATAAAACTGACTAGTTGTCATTGTTATGATCTCATGAGACATAGACAACATTGGTCGTTATGTATGGGGGCAGGTGCTCTGTTAGACATATGAAAAGATGCATGGGAATATGCCAACTTTTTAAAGAAATACACTTTGCATAACAATTTAAAGCTACCATTGCCTTGGCACTCCACTGTATACATGCAGGTGTCAACGTAACATGATACAGTGCACATTGCAGCTGTGTTGTGTTCCAGATCGAACAGACTGCCATTGATATAGAGGACCACGAGTTTCTCGCAGACGAACGCAAGGCCTGGTACCAAGTCCTCGCGGCTCACAGAGCGTATCTACACCAGTTGGCATCAGACACTGCACAACACACGACTGACATCAGCCAACACACAACTGACATCAGTCAGGTATTTACATTCTATAATATATTTACTATATACTAATAAATATATATAATTATGAAACAAATATATTTTACCAACACTATCATAATATATTAAATAAATAAAACAGAAATAAATACAAATATAAACAAATAAGACATTATATTCTCGGTCTCGGTCAGAATTGCGCAAAGTGCTTTACACTTTACGTCCCCGGCAGACGTGTTCAATCAAACACCATCGGAACGTCCCTAGGAAGCAGCCAGCTATATGCTACAATTAATGCGTGAAGGCTTCTCTTACACATATCCACCACTGTCTATAGCCAGGTACTCATTTATACGGCTGAGTGAACTGGAACAATATAGAGTGAACAAACTTGCCCAAGGTTTTAACACCGCAGCACAGGATTTGAACCCGGGTCCTCTTAGTCGAGAGTCCAAAGCTCTACCTCTGAACCACTGCACTCTACATTCCAGTCTCGCACTGTTCTTTACTTAGTAGGAAAAAATAAATAAATAAAATAAGTAAATGAAATACATTAGCACCAACAAATGCACTCAAGTGACTGCCTACATTAGACCGGTAACCTGCTCAAACTCATTAATTTCTGCACAACGATAATAATAATAATAATAATAACAAGACAATGACCTGATTGTCTGAAATAAAATCTTATAACTACTACCATCATATACAAATGAAGGAATCCAACCGATCCACCAGCAAAATGCAAACAATTACTCAGGCATAATACATTGCAAGATGGATGCAGTTGTAAACATTCCTTCAAGATAAACTTTAAAAAGCGTTTTTTAGAGGTATCTACACTCTTTGCATTTCATATACACTGTACATTCCAGGACACCCCTGTAACAAACGTGCGGTGAAACAAATAAGTACATGGCTTGTTCGTGAGTGCGTATTTACGTTTACAAACGTTTTATAATTCTTGTTCTACAGAATAAAGCTGCCATCAGTCGAGTTAACGAAGCCATGAATGCTAACCATGGTCTGATGAGACGGCTTGGAGAAGCCGGTGACATAAACCGACTACAAGGTAGGTGGTCATGTTTTTTCGTTATAAGTATTTTACATTTGCCACCTATATGTTACCCATTATTGCAATACTGGTCACTGTGTTCACACGATGGCTTATTTTTGAAGTCAATATGCTGCTGCGTTATGCATAATTACGTAACTCCAAAATCGTATGTGTCAATCAGTATCCCGATACGAATGTGTAGTTATGACATCACAGTCCGCCACATACCTCAAATCGCTCAAAAATAGCACAAAAGCAAATGGTAGGTATTAAGAGTGTGAGGATGTTGGTTCTAATGTTCTCCAGACTTCTATGAAAATGCCATGTGTATGTTTGTGTGGCGGGCTATGCCTGGTCAGAATAGCATTCATAATGAAGAGGTGAAAACTTGAAGGCACAGTTGATTATCACGTGACTTCCAGTGAAGAGCTGTTCATGGTATTTTACAATTACAATTTATTTTACCCAGAACGTCAACGATGCGTTGTTAACAATGTTGCAGGATACATGACAAACTTATGTTTTCCGTATTATGTCTGTGAATGGGTGCGTGTGTGCTTGCGTGCGTTCGTGCATGTGTGATAAAATGTTGATAAAGTGATGGTGTTGTTTACTGGTGGATGAACACATCAATTACCTACTAAAGCTCATCGGAACAAGTCTGCAGTCAGATAGTGAGGATTGCAATGCAGCAATAGACCAGGCGAGAGTTGTGTGTTTCAGCCGATGTTCAGCAGGCTCTGCAGAGCGCCGAGATTAAGCACAAGACCGTTGAAGGTATGTCGTCATGGCAACATTCGTGTATGCTAAATATATACGTTTTTAAAGAAAGGTACAATAAAAGTGTACCTAATCCTTCCAAGTATTGATGGTCTTAACAATCCCACTGCCATTATCGCCACGTGGGCGACATTTTGGATCTCTGTTATACACTGTCACCGCTGAGGTAAATATGCAATATGTGAAATTGTGTAATAAATACTGATCAGTGTGATAACTACAACACAAACAATTCAATACATCTTCGTCTTTATGTGGCGAGTCTGCTGGACGGTAATTCTGAACAACTGCCTGTCGTTTGTGGTCAGAATACTGTCATTGTGTTCGAAGACATTTTGTGTGGAAGGTAGAAAGGACTTTTGAAGTTGAGCTATGTCATATGCCAACATTCTGCTTCACACAGGAGCGTGGAGTGGACACCGTTTTGATGTAACACCAGACTTACTCTTCTGACCTTTGCATTCGGAGTAAAGTCAAGCATCAGACGATCTACTGTAGTGTTCATTATTCTTATCAGTTGTATTGATACGTCATCTAACCTAGTACCATATTGAATGTTATCTACTTATATTATAAATTACATCCTTTTTAAAGGCTAGTTTCATGTGTGTATCAGCTGCATATAGGGGTTTTACCTAAAATAATTGCATTTGTATTGGCCGGGTTTGTCGTCCACCCGCGATTATGATACACTGCGCTGGTGGTCGGCACAAATACACCTGTACAGTTGTTGCTGTCCTTCATTGAATGGCCGGATGCAAGCAGTTTTTGCGACTTAGCAATGTTTCGACAGCGACATTATTTCTGATGTCATTTCATCCACATGCAAGGTTTTGATATGGCTAGCCAGTGGCTTGTTCACAAGCCTAGCTTCCATATTCTGGTTGTGATTTAATCTGTGTCCCTAAATTCAATACCAATATTGGGATGTGGGCGTTTCTCCTGTTGATGCACCTACTCTTTGAAATATGCGTCCTTCTAGTGTTAGATTAGTTGACACTTTTGTTGCTAAATTCCGCCGTTATTTAAAAACACCTTTACAACACTGCCGATCCACCATCACTCCTTCGTTAATCAATCTTTATTTGGCAACAGGAATTGTTTATTGGTTCATATTGATTAACCTTATTGTGTTGATATGTATCTCGGCTTGGTTTCTAAGGATCGAGACACAATAAATGATATATAATTAAAACGTAGATACAAATTGTATGATTAAAAATACACAGTATAGGCACATACCTTCCAGTCATAATTATTTGCCCATTCATTATTATAATGTGTGTTTATTGTAATTGATATTTGTTTAATATTTCTAATTGATGGCTTGTGATTTGGTATGAATTAATCTCACTTAGCTCTACTGGGCAGACCGCAAAACCGCCCAACCCCTCGTACACGCAAACCATCCAAAACCACCCAGGAAACTCACAGCCTTTCGTTTACCTCGATCAGATCCTTCTTTTACATTAACCAGCCAGCTCAAACTGCGTAACGCCGAGAAGAGTTGAGGGGGCTGAAAAGTGCTGCCACCTCACGGAGCCTCGGTAACCAAGGCTAGTGCTGTCATGTCTTGTGAAAGTGAGTTAATTTGGTAAGATATTGAGGTGCGTTCGTCTAGTTGACCTCCGACATCGTGTGGCATTTGACGGATTTTACTGAGATCATTTCTCGACAACTTCGAGTCGGGATATCAAGGTTTGCAACTTGAATAATGTCGACAGCGATCACAGAAACCTTATTATCGTCCATCTACGTTGTCTGTGCGACTTTTCGTTGTTGAGATACTCAGTTCTCAGTTCTCAGGTTATTAATTCCAAACAGCCCAATCTTGAACTAACGTAGGAGTCACTGAGGGTGGTCACTGCCAGGGTGCTTGTCGTCCTCAGTGGTTCTTTTACGTCCCAAATTGAGACGGGACCAACATTAACGTGATTCTCCGATTCACGAGAAATACTGCCTTTTAAAGTGAAAAAAAAGGCTACAGTTTAGTGTTATGCACCTAAAAGAGTTTACACTAGCTAATCATTTGCATCTACAATCCAATTTTTCACCTTAGTGGTTACCTCAGAAAGTGGTCTTAAAGTGGGAAAATCTAGCTAAATCACCGACACCATGAACCGGCCCATCTTGGACCTTGCAACCAATCACAACCCAGCAGTTTGGAAAAGTAATACGTCAGAGAGTCGTCTGCTGGTTCAGCTGTCATAACAGAGAGCCAAGCGGTATGCTAAAAGTTGCCTTACGTCGGTTTACAACGAAATCGCGACATCAATATGCCACACTGTTCCTCAAACGCTTATAGTAATAGTACAGTGAAAGACAGTATCAGTAAGATGTCTTCTTGTTAACCTATGAATCGAGCAGAACTGAAACAGTGGTTCGGTGGATTCGTTTGGACAGTCACAGACACAGCGCGGATCCTAGACGACCCGATTTGATTGACCTAACCATCAAAACGACCACCAACAGCCGCCAAGCTTCTCCTCACATATCTTACATACATATGCATACACTACATTATGTAATAAAATCTCTTGCATTCCTCTGACGAAGAAAATTCACACACAAAAACGCGCAGACCTCGAGTACAACTTGTTCGGCCGCTCAGCGGTACCGTAAAATCGCTTTTAAAAGCTTTACACAAAATACCGCTAGACGCCACGTTTCTGACTGCTAATATTTAATTGTTTTACTTCACACGCGCGAAATAGTTTAATTACTTATAAATAATATAATAATAATTATTAATTATTATCATCACTATGATTTGCAGGAAATTATAAGTTTTATTATTTTTATATTGATATTTTATTTTTATAATTGTTCATATATGTTTCTAGTATATTTATGTTTTTTTTCTTCTGGTGTGTATTTGTTGTTTAGCATTTTAATGTATGTAAAACGCCATGAACAAGTTTAAATTGGATGTGGCGCTATATTAAATAAACAAACAATTGTTTTTATTATAATATAATATTTTATTTATGTAGCGCCACATCCATAATTGTTTGTGGCGCTTCACAAAATAATGCTATTAAAAATACAATAAAGAGAAAACTACTCACATATAATATTATTTAAAAATAAATAATGAAAATACATGTTTCTATATCATTAACTAAGCTGACCTATCAGTCATAAATAAACATACAAATTACATAACAACAATTGAAATAAATGAATATAAAAGTATGGTTAATAGTAATAAATAATTAAAGTAGTAAAATAAGTACGACGTAATAATAATTTTTATTCAGCACATACACAACCATTATGCATAAGAACATATTACTGAAGCTATTTGTTCTACTCATGAATGACATTTCCACCATCAGATATTTAATAATTATTATTTTTGAACAAGACACTTTATTAATTATCGGAACAATAAATCTCTCAAATGTAAAAAGGAATATGAATATATGGGAAATATTATGGTGGTAGAAAAAGAAGGATTTAAAAACAGTAATATTAACATGTTATTGTTTTAGTTATTATTGTTAAAACATCGCTTATGTAATATAAGCTTGCATGCTCGCAGTACACGCGGGATGTTTATAGAAATATTGATGAAATAAACAATGTGACTTCATTGAAAAACACGTAATTTCCTTTTTCTTTTATAACTAATAGGCAATTTTGGATAATTATGCAGACACATGTATTTTTAATATTTATTTTTAAATATTACCTGTGGGTAGCATTCTTATTATTGCATATACTTTAATAACAGTATGTTGAATAGAAGAGAAGAGAATTGTAGATTTGGCGCTATATAAAATAAACTAATAAAATTATATATTTGTATATTAAATTGTTATTTTTTATCAACTCTATTAGACCCATATCACCAAAGCGTTGCCTTAGTTTGCCGTTTAACATTTTCTGTAGATCATAGTGATGCAGCTAATTATTATTATATTATTTATAATTAATTAAACTAATTCGCGCGTGCGAATGCAGTAAGGTTAATAAATATTCGCGCGCCATCTAGCGGTATTTTGTGTAAAGCTAACTTATAATAGCGAGTTTACGGTAGTCGAAGTTGTCGAGTTGCCGTTCGCCAAGATTTGCGTTTCTGTTGTGAATTTTCTTCGTTAGACGAATACAAGTGATTTTTTTTGTAATGTAGTGTATGTATATGTATGTAAGAAATGTGGGGAGAAGTTTGGCGGCTGTTGGCGGTCGTTTTCGTGGTTAGGTTAGAAAGTAACAGATAATAATATGCATGCACAGTTCACGCCGACCAAGAAGACTCTCTGACGTCATTTTGTTTCTAAAATGGCGTAGTCTGTAGACTTTCTATGTCTATGTGTTTTACATTTTTTTCCTGGTAAACCACTGACGTTAAAAATATGATTGTTGTTGGAAGTTGTTACTTTTTATTCACTCTGTTAATCCCATATGATCCAAACATTGACTTTGTTTTCCCTTTAAGTTAGTTGTATGACGCTGATTTATGTATCACCAACTAACTGTGATAAAGTGGTACTTTTTGACGGGAGTTCATGTCCACTAGGTAACAGCTGTGTGGACTTCTACTGATCCGAACCAATGACTTAGTAAATGTTTCTGCTACAGAGGACCTGAAGACGACATGTGATGAGTTAACAATAGCGAAGGACGCTATAAAGAAAATTCAAGGTAAATTATGCAATTTCATTAAAGAAAACAACACAATCTTGATGTATAGTTTGTAGTACAATGCAAATGATCAAGTTAGAATAATGGCACAATGATGTGGTTTATCCACTCAACAGCTACATCTAGTGTAGAATATGTTTTTCCACAAAGCTTGTACACAGCAGTTGTTGTATTCTCCATGCCATGATATCTGCCTTTTTGCAGTTGATAGCCACACCTTAGAATGATCCAATAAATAAACGGAAAACAAAACATAGTAACAAATGCAAAGTAAACTCATACATTATATTACTATTAATGTGTGCATTATAATTTGTTAAACATTTAACATTGACGGGTTGGCATTCGGTACAATCTAATCTAACTGCGAATCCTTTATTATGCTTTTTTATTTTGGAGATTGATTATTGCTGATGGCGACTTATTCATATGTGTGGGTAAAACAAGTGGATAACCCTATGGGGGTTACCTCTCATTTCAGAGATATAATCGCTGTGAGGAGATTTATTGACCATATTATATAATAAATGTTTCTACTTCACTAGTTCATTTGTAATGCCACCGTACAGGACATGGGAACGTATATGCATATGTTATTGTTCCCAACTCTGGGTAAACCTTTACAACGTCAATTACGTAAGAGCTAAACTTGACTAAAACAACACGCGTAATCACATTTGCGGATATCACCCATGGGACAGTGCGAGTAGCAAGTTTGTTAATTGTGGAATTGATACATGTTATGTCTTATTGCATAGCAATATTTAACATTTAAACAACAAACTTATTTTCAGAATAAATAACAACTTCATAAAAGTTGTGATATTGTGTCAACATAGCAAATCGAATTCTTGTATTAACTAGGCTAAATACATCACATAGGCCTAAGGAAATTGTTAATAATACTGCTGCACAAAACAATAGTTAGGCCTGATTTAAAATATTGTTTTCAAGCGTGCAGGACATATCGCAAACAGAACTTCGATATGCTAGAACGAATACAAAGGAGGACAATTAACCAAAATGATATGCAATGTGCTCATGATAATCTGTTTGATATTACAAAATTTATGGGTTGGCATTTTGTAGGAACTAATGTGACTTCAAATCCGTTAGTGTGTTTTTTCTTTGAAATGACCAATGGGTGTTGCTGAGTTATTCAGTTCTTTGTGTAAAACTGTATTGATTTTCAATATTATACATTAGCGAAGTGGAACCGGTATGTTAATTGTATAATGCTGAATTGTCTCTGTATACCAGACTGTGATTAAGTAATTGTTATTAAGAGGTAGCCGTTTCCCAAAGGTAACCGCTGTGTGCAGTTCTAATGGTCCCACCCAATAAAAGTAATCTTGTTATCACACGATATCAATCTAAATGTATGCATTATCATTTGTGTTATATTAAAAATTGAAGATTTTACATTCTGTATGATCTATTCTGACTCCGAATGTTTTATTAGGCTTCTAACAATTGACATCAAGGTATTCCTTTGTTTAAGTAAAAGTTACTAATTGTTCATGGTTCATAGTAAAAAGATGGCTCATTTAGTGCATTCTATAAACCGGACTTGTAGATAAAAACAGACTGTGATAAAAAAAAAAGCCATGTTTAAGGTGTGTCTGTTTCTGACAGGTAACTGTTGCATGGATTTACATTCGCCTGACTCAATGACATAGTAAATGTTTCTGCTACAGACGACATGAAAACTTTGACAGCAGAACTGGGACAAGCGAAGGATGAGGCTAGAGCAGTGAAGGATGAGGCTAGACTCGCGAAGGAGGGCGCAGCGAAAGCACAAGGTAAATTGTGAATTTTAGTAATAGAAAATGTTATTCAAACTGCATCAATTGCAACAAAAGAACAATTGATCAATATATAATTCTTGCACGATAATGTTATTTTTCCGTGCGACAACGAAACGTTTTACAACAATAGTCCTTAGTTTGGACACAACACTTGTATAATTTTTACTATCACACTGACTACGTCTCTTTGATAGGATCAAGAACGAAGAGTGATAAAATAACTAATGTTTGAGATGTGTCTGTTTCTGAGAAGTACCTGCTGTGTGGATTTACATTCGCCTGACTCAATGACATAGTAAATTTTTCTGCTACAGACGACATGAAAACTTTGACAGCAGAACTGGGACAGGCGAAGGATGATGCTAGATCAGCGAAGGATGACGCTAGATCAGCGAAGGATGACGCTAGACTCGCGAAGGAGGGCGCAGCGAAAATGCAAGGTAAGTTGTGAATTTTAGTAACAGAAAACATTATTCAAACAGTATAATTTGTAAGAAAAGAACAATTGATCAGTATCTAATTCTTGCACGTTAACGTTATTTTTCCGTGCGACAACATTTTACACAATAGTCCTTAGTTTGGACACAGCACGTATTTAATTTTTACTATCACAGTGACTACGTCTCTTTGATATGATCAAGAATGAGGAGCGTTTGGTTGCGAATCGATCACACGTTGATCACCGTGATCATACAGTGGAGTTCTGGTGAACGTCGCACAGCGTGCATTCTATTATACGAACCCCAGGATTTTAATGCAGTCAGGTTCGCGTTGCCGGTGACAGCATAACAAATGAACAGTATAGATTGTGCGACACATAGTTGGGTCACCAATCCTGTTTAGGCATGGCCTCTCGTGCACCGAAACTAGTCTAGTCTGGGTCACTAATGTTATCACACATCATATCAATCTAAATGTGTGCGTTGCAGTTTGTTTAATATTAAACATTGAAGAGTTAACATTCAGTACATGATCTATTATTACTCCGATTTTTATATTCGTTTCTAAATGAACAATGGTTGAAACCAATGTATTCCTTTATTTATATAAAAGTGTACTCGTTGTCCATTGTTCATAGTAGATAATTGGCCAATTTAGTATATATATATATATATATATATATATATATATATAACAGTTACAATTTCCTATCCTATATTTATAATATGGCTGAATGTTAACTAACAAAATTAATAAATATGTTTCGTTCTGAGTAGAAACACCGACTTATATATATATATATATATATATATATATATATATATATATATATATACATACATATATATACAGTGTATATATATATATATAATATATATACTACAGTATATTACAGTATATTACTTCTTTTTAACAATATGATGTCAGAATTATACTAGAGTTGTGGCTCTCTCAGAGGCAATGTAACTTTATTGCAGTGAATTTATAAAGACTGAGACATTTGCTGTTAGTGATATGAATGACAAACTCAGTCTACATGTTGGACGTCTCTTCCTGTATGTTGGTGGCCTGAGAAGAAACTGTTTCACTCGCAGGTTTTCTGATCTACAAAATGTAACCATTTAATGTCAGGTTGAGTTGATTACTGATTAGAGCGACTGATATTGTTGTAGCAGTTGATAAAACAAATCACGGCGGATTCGACTGAAGTCACGATTACGATAGAAGCATGATTTGCACACTTGTGAAATGTGCTGATAAAACAAGAAATCACTGTCACAAATAACACACATCCCAAATGGTATGACGGTGACCCTGGTATTTTGTATAAATGTCCTAGTTCGGACAATGTTTTGATAGATCTATTTACATCTTCTGTTGTAACTGCAGAAAGGCATGACAATGACAAGAAGTATGCCAAGTAAATGTCATTTTAGATAGTCGAATGCACGTTATGCTAATGTCCAAGAAACTGTAATGGCGTAATGATGTACGTGTTGATATAATACATATTTCAGTTGCATTTATGTCCATTAAATCTAACTGTTCAGTCATATAGAATCACCATCATTGTGCAGCCATAGTGTCCAGTGGTTGGGCGAAGACCTCAGCGTGCTGTTTCAAGATTTGCCTACCCTGCGCTATCCTCTGCCAGACGGTACCCTTCCAGTAGTCAGTTCATCTGGTTTGTCTCGCCGGTATTCCTGTAGACTGTTTCCATTTGTAGGGTTCTCAGGAAGTCCATCGTTTATCTCGTATTCTGACATGCTTTGTTCAGGTTCACTTCCGCCTTCTGACTTTTTCAATCACGTATGTGACCTTTGTCTTTTCTCTTAACCATATGTTTTTTTTATCATGACATGTGATATTTAACATACTTCTTTTTTATATTTGTTTGTATGACAGTTAGCTTGTTATTTGCTGGGCTGGTGAATGCCTATGTTTCAGCGCGGTACCCATGAGTTGTAGACTTGTCTCTTCAAGCAAGTTCCAGTGTTATCGTAGAAGATGTCGTGGTGCTTCTTCTTTTTCTTGGTTTTGTCTCTGGTGCTTAGTCTCTGTCGCAGGTAGACGTAGCTTCCAACGTTCTCTGTCTCAGTGGTGTTGGCGTGGTTTAACTGGCATTTTCCATCGCCACCTTTGTCTCAGACTTATTAATCTTCGGAACATCTAGTTCCTCTGGTGTACTAGTAAAACTCATATTGTGATGACACTTTCCTCAGCTAGTTCCCCTGGTGTACTAGTAAAACACATATTGTGATGACACTTTCCTCAGCTAGTTCCCCTG
The DNA here is from genome assembly GCA_964017155.1 of Oasisia sp. SBJ-2009. Lineage (NCBI taxonomy): Eukaryota > Metazoa > Annelida > Polychaeta > Sabellida > Siboglinidae > Oasisia > Oasisia sp. SBJ-2009. Next base: position 47,628,353 of record OZ024864.1, on the reverse strand, counting down.
GTGTACTAGTAAAACACATATTGTGACGACACTTTCCTCAGCTAGTTCTCCTGGTGTACTAGTAAAACACATATTGTGATGACACTTTCCTCAGCTAGTTCCTCTGGTGTACTAGTAAAACACATATTGTGATGACACTTTCCTCAGCTAGTTCCTCTGGTGTACTAGTAAAACACATATTGTGATGACACTTTCCTCAGCTAATTCCTCTGGTGTACTAGTAAAACACATATTGTGATGACACTTTCCTCAGCTAGTTCCTCTGGTGTTCTAGCAAAACACATATTGTGATGACACTTTCCTCAGCTAGTTCCTCTGGTGTACTAGTAAAACACATATTGTGATGACATGTTTGTTATAAACGGGTGGCAATTTTCAAGAAGTAGCAGGTGTGAATAATTATGGTGTCCCAGTGGTGCAAAGGAACACTGCAAGACCACTGTAGATTGAAATAATGTCTTTTGTCTTGATCCAAACTGTGCTTGGTTTGATTATATGAGAGTCAAATAATTGTGCATTATTACTACTGCTAAAATAAAACTGATAAGAATATGAGTTAAACCATGAACTCACTGACCACTGACTGATTTATTGTATTGCAGGTGCGAAACAATGGTATAATTCCTCTAAGTCATTCTCCTAGGTCATTAACGTAATATTTTCTGACTATTGATCATTGTAAATATTTTTGTTTTAAAATCAATCACTGGTTGGCATGAATTAGTGTGGTTTGGAAACTCTTGTTGAGTTGTTAAGTTCTTTTGAATAGTGGTTGGTGTCTATCACTAATCCTACACGAGACTGTCTGCTGCTTGGCTTAGGCCATATTAATTGTCCGTCTTTCATTGTAGAAAGGTTGTCCTTTTACATCTACTGGTGTAACATGGACTTCTGAGTGAAAAGAGCCTGTGGTGAAGTGGTAGTTTCTGAGGCAGGCTGTTCCATATACGTAGGTGCTGTGAATAGTTCTACTGTCCCAGTGATACAGCACATGTTTCTGCTTCAGAGGAAATGAAAACGTTGAGGGACGAATTAAAACAGGTCAAGGACGATGCCGATAAAATGCGAGGTAAATCGTTGGTTGTCATACAAGAAAACAGTATGCACATGTTTTGTATAGTCCGTAAGCAATACAATAAATTGATATAATTACAATGTTCGCAAAGACTAAGAAGGTGCGTGCCTATCATGTGATAATGTGCTGTAAAGACTTATTGGAGTTACGTGTTTCAGACACACTTCGTGGTGTGCAAGAGGAGACGAAGTTGATGGCTGAAGGTATGGCGTTTGTTCTTGTGCCTTGACACAACGTTGGTTGATCCATATAGAAATCTAACTGTTGGTGTATCATGTATCAATACACGTCATTCTTATAAAGTAATTAGGTTTCTGTGACAAAATATAATACTAAGAAGAACATTAATATAGTGCCGTAAATCTAGATATAATCCATTCAGAAGCGCTGTACATGAATATGTATACATGTATATATGCAAAATATTATTAAGTGGATCTTTGATCGAGTAAGTCGCTGATGTAAGGTGGAACCAGTCCATGTTGTGCAAGAAACGCCAGTAGAAGTATTGAGTACTGAACACGTTGCTTAACAGGAAGCCAGTGCAGTTTCATGAGAACTGGTGTGATATGTCCCCATCTGTGGCAGGGGACCACTAGTCTAGTGGCAGCGTTTTGCACACGTTGTAGCTTAGACATTAGGCAATCTCGAAGATCGCACGGGAGATAGTTCGCGTAGTAAATTCTTGATGTTACAAGATAAATGCAAGGCGGACTGCGGATTTCTGGGTGAGACATGATTAGCTCGATGCAATGTTTCTTAGATGTATGATATGCAGCAGATATGTTTTACATGGCTGACCATTGACATTTCTGTGTCAAATATAACGCCGATGTTTCTGCCAGTAGGACTTGGCGTTATATCGCAGTCGCCAATTTTGATAACGGTGATATTTTGGTTCGCTCGATTGTTGCATGATGATAACATAAGTGCAACCGTTTTGTCGTCATTCACTTATAGCTGGTTATCAACCATCCACGTAGTGATAACACAATTGAGGTCCTTTTCAGATGTGTCGTCATCTAATACGGTAATTGCACGTTTTCTGTAATATTCAGTTTAAATATACTTGATTCAGTGTGATAGAGTATGATACGAACAACAATCTGTCCGATAGTTTAACAATAGCATACATTCATTTAGTGTTACGTAGGATTTAAGTTAAGTAAGCAAAGCGTCATTTCGAAAACATCCCAATTTGTTTAAGATAGCTTTTTTACGGTTCGATCATACTACTGTTAAAATGCGAGGCGTCTTCTATATTTTTCTTGGATTACGTCATTTTCCAATTGAAGGTTGTCGTTGGGTGACTATGGTGGTGTCTGATTTTGAATACATCCTTCTGTAAGTCCATGTAAGATGGTATATTCAAGCACGAGTGGGTTACATTGGTCACGCCGGCGAATTGGAAGCCAAGGCAGTGCTACCAACACATACATTATCTGCTGGTGCTTTAGCTGTCATGTGACCAGTCTGACTACTGACTTCTGCACCACTTGCTGTTTATCATGAATGTCAGCGTGATGTCGTATATGATCTGTCTTAACAATGTTGTATTTCATGTGCCTTTGAACAACCATATATCTTGATACACAACGCTGTATCAAATAAAGTTATTATTGCAATACACATATTGACTGGCTACATTACCAGTCGAGTATTATGTTACGTGTTGATGTTTTTATTTTAACCCTTGTCTGTTCCAGAACAAAAGAATCGTGTCACAACTGTAGCAAAACAAGGTAAGTTATGTTTTCTAGATGCACAATGCTGTGATCTGATACCAGTGCTTATCCATCCAGCATTGGGTTCACTAGTGTATGAAGTATCCCGGTCCTCCATAAACGTGGTAGATACACACAACCATTTGGAACACATGATAAGTTCACCTCATGTTGCCATGTAGGAGTGGGAGGGCTTTAAGGGTCCCGGTATTTAGTTAACTTTGTGACAGCGTCAAGGGTACATGTACACGATTTGAGAATCATGAAAAATTTGCAACAACAACAACACCCCTGCCATCTTAGCGCACTGACCCCCACCTTGATTCCCCAAAGTGGGTAACACTACTAGGCACACGTCTTCAAAAACTAAAGCATTGACACAGCGAAGCAACTTCTCCCACACAACCCCCTTAAATACGGCAAACAACCTACAGCACAGCCCCCTATGAACCGTGAGAAATCGTGAGATATCACCCCACTCATCTGCCGGAGTTAACGTAACGTTAACTGCTCCCCCCAATATTTATTACCTTTCAAAAACAATGAATATTATATGTACATTTTCATTATAATGAATCCGATGAATATATATATATATATTATATATATATATAGACAGTTGCAATAATTCATTGAAACAGAAAGTCATTGTTTTTACATCCTAATACATCTTAAATCCTGTTGCAAACAGTATCTTTTGTAATGTGTTTTATGATAAATTAGCAAATGTGATTATTTAATGGAGGCATCAGCATCTAAAAGTAAGCTGAAAACTGATAAGGCCTTCCATAGAAAGGTTAGATCATTATATAGACTTATAAACTAATCACTGTTTAATAGCTGTATGCTAGTATACATAGTTAAACATATGCTGTGCATTTCCACGTGTGTACCAGCGCCCAGAGTGGTGGAGCGACATCAGTGGTCTGAAACTGCACGACAGAAACCTTGATGTCAGCAATATCCTCACTCGTGACAACATTGAAGACTTGATATATGCCATCTCCAACGATGTGGCCTCAACTTACATCACGAAACTCGAGTTCGTAACTTTTTTTATCTATGTGCACATCAGGCCAGACCACTGAACACATTCATTTATGCACCACTATTATTCATAAATATATCATATCACCCAGTTCAATAATTTGATATGTGTATATGTATATAGTGTTTCCTATGTAAAGCCTCAGTATACTTTGTGTCTTAAATATACATTTGCTTGAATGTATAACAAGTGGTGTGGCGTGTTAACACAGGTCTGTGTGATGTGGCTAGTGCTGTAGTGTAGTGAGTAGTGTGTAGCCCGGCCTCACACTCTCGCTTTCAGCTGCCGCCCACATATGGTCAAAGCAGGTTGGAGCCCCAGAAGTAAGTGTGTAGGGCCACTTAGTGTGTATGCGTCCCAACTCTCACCCCAACTATGGGTAAATAGCACTGGTCAGATCAAGATCCAAAGCTATAGTAGGTAATTGATCTAGAGGAAGAAAATCACCAACCTAAACCAGAGAAAGTGTGGCTCATATGTCCAAGAACAAATCTCACTGAATGTCAGTCAGGGCAGTGCTGCCGTGGGTATGGTGTCTCAACTCACTGTGAATGGCATTGATACCGAGAGTCGATTTAGCTGCTGCATCAAGAGTAACCGACGTGCCACATTTCCTGGCATTGCTGAGAAATTTGCGAAGTCCTGGTGCATCGTCCCATTGGCAGCGACCCAGGTGTAAAGTCCTGATGGGAAGTCTCAACGTACGGACGATGAGTGGGACAGGACTAGAGGTGGTCAATATAAAGGACAGGAGGGCGCTAGAGGTGTAGTGTATACAAGAGACAAAATGGAAGGGTGACAAAGACAGGATATTGGTAAGAGTGTATGAGTGGCTACATGCAGGAGGAGAGGAAAGGAGTCATGGGGTGGGCATCATAGTAACACAGGATATAAGTAGAGACGTTGTAAAGTAAAAAAAAAGGCAAGTTCTTATATAGCGCAGTATCCAGTCCTCAGGACCGTTCAAAGCGCTTTAAACTTTACTTCCCTGACAGACCTGTTCACTCAGACACCATCTCGGCTTCTCTGGGAAGCATCAAGCCATGTGCTGCAATTAATGCGCGAAGGCTGATCGTACACATATCCACCACTGTCTATAGCCAGGTACTCATTTTATTCAGCTGAGTGAACTGGAGCAATGTAGAGTGAAAAAACTTGCCCAAGGTTTTAACGCCGCAGCCAGGATTCGAACCCGGGTTCTCGTAGTCGAGAGTCCAAAGGTCTACCCCTGAGCCACTGCGTTCTACGACACTGACAGTGAGAGTAGACATATGGCATGGATGATAGTGTGAGAACAGCTGGTGTTCATCGTTTCCGTATATGTGCCTCAAACAGAAAGGGCGTTCAGAGAAGACCTTGAGAACATGGTGGGTGAAGTGTAAGCACATGTGATGTTGTGCATAGCGGGTGATTTCAATGATCATGTGAGTTCACTAAAGGTGGGATAAGAGGACGCAGTAGGGCTGGGAACTGGTTGGGCTGGTTATGAGGAATGGGCTGGCTGCAGTAATGGTGTGTGAAGGACTGACTGTAAGATCACTGCCGGGATCACATGACTACATAACACAAACCGTTGTTTTTGTTGTACATAAGCAGAAGAGGAGTGAGTGAAAAGTGTGGGACGAAAGATAGGTAAATGGTGGAAATGTGATGGGGTCACTGTCAGTGTCAGTAGGGATAGAGTGGCAAGGAACTTGAAAAAAGAATGGAACTGTTTAACAATTCATTTAACAATGCATTTACTGGCAAACCTCCTCGATGAGCAAGAACCAGACATGTTTGACCGAGGACGTAACATAAGCAATCAGAGAAAAGTGATAGGCACGGAATGAGACAGAAGTAAATAAAGAGAACGACATTATATTTTGGCAGCTCTCTAATGCATTTAAAAATTGCATTACATTGTTTCAATATGTCGCAGTGTATGTCACATGCTTATGTGCGTGACGTAGCAAAATGCTATAAAATTATATAGGTTGCCAAGTTGGTGCCTGTGTTAAGCGGTGACGATTTTCAAAAGGCAATAATTAAAAAGTTGTATATATTTTCCGACATCCAGTGGTGTAGCTATAGATGACAAAATTATGTTTACGATGCTGTAGAACAACATGACACATGCAGATCGAAAACCAAATGTAGCCTTTATATTTTGTTAATACTGAATCTGAAATTCTCCAGCCACCGTCCGCATTTCGAAAATATAACTCCATGAACCACCCTTGTGGGCCGACTGGGTCACATACAAAATGTCAGCCCCAAAATGCAAAAACTGAAGGTCGGAGATTTGTGGTTACAAACAAATAAACAGAGAAACACTGTTTTATAGCATATAATAATAAAACAAAACCTATAAAAGCGGATTACATTTACACCATTTTTAGTCACGTGAATTCAAAAGCTCTCACCGCTCCCATTTATCAGCCGCCATGAGTCATTAACTAAGATATGTGGTGCATGCCGCAGTAACACATTTAATCCATTCAATATCCATTGAAATAATACATCTCCACTAGGTCACAGTTTTATGTTGTGTATTTATGTCTAATATATGTATCATACTTGGGGCGTACTATAAACCGACAGATCTGTTTAGAAGATATCAGTAATATGAGTAAATCACCTAACTCCCAAGCTACATTTAATCAATCAGTATTTACTTGTTAAGTACAGTGCACACATGTTGCATAATGTCACTGTTATACTGTAACTCTGCTCTGACTTAGTAATGCACTAAACAACTAGTAGATACTGAACAAGAAGTGAATAAGTGAACTGGCATACTGTGTCAGGCCTGGAAGCATGAAGCAATAATTGACGCGTTAAACCAATTTATTATAATAAATTTGCCTTATCCATTCCGCTTTCACAGGTCATACTCCAGACATTGTAAATGCTGACTCTCCACAACTAAATTCTCAACTCGCATCGTTTGAACCAGCCACAATTGCTGAAGTGAGAACAAATAATCAGATAGAAGGAACCACCAGCTTTTAGTGTGTTTTCTGAAAGACACAGGCTCAACTCCGCTCCCCTAATTAGACCAATACCAGACATCATCAATGCATCACTGTGCTCCGGCTTATTTCCTGATGATATATAAATAAACCCAACTTGTAGCATAACAAAAAGTTACACCGCAACAAAGTATTTCTTTTACAAAAAAGGTTCAAAATGTCATATTTTAAAGTTATAACAACTGTTTTGACACCACTGTGTAGGTACTTTTAGTATCTACAACATGCATACAACATGCAATTGCGAGAATTCAACAATAAAGGCGCTAGAGCAAAGACAATGGGTCAAGCAATATTTATATACATCTAGGTCAAATATTTGAGGAGACACAGGCGTCCCGTTAAGATCGGCTGATTGCTAATGGCTTAAACTAAAGGTCCATGGCATAGAAAAGTATGGTATGCTTAACTGGATAGATAAATTGCTTATTGATAGAAGACAAAGAGTACTAATTAATGGGGAGGTTTCAAACTAGAAATCAGTTTTGAGTGGAGTACCGCATGGATCTGTTTTGGGGCCTATTTTATTCTTAATGTGTATCAATGATTTGGATGATGACATAACAAGCGTTTAGGGAAATTAAAAGTGATGCAGATAGACAGCATTTACAAGATGATCTGAATAAGTTGATCAAATGGTCTGAGAAATGGCAAATCCTGTTTAATTTCGGGAAGTGTCAGTGCCTCCACATAGGACATGGGAATGAAGATGCACAATATACAATGGGTGATACTGTACTAAATACTACCTTAAAGGAAAAAATAACGCATGGTTAACTATCAGTGCTGACATGAAGGTGTCAGAGCAGTTTGGAATTGCAGCTGCGAAGAGAAACTAAATTCTTGGATTAAGTATGCGAAATATAGTCTAAAAAGAAAAAGAACTAATAATACCGCTGTATAAAACAATAGTTAGGCCTCATTTAGAATATTGTATACAAGCATGGAGCCCATATCGCAAGAAGCATATTGATATGCTAGAAAAAGTACAAAGGAGAGCAACCAAAATGATACCAAAACTCAGGAATATTAGTTATGAAATGCGTCTAAACGAATGTGGTTTAACAACACTAGAAACCAGAAGATTGAGAGATCAGATTGAGGTGCTTAAAATACTGAATGGGTATGAAAATATTGACAGAAATATGTTCTTCTCGGTCAAGGAAGAGAGAAGGACTAGAGGACATGGTGTTACATTAGCAAAGAAGCAGTGTAGACTATATATTAGAACATTTTCACAAAGAACAGTTAACGAATGGAACAGATTATCAGCTGATTGTGTAGGTGCTAGTAGTGTTAATATATTAAAAAATATCGACATATACCCAAGACGGGCGGGGTATACTTAGATAAATAAGTTGTACTCTCGATAAGCTAAAGGGCTTCCAAGTCTACCTGCCTTCTAGAGTTGAATCTCTAGGTAGCAATCTAAAATCTTGTTAATATCCGTACACATGGCTATGTCGTATGAGCTTGCCGCCTTGGCCCTTGCAGATTGACAAACACGCAGCCTAAACGTTTTAAGTTACGGGTCTACAACCGCATATTAGACAAACACTAAGATCCAATATTACAAACGTTTACATGAGTTATTTACAATCAACAAAGAAGACCCTAATAGGTAAGCTACTCAAACATAGTTGTTATACTATGTCTATGACCCTAGGCATAGCCATAGTATAGCCAGAAGGATTCAAGTCGCAAAAAAAACACATGTCAGCAGTGACTACTGCCCTAGCGAATAAAACAAAACTATTGCGTCCATTCTGATCGGCAGACGGAGCTGCTGTACTTTGTTTGCGTCTTGTCGTCTGCTTTTAGATCTACAAGAAACAAGGTTGTAAAAACGTGGCGTTTCTCTATTCCAATATCAGGTTTGGTTGTATTTATAATGTGCGTAACTGTTATAAATGTTTACTGCGATCTGTACACGCATACAGTATTATTATGAAATTACTAAAGGTATACTTATAACAAAACAACGCAATATTTACAACACAGTCATAATTCCCGCTAAAATACGAAATCTTTCGCGAAAACAAATGGAACTGAAACATTGAAATAAACTCCAAATAATAACTAAAATGAGGTAAATCATACTACTGACGTTATTAACAAAACTGATTATAAATTAATTAGCAAATATTAAAAACAAACAGTTAATTGGAACTTAATTATTGCACACTGTAACACACAGTCACAGACACAGTGTGAAACATTTAGTTGTGTACAAGCTAACAAGGGATTATTCCGTGTCAATACAAACAACAGTCAATCTCTTAATTTTTTTATGAATCAGTTTCACGAAACATTTTGGTAAGGAAGCAAAAATATGAATTGTTAGCGTTTTATCTTAACTAGTTTTCCAGTTGTTTGAAAATTGTTGGAATAATTAGCCCATAGTCAACATAGACTATGAATGACATAGACACGTGGCATAGCCATAGTCTTAAAATCGACTAAATTCTGATCCAAAACGCCAACGAGGCCTAACATGGATTGTAATAAACCATGTTTCTATGTGTAAGCCAGTCGTTATATTCAAAGTCCACCTTACTATGTGGAACACTTTAAACTAGTACGATAACATTTCGGATGCTTGCTTTTTGTTCCAAACAAAGGCTTCCATTAAAACTGGCTCATTCAAAAATTGAAGAGATGAGTATAGTGCATTTCTAGGATGATTGACCCGCAATAGAATTACACATTATAATGTTGCCTTTGTCATTCATGTTTAGTAAACACTTGAGCAAATATTGTTATGTTGCTGATATAACATTTCTTTTGTTTGTCAAATTTTCAGATGGTACTGCCTTAAAATACATTATGCATGATTTTATGAATATTAACCTTCAAAATGAAAACGTTAGACAAGTCCTGTAATCTTTTTTATCATATAAACAAACAAAAAGCAATTTTAATATTGTTTTACTACCTTTATTCTGGCTCTCTTGCATTTTGTTTGGAAAAACGGATGTAGCTATAATATAAACTTGATGAGACAGATCACCATTTTGAAATATTAATAATTACGTTGTTTACATAAATAAGACTGTCCATATTGCAAAACGGTATAGTAATTGCCCGAAATTTTCTAAGATCTTAAAACATGATGTTTGCCAATTTGTAATAATTAACGTTAAGATTGTCATGAATCATTATTGCTTTGGCGCTGAATTACCTCTACATAACTTCCAGTCACCATCACAAATTTAAGTAATCCACATACATCAAGCAAGCGTGTCTCTGATATGCACAGTTCATTGTATTCTAAAACTAATAATGAATGAATACAACTGATTAAAATAATAGCACAATTTTAATAATAAACTGTATTAATCCATGCAATGTGTTATACTCCAAAATTTAAATATGAAATTTGAAAATAAATAAATGCAGATACAGTAAATTATTCGTTCTTACTCATTAATTATGACGCATCCATTCACCATTCGTGTTTATTAATATATCCACACATCAAAGAACTGACTTTGTGTAAGTAAAGGTAATACAATAAACCAATAATAACACCCAATTAATTTGTCGTCATTAAAATCTTATATAAAGTCAATAGTTTGTTGAACTGGCGAACTTGGTTTTTTCGCTGTCGCGTATTGAGGTTAGTTTTATGACATTTTACTTAAATGAACCGATCGCCCAGTGAGAAATATATTACAAAGTTACAAAATCAAACTTCCTCTCGACCAATGGGAATTCGCCACGAAATGTCAGCGAGTCGCAGATTTCATTTCGTCTGCCGCGTGACGACTTCACTTCTGGATTATGTCGTTTATAAATGTCGGATTTACACAAAGTCGAGATGATTTGTTGTGTTATTTGAAGTGTTTAGTTGAGTAAAGAAAGAGACAAACGAGTCACAGCCAGTGTTTCTCCTTACAGCGTTGGCGGCGACGGCGACACTGGGATTGACGCGTTCAGGGACGTGACGACTGTCAGAAGACTCTGTACCGGCCTCTGTCAACTGAAGACGTTGACACGTTTATGGTAAGTAGAAGACGTTGTCAAAGTTAGTGTAAGTAGACACAACTAGAATCAACAGAGTAGCGACAAGTTGACATTGATGATGTCCACAACCTGTCAACTTCTCACGACAAGGTCAAAGCTGTACCGTTGACGGCGTCTGTTGTCTCTTACAGGATGTACCACTGTCAACTGACGGACGAGGGGTTCGGTGTCTTGGCGGCGACACTGAGTGACAACTGTCGGAAGTTAGAAGTTCTCTCGTAAGTAAAACACGTCAGTGACAGACACTAATTACCCGCCGTCTTCTAATCCACCCCATATTATATTCACCCTCAACAAAAGTTGGTTATTTTTAAGTTCCTACAAAACTCGTCATCAGCGTCTGTGAAAACGTCACCGATTTGTTGACAAGTCGAACCAGTTCAAAGTTTAACGACATTTTATTGATACGACGCGTTTTAATTGAATTGTTTTAATCAATTTCACAGAGTTAATTTGTTGAGTCTTTGAAATAAATAAAGTTTTGTAGTAAAAAGACAAGTCGTGTTTAATTTCAGGTGTGAATCAAAACGTGTTTAATTTCAGGTGTGAATCAAAACGTGTTTAATTTCAGGTGTGACGGGAACGAGATCGGTGACGTCAGCGAGACAGTCGTGACGTCATTGATGGAGAAGAAGACAGAGTTGACATTAAGGTGAGTAATAAATGTTTTGTCATCGACTCGTCCTGTCCCGCTTTTGTTGACGTCTCGTGTGACACCCGTAATTAATTACACGACAGTTGTAACGTCGATGTAAGTAAAGACGTGAAGTAATCGTTGGTTCTAATCTGTGTAATCGACCGAAGTAACTAATTATTGACGACGTCTCATATTTCTCTTCTATTTATCAGCCTCCAGGAATGTCGCCTGTCACCGGTCGTCGCTGAGAGACTCGAGAGACGATTTAGAGGGAGAATCTACGTGGTAAGTAGATTAACTGGGACAGCGTCTCGGGGCAATCACAACCAACTACCCCGGTCACGTGACATGGCAATAAGCACCCATCGCTGTGACCCGAAACGTCACAAACTGACGTCATATCAGGGGCCACAAACCCACGTTGATTAAACACCGACTGTCTTCAACTTGATGGCCCAAAAACGGTTCAACAGCCCGAATCCCAGATGTCGCGGTTCTGGGTGTTTATCTCCGTTTAATTTTAGATTGTCCTGATTTACGTTTTGGGGCCACAAACTGTGACGTGGCGACATCTAGCGTATATCGGGTTTTAGGCCCTATTTAGTATCAATATGAGTTTGTGTAAAAAAAAGTTTAAAGTCGTCGAATCTGCCGATAGAAAGCACGAATTTAGCCCGTGGACGTTTTGAGTTGACCGGTCGATTGTGGACAGCGAAAAGACCAACGTTGACGTTTTCTGTTTGTAGAACAGACAACGTGAACAACGTGGCCAGTGAGTGACCAACAGTGAGTGACCAACGTGGCGGAGACAGCGTGGACAAGGTCAAGGGCAAGTTGACAGTCGGAGACAACTTAACTGAGGGACCAAGATTCAGACAGGGACAAACACCTCTATGTATATATCAATTATTTTATTTTATTCTTGCGATTTATATATTTATTATTGAGTGCGTTAGTTTCTGTAGTTAGATAGTGTATAGAGTGTGTTGTAATTGCGACTTATATTGTTTGTTTTCTGTAGATATTTATCGATTTATGTGGCACTGAATTATGTAAACAAACCCTCATTATCGCCCACGTGTTCTCGTTGCGGCAGTTTTTGTTCAACGCAAAATATTTCCAATTTACAAACAAAGTGGACAAACGTTTGCAAATTATCTACAAACTTTGAGTTAATATGAATCATTTTATAATTTGGATTCAATTCAGTTTTACGAAATTAATCTTTGTTCACTATTTACGTTAATAATGTCAAAGACCGGTTGTGTCGATATTTTAGTTTTTACAAAAAAGCTGCCGCAGTCAGGATTTCGTACACGCACGAACATAAATTACTAGATCGAAAGCCATTCCTCTGAAATCTCGCCTTCTTAACAAGAATAACTCACTTAATCTATTTCAATGAACTTTCTGATCTTGCACTTTTCCCCCCAACACGTTGGGCCATAATATTATATCGATTTACACTGCACAGAAAATAGGAAGCACCGATTTAGGCAGTGGCATCTTTTTGATTTTATTACATTTGTTTTTAAATATATCTTCCACAGTAGTCTTTATATGTATCTAGCGTAGTGCATATATTATGTAAGTGTTTATTATTGTATACAAAATGTTTTAGATCACTATTTATTTACGCGTGTACTTGTTCGTGTATTTGTACTTTTATATTTATCAAATGTACATTAAAAATATGAATTAACAAACTGTACACGTTGTGTATATGTCACACAATCTGCAGCCATTTAAGTGATCTGTCATCTACACCCATTGCTCTGGCCAAACGACACACTGCGTAGGTTCTGTAAGAGACTTTGTTTAGTAAATGTTCATTTGTTTGACCTGACTTCAAGTTACGCAAGTAACCCGATCGAGTAACGTGGGTAACTGTCGAACATCCAAGATCCTACGTTCCTCCCAGACTAAACTCAGTTGTACGACAGTCACAAGGCAGGGAAAGGAACAGTTGGGACAAGTCACCCACCTTGTATGTTAGACACGTGCCACAGTAAAAACACGTTCGCGAAATGCAATCGTTACCCCCTCCTCCCCACCCGAATGGTAGCAACCGCTTACACAGATGACAGCTACAAACACGCACGCACACAATAATTAAACGAAATTAACGCCGTCTCAAAATCGTTGACAATCGGCAAAATCCCGGAATGGATGGATAATGACTGAAATCCCAGTGACGTGGGCCCAGATTCGGCAAAATTGATATGCAAGCGCAGTCCCGCTGTCGCGCTTACATTTGTCCGATCGTTAAAAACGTTCCGATTGACGTTTCTGCGCATGCGCAATAAATGTAAAATCATCAATGTCCAGCGAAATAACAAAGTATTTTTGGTATAAATGCCACGAGCTGTTCGTTAACTCTCCTGTGGTGATTAGTGTGAAGAGTTTCTTAAAATGTCGTTCAATGCAATAAAATATTACGTTTTTTATAAATCACTGTCACGGATTATGACGCACTACAGCCACGTGATTTACGCTTGCTATAAAAATAAGCCTCAAAACTTGTTTGCCTCGTGTTAATTTGCAACAAATTACTTTGTTGAGAGGTCATATACATCCTAACGAACAGCCGTAGTATTTATACCATAAATGCCTTGTCTTTTCGCTGCATATTGAGGATTTTACATATTTCGCGCATGCGCAGAAACGTCAGTCGGAACGTTTATAACGCCGGAAAAATGTAAGCGCTACACCGCTTTTATCTGCTCTGACGTAACGTTAGTGACATACGTCACGCCCCAGTCGGGATTCCTCATAAAGGAAACTGGCCGGCCACCGACGCGGTCCCAGATTCGGCTGATTTATGCCAAATCATAAGTCCGTATCTGGGACCACGACGTGGATCACTCTGATTTGCAAGCTTATATGTCCACATTGGGAATGCAACACAATCGTATGGCATAGAGTAAATACTACGGAAAGTTGACAGCAATTCCCAGAAAGAATTCCCGGTATCGTGATCCCAGATTCGGCACGAATCTGGCATCGCGACGGCAGCGGGCCCTGATTCCCGTTGTCACTAACATAGTTTCTGTTATTAATACATCAAGTATTCCTATACGATTGCAATTAAGCACTTGTTTAATACACGCGCGGTACGCGTCTTGAGGAATCTCGGCCCGAGCGTGACGTATGTCACCAACGCTATGTCAGAGCAGATAAAAAATATTCATTGCGCTTGCGCGCGTATGCGAGGCATGCGTTTTGCCGAATCCGTGCCCATATCGCCGGTACAATGCCCTTTGCAATACGGTATTACGCGCATCCTTGTTTTGAGTATCACCGTTACCATAATCCCGACCGCTAGCGACGTTATCTAATTAAGCCCGGTGTACACTACACAACTTTTGTTGCAAATTTAGGCAACTGTAAATACTTGCGAAACATTTTCTTTCGTTGCCCTAACCAACGCAACAAACGTCTGGCAGATTCGAACATTGATTTACTGTGACCGACGAATCGACAAACTCGCGGAGTTGCTAGTAGAATAACGCAAATGTGAACATACAGATATATTTGGCAAGCACCACTAGCTGTGTGGTTCTGGTACGCCCCTTTCTCGTCATTTCTTGCGAATGTCTGGCTTAGCCTTGTTATGTTTTGTACGCCGTCCGTCCGTCCGTCCGTCCGTCCGTCCGTCCGTCCGTCCGTCCGTCCGTCCGTCCGTCCGTCCGTCCGTCCGTCCGTCCGTCCGTCCGTCCGTCCGTCCGTCCGTCCGTCCGTCCGTCCGTCCGTCCGTCCGTCCGTCCGTCCGTCCGTCCGTCCGTCCGTCCGTCCGTCCGTCCGTCCGTCCGTCCGTCCGTCCGTCCGTCCGTCCGTCCGTCCGTCCGTCCGTCCGTCCGTCCGTCCGTCCGTCCGTCCGTCCGTCCGTCCGTCCGTCCGTCCGTCCGTCCGTCCGTCCGTCCGTCCGTCCGTCCGTCCGTCCGTCCGTCCGTCCGTCCGTCCGTCCGTCCGTCCGTCCGTCCGTCCGTCCGTCCGTCCGTCCGTCCGTCCGTCCGTCCGTCCGTCCGTCCGTCCGTCCGTCCGTCCGTCCGTCCGTCCGTCCGTCCGTCCGTCCGTCCGTCCGTCCGTCCGTCCGTCCGTCAAACAGTCCTGCCACATAGGGATTAACAGGTATAATAAATCACGTTGTAGAACCCTAAAACTGGGTGAAAGCTCAATATTATTCTTACCTCTGTCTGTCTGTGCATAGGTGCCTGTGTGTGTGTGTGTGTGTGTGTGTGTGTGTGTGTGTGTGTGTGTGTGTGTGTGTGTGTTTGTGTTTGTGTTTGTGTGCGTGTGCGTGTGTGTGTGTGTGTGTATGTGTGTGTGTGTTTGTGTGTGCGTGTGTGTGTGTGTGTGTGTGTGTGTGTGTGTGTTTGTGTGTGTGTGTGTGTGTGTGTGTGCGTGCGTGCGTGCGTTCGTGCGTATGTGTGTACGCGCGCGCGCGAGCGCGCGTGCGTTGTGGCGGTGCAAGGCAGGACAGTGCAAATGCCATTCCCAATTTCAAGACAGATACTCGACTGGTGGGATTCCCAATATAATAACCCATTCATGCCCTAAACATTGCACGTACACGAACAGCGTATGGCTGAAATCACCACAAAATCCCGGAGGCCGACAACACTGCCGTTGGGCGATTTCTTCGGTTAATGGTAAAAGAGGGTTTTTGAAATGCATGTGACTGAGGTAGGTTATAGCGTCAACAGTCGGAGTGACTCTTTGGCGCGCGAGGATGCTGCAATATGACTATGACATTATGTATGCAATCGCATTGAACACACCTTTATTAGGCAGTTAGCGCGTCAAAGCAATGTCATTAAATCTAAAAAGACACGCGTTCACCGTCTGCCAATTTATCGTTGGAGTCTGTCATCAGTTTGGTGAAGCCGCCCTGTTTGTTGGCGACAAGTACACACTGTGCGTAGACGGCTCTAGAGGGCCGAGACTTGTAGGATTCGGCCGCGCTACCGCATCGCCGAGCGGAGTGTCGCTGAAGCTCCGGCTCAACCCACTCAGGATGAACTTGGTTCGACCACCGGAGATGTTGGCGAGCCGCAACGATGGTGCAATTGGACGTTTGGCCCCTTGGATTACCTTTTCACGTACAATTGGATGTTGGGCAATTTGATTACCCTCTCTGGCGCATTGGGATGCATTACCCCTAGATTACACTCTTTGATGCAATTTGATGTTTGGATTCTAGACTACACTATCTGGTAGAATTGGATGTGTGGCCCCTAAACTACCTGTTCATGTATAATTGAATGTTGGGCTTCTAAACTACTTTTTATGGTGCAATTCGATGTTTGACTCCTAGACTACTTTTTTCTGGTGAAATTCGATGTTTGGCCCCTACACACACTCACACACGCACACGCAAACGCACACGCACAGTAGACCGCGTAATTGCCGGTAAAGTTACACGTGTAACTTTACGCGCAATTACGCGGTCTACTGGTCGTAGCTAACAGCGAATAGACAATGCAGCGTACGGCCGGTTTCATGAGACCAATTTAGCATTCGCGCCACTAGTTCGCCGTAGCATTGACCCCCTCACGTCGCGGTAGGGATTCCCTGTATTTGTGCTGTGTCTGAACATCCTTTTTTCTTTCTAGCTGTGCCTTTGTTGTTCGTATAGCAAATGGGAAACTATGACGAATGTAAAGGATATCCAGTGTATACATTAACAATAATAATGTCGAGAGTGGGCGTGTCGGGGGCATTCCGTACATTGTCAACTTCGGGAGCATACCGTAAATATTTCAACCAGCGTATAGTTACGCCTACTAAATACATGGTGCAGCTAAGTGCAACTATGGAGCAGACTCTTGAAACGCAACTACTGTAACTTTACGACGCCTTAGATTTTCGACGAGTTATCGCCCGCTACGACGTCGTAAGTAGCTGCTATGAAACTGGCCCCAGGTGTGTAGGCGTGGGTGTAGACTTCAGGTCGCCGGCGTGTCTCCCAACGAATCGCTCTTTCTTGAAACATGTTCACGACGTCTTCGAAGCTGAGACGAAGATACAACATAACTGCAGTAGCTGCCCACGTAGTCGACTGAACCACGGCGCTGTAGTGACGCAGTGGCTCACGGTAGAGACTTCGCACTCTCTACTAAAGAGGACCCGGGTTTGAATCATGTGCTGCCGTGTAAAATCTTTGAGCAAGTTTTTTTCACTCTACTTCACTCAAGTTCACTCGGCTGTATGAACCAATAACTGGCTGTAGATAGTGGTGGATATTTGTGCATCAAAAAGCCTTCGTGCATTAACTGCAGCGTGGCTGGTTGCACTGACACGGAACGATGCAACAGCTTTTGTATGGTGCAGGAAATCGGTATTCTAGGCGTTTAGCAGGACATGTTATTACCCCGGTATACTTAAGTTCAATTACAATTAGATTTTCCGATGGCTAAAATAGTACTTGGTGATTACATACTATCACATACGCAATCGTGCATACCCTCAAACCCATAAAAACACACACACACACACACACACACACACACACACACACACACACACACACACACACACACACACACACACACACACACACACACACACACACACACACACACACACACATACACAAACACACACATACGCACACACACATACACACACACACACATATACACATATACACAAATACACACACGTACACACATGTAGACACATACATAAATACACACATTCACACACACACACACACACACACACACACACACACACACACACACACACACACACACACACACACACACACACACACACACACACATACACACACACACACGCACGCACAAACACACACAAACAAACAAACACACACACACGCGCACGCAGGCACACACACACACACACACACATACACACACACGCACGCACGCACACACACACACACACACACACACACACACGCAGGCACACACACACACACACAAACACACACACACACACACACACACACACACACATACACACACACACACATACACACACACACACGCACGCACGCACACACACACACACACACACACACACACACACATTTGATGAGGGTGTGGTGAAGCTCTGGGTAGCGGCTCCCACGACAGCTGTCTTATTGCTACACGTTTGTGGCGTATTTCAACTCGCTGTTCGCTTTAATTTTTCACAAGTGCGTTTATGAATGTACGGTAATTATTCCGGACGTTTACATTTTAATTGAAAACGGTTACTAGTGCCAGACTTTTTTGGATTTTAAATCGACATTCATCTATGCCTGGTTTGATAAGTGGCGGCAAACTCGTCAAGCAGAACGTTGTGGTCTATTTGTGGTTAACACTGCACCATGGCCTGTACTTGTGCGGTCGCCAATGACGCATGGCGCACTTTAGCCCGCATTTGTGACAACAATGCCATAAATAGTGCGTTTGTAACAACAATGACATCAACAATGCATTCTAGGTCACATTTGTTGTATATTAATCAATATGCAACCAGGGATACCAGATATCGCCTGACCGGCTGTGTAAATCTTCTTCGTCAACTCTGCATCTTGAAGCATTTCTCTACGAGACGTAAACACCGTGGCGGTCGTAAAATCGCAAAACAGATCGAGACAATAATTCACTGCGCACGGGCACCGACGTTGACACAACGAATGTACACAGTTTAATAATATTACCGCTGTATAATTATAAACAGGTCAGCAAAAAACGCGACCAAGGCGTACGGGTATGCTACGTCAACGGTCAATCGTGCAGGAACAAAACACTTGTCATTGCGGACCACATACTTGATACCAACTCGACATGATGGCGATATCCGAAAATGAATAATAATAATGATAATAAATAATAATAACACTTTATTTAGACACCATAAAATCCGGGACGTATGTCCCGTTCACGGGTGTGTACATACATGTAAATAGGTAAACAAATTAATAAACATAGTTAAGCTAAAATATAATGTTCACGGGTGTATGCATACATGTAAATAGGTAAATTAATAAATAAATAAATATAGTTAAGCTAAAATATATTGTTCACGGGTGTGTACATACATGTAAATAGGTAAATAAATAAATAAGTATAGTTAAGCTAAAATATAATGTTCGTTGTGTAAAACTGGTTATGTGGAAAATAAAAATGTGTTTAATTGCACAGGCAAATGCACGCCGGCCGAAACGTTCTAAGTTCACTTTTGGCACTTCGAGGAGTAACCCGCCTGCAGAGCGCAGCGGTCGGCGAGGCGCGTGCTGGAGTAGTAGTGCCGCGAGATACTCTGGCGTGCCGTTGTATAAAGCCCTGTGCACGAGTACTACTAGTAGCTTGTATTCGATCCGCTTTCTGACAGGCAGCCAGTGTAATTGCCGCAGTATTGTCGTCATGGACTGCCGGTCACCCCGCCGAATTTGCATAACAATTCGAGCTGCAGACCGCTGGACCATCTCAAGACGGTGCAGGTGACGATCGCGGATGCCGAATAGTATCGCATTGCCGTAGTCGATACGCGATGTCACCAGTCCGTGTATGAGACTCTTACATACAGTGGTGCTAACCGAGTCTCGTATTTTTGCAATTCGCGACAGATGGTAGTAGGCAGAACGACAAACGCTGGCAACTTGTGACGTCGTGGTTTGGTTACTGTCAATGGTAAATCCTAGGTCCCGTATAACTGGGGAAGTGTCAACGAGCTGGCCACATATGTTGACGCGGGTTAACGATGTAGGCGTACGTAGACTTGACGAACGGATGACAATGGCTTGAGATTTGTTGTCATTCATCACAAGTCCATTGTCACAGAGCCATGCTTTCGCATCTTGTACGCAGGGTTCCATACGAGCGAGGGCTTGCGTGTGGTCGGTTGGTGGGAAAGTGATGTAGAGTTGTGTGTCGTCTGCGTATAGGTGATGGTGAATGTTGTGCTTCTGTAGAAGTGTCGTCAGTGGTGCGATGTATGCATTGAATAGCAGTGGTCCAAGGACAGTCCCTTGTGGCACTCCTGTGGTTATGGTCTCTACTTCCGACACGCCACTCTTTACGCGCACGACACGAGTACACAGGTAAGATGTCAGCCAGGCGAGGACGTCACCAGATAGTCCGTATCCAGACAAACGTCGCAGCAGTGTGTTGTGGTTGATGGTGTCGAAGGCCGCACTTAGATCGAGTAGCACGAGGAGCACACTCCGGCGGCTGTCAATCGATTGGGCGATGTCGTTGTGTATGCGCACGAGTGCGGTTTCCGCACTATGATGCGCACGATATGCACTTTAATATATGCCGTAGATTCGGTTCTCCTCCATATAGAGTTGTAACTGTTGTGCAACGAAACGTTCAGTTATCTTCGCCACAAATGTGATGTTAGATATTGGCCGGTAATTCGTTAGCACGCTGGCGTCAGATCCGCCCTTCTTCAAAGCTGGTACAACGACAGCGTGTTTCATGGGTGCAGGAAATACGGTTGATGATAGCGAGGCGTTGATGATCCGGGCCAACAAAGGAGAAAGAGCATCGATGTCGTGTTTCACTAGTGACGTCGGCAGTGGGTCTAGTTCACACGATTTTGTGGCAGATGCGAGTGCTATTTTTTTCACATCCGAGAGTGACGCAGGTTCAAACACATCGAAACGCGTACTCACAACTCTTGGCATGTCATCGGCTGGCAGCGGAGATCGATTATGGCACAGCGACTCTATCTTTTCTTGGAAACTTCGCTGGAACCTGGTAGCGAGTGCCGAGTGTGATTCGTCTGCCACTTCTGGTAGAGGTCTATTCACCTTTCGGCCAAGGAGTGAATCTGCGATATTATAGATGAGGCGCATGTTACCGCCAGCTTTCGAGATCTCGGATCTATAGTATTCAGAGCGGGCTGCCTTGAGCGATGTCCTGAAGGTATTGCGACGATCTGTGAAAATCTGTCGATGCACAGTTAAGCCTGATTTCCGCCAAAGGCGTTCGGCACGACGGAGGGTTCGCTTTTCCTCAGTCAGGTCATTGGTGTGCCACGCAGTCATAGGTCTAACGGTAATGGTCCGCGACACAAGAGGGGCGTGCGCGTTAACGATGGTGCGTAGGCAGGTATCGTAGCCCGCAAGTAGAGCAACAGGGTCCTCCTCATCAGCGCTGATGTTGAACGATTCCAAGTCCGCTGCGAAACTGCTGTTGTTGATCGCTGAGTATTTTCGATACGTAACGTGTCGCTTCAAACGGTCTGGTTTTGGCTGTAGGAGTTCGCATTCGACGGAATAGTGGTCAGTGATTAGCGACGTGGGCCTGACAGCAGTGAAAATGAGATGCTGTTCTTTTGCTGTAATCACCAGGTCTAGCGTATTGCCCCGCTCGTGAGCATACGAATAATGCATTAAGCATACGTCCCGTCATTCTACAATAGGATATGGACCCGCCGGTCCAAATTCTATAGGGAATTTGGACAAGGGGTCCACTTTCCATTGGGTCCATACACCATATAATATAAGACATCAGATATGTTTCTCCGGTGTCGTGCAGAAAGACGCCAGCATTAACAACTCCCTACGAGATGTTTGAAAGCAACATGAACTGAATACTTACCTGTGCGAAGTTCTTCAGTGTTGCAAGACTCCGTTTGAATAGCCATATATTTGCACAAATAAGTACACACTTGTATCCGTATATAAGCTGCTGCACGTTGGTGCAGCAGCGCTTCGTATATTGGAACTGGAACGAGACGTATTGTCCGACTCGGTGGTATGGCGCAGCCACGCCTATAATTCGTGGCCATCTACTGAACGATGCTAAAGTTGGATTCAATAAACACATACAGGCAATGATCCACACGTGTCTTGCGTCCTTCCACAATGGTGTCAGAATGGCTACGTCCACGCCTGAATTGTCGTGAAGGTTGGTCAAATAATATACATGTATTTACCAATGTTGGCCGTGGAGGTAGCATAATTTGTTATGTAACTACCACGCGCATATTGACCCATTGATTCGGCGCTAGTAATTTTCAACTAACGTAGGCAGTGGTCGTCTTTACATAAAAAGGGTCATCCTGAGAGGTAAAGACGTGTTCCTAACCACACTTCTGAAACGTTCCTGACAACTGTTATGATAATAATGACTACTATGATTGTAAATAATGATTTTATGCATGTTACTCGATATTTCTAGTTTTGTTTCTCGAAATTGTGTATATACTTTTGCAAAGATGAAATCGTCACTTTACATTGAACACCCGCCTGCTATGTTCACATCTTCTTAATTGGTAAGGTTATTTTTCAAAATGTATACCATTAAATTTGACGATATTCTTCTGTTTGCGAAAAAAATTATCCGTACGCAGATGCCATAAAGCAAATGATTAATTAAACAACAGCAGCACATCGAACCTTTCGACGACGACTTTTTGGCCGGCTTATCCAGTAAATAATTTTAAATGGCGGTGGATGAATGGCGCCGTGAAGCTCACAAAGACCGTGTCGTTGACTTGGAGACGGCGCCGTGAAGCTCGCAAAGACCGTGTCGTTGACTTGGAGACGGCGCCGTGAAGCTCACAAAGACCGTGTCGTTGACTTGGAGACGGCGCCGTGAAGCTCACAAAGACCGTGTCGTTGACTTGGAGACGGCGCCGTGAAGCTCGCAAAGACCGTGTCGTTGACTTGGAGACGGCGCCGTGAAGCTCACAAAGACCGTGTCGTTGACTTGGAGACGGCGCCGTGAAGCTCACAAAGACCGTGTCGTTGACTTGGAGACGGCGCTGAAGCCAGGGACAAGTCTCGTGTCCCTGGTCCACCCTCTACACCAACACAGATCACCCTCGTTGAGATCGTGAATGAAATACGCGCACTCGAAGCCAAAGTAGACCACTTGACTGAGAGAAGTGACCACCAGGGCCACACCGACACTCGTCGTAGTGTCGCAGATCCACAATCAATTGCTGCCCTCCATGAGAGATATGGGAGCCGGAGACCAGGCCTAATCATAACACTTCGGGCAGAACTGTCCACCGTGCGACAGGAAAAGTATGGAGACGTTTGGAGATCGGGTCTACACCCTGACCAACCAAGCTTGTCCCTTCTTGGTAAACTATCCTACCCAACTTCAAAGCCTAGCGGTACCTGCATTTCTGAAGGGAACTAGGGATAGGAACATGGCATAAGAGACCATGAATTTCCGCGACCACAAGTCTATCCAGGAAGCAGTGGTAACAGTAACATACATCCAAGGCGAGTCACGTATATTTGATAAACGGGGAGTGCCCACTGCTCGACAGGTCTCTTTCGAGGATAGGCCTATTACAGAGGCCGCCCCTTCGACTGACATGGACCTGCTCCAGGGGGTAGACCAGCAGCTCCAACAGTACGCGGTTACACGCAAAGTAACGCACACGAGTGATGCATGTTACACTTGTGGAGGTTCTGGTCACCGATAGGTAGACCAATGTACACAGACAGGCAGCGATGTGGCGACTGTATACGTTCGCGGTGACAGAGACTACAGTGTCCAACTACCGTTCGAAGGCCGTGCTCCCATGGCTATGTCGTCGGACTCCAAGGACTTTGATTGCGACAGAACTAATGTAGAATCATTTAGTGGCTGTCGAGTCTTTGTTTCCAGGAACGATACCCCGGCGACACGGTTGCCATCTATCCTGCCGTCATGGTTGCCATCCGTTATCACGGGAACCACATTCCTCGTTAGCACGGGAGCCATCAACGGGAACCACATTCCTCGTTAGCACGGGAGCCAACAACGGGAACCACATTCCTCGTTAGCACGGGAGCCATCAACGGGAACCACATTCCTCGTTAGCACGGGAGCCATCAACGGGAACCACATTCCTCGTTAGCACGGGAGCCATCAACGGGAACCACATTCCTCGTTAGCACGGGAGCCATCAACGGGAACCACATTCCTCGTTAGCACGGGAGCCATCAACGGGAACCACATTCCTCGTTAGCACGGGAGCCATCAACGGGAACCACATTCCTCGTTAGCACGGGAGCCATCAACGGGAACCACATTCCTCGTTAGCACGGGAGCCATCAACGGGAACCACATTCCTCGTTAGCACGGGAGCCATCAACGGGAACCACATTCCTCGTTAGCACGGGAGCCATCAACGGGAACCACATTCCTCGTTAGCACGGGAGCCATCAACGGGAACCACATTCCTCGTTAGCACGGGAGCCATCAACGGGAACCACATTCCTCGTTAGCACGGGAGCCATCAACGGGAACCACATTCCTCGTTAGCACGGGAGCCATCAACGGGAACCACATTCCTCGTTAGCACGGGAGCCATCAACGGGAACCACATTCCTCGTTAGCACGGGAGCCATCAACGGGAACCACATTCCTCGTTAGCACGGGAGCCATCAACGGGAACCACATTCCTCGTTAGCACGGGAGCCATCAACGGGAACCACATTCCTCGTTAGCACGGGAGCCATCAACGGGAACCACATTCCTCGTTAGCACGGGAGCCATCAACGGGAACCACATTCCTCGTTAGCACGGGAGCCATCAACGGGAACCACATTCCTCGTTAGCACGGGAGCCATCAACGGGAACCACATTCCTCGTTAGCACGGGAGCCATCAACGGGAACCACATTCCTCGTTAGCACGGGAGCCATCAACGGGAACCACATTCCTCGTTAGCACGGGAGCCATCAACGGGAACCACATTCCTCGTTAGCACGGGAGCCATCAACGGGAACCACATTCCTCGTTAGCACGGGAGCCATCAACGGGAACCACATTCCTCGTTAGCACGGGAGCCATCAACGGGAACCACATTCCTCGTTAGCACGGGAGCCATCAACGGGAACCACATTCCTCGTTAGCACGGGAGCCATCAACGGGAACCACATTCCTCGTTAGCACGGGAGCCATCAACGGGAACCACATTCCTCGTTAGCACGGGAGCCATCAACGGGAACCACATTCCTCGTTAGCACGGGAGCCATCAACGGGAACCACATTCCTCGTTAGCACGGGAGCCATCAACGGGAACCACATTCCTCGTTAGCACGGGAGCCATCAACGGGAACCACATTCCTCGTTAGCACGGGAGCCATCAACGGGAACCACATTCCTCGTTAGCACGGGAGCCATCAACGGGAACCACATTCCTCGTTAGCACGGGAGCCATCAACGGGAACCACATTCCTCGTTAGCACGGGAGCCATCAACGGGAACCACATTCCTCGTTAGCACGGGAGCCATCAACGGGAACCACATTCCTCGTTAGCACGGGAGCCATCAACGGGAACCACACTCCTCGTTAGCACGGGAGCCATCAACGGGAACCACACTCCTCGTTAGCACGGGAGCCATCAACGGGAACCACATTCCTCGTTAGCACGGGAGCCATCAACGGGAACCACATTCCTCGTTAGCACGGGAGCCATCAACGGGAACCACATTCCTCGTTAGCACGGGAGCCATCAACGGGAACCACATTCCTCGTTAGCACGGGAGCCATCAACGGGAACCACATTCCTCGTTAGCACGGGAGCCATCAACGGGAACCACATTCGTCGTTAGCACGGGAGCCATCAACGGGAACCACATTCCTCGTTAGCACGGGAGCCATCAACGGGAACCACATTCCTCGTTAGCACGGGAGCCATCAACGGGAACCACATTCCTCGTTAGCACGGGAGCCATCAACGGGAACCACATTCCTCGTTAGCACGGGAGCCATCAACGGGAACCACATTCCTCGTTAGCACGGGAGCCATCAACGGGAACCACATTCCTCGTTAGCACGGGAGCCATCAACGGGAACCACATTCCTCGTTAGCACGGGAGCCATCAACGGGAACCACATTCCTCGTTAGCACGGGAGCCATCAACGGGAACCACATTCCTCGTTAGCACGGGAGCCATCAACGGGAACCACATTCCTCGTTAGCACGGGAGCCATCAACGGGAACCACATTCCTCGTTAGCACGGGAGCCATCAACGGGAACCACATTCCTCGTTAGCACGGGAGCCATCAACGGGAACCACATTCCTCGTTAGCACGGGAGCCATCAACGGGAACCACATTCCTCGTTAGCACGGGAGCCATCAACGGGAACCACATTCCTCGTTAGCACGGGAGCCATCAACGGGAACCACATTCCTCGTTAGCACGGGAGCCATCAACGGGAACCACATTCCTCGTTAGCACGGGAGCCATCAACGGGAACCACATTCCTCGTTAGCACGGGAGCCATCAACGGGAACCACATTCCTCGTTAGCACGGGAGCCATCAACGGGAACCACATTCCTCGTTAGCACGGGAGCCATCAACGGGAACCACATTCCTCGTTAGCACGGGAGCCATCAACGGGAACCACATTCCTCGTTAGCACGGGAGCCATCAACGGGAACCACATTCCTCGTTAGCACGGGAGCCATCAACGGGAACCACATTCCTCGTTAGCACGGGAGCCATCAACGGGAACCACATTCCTCGTTAGCACGGGAGCCATCAACGGGAACCACATTCCTCGTTAGCACGGGAGCCATCAACGGGAACCACATTCGTCGTTAGCACGGGAGCCATCAACGGGAACCACATTCCTCGTTAGCACGGGAGCCATCAACGGGAACCACATTCCTCGTTAGCACGGGAGCCATCAACGGGAACCACATTCCTCGTTAGCACGGGAGCCATCAACGGGAACCACATTCCTCGTTAGCACGGGAGCCATCAACGGGAACCACATTCCTCGTTAGCACGGGAGCCATCAACGGGAACCACATTCCTCGTTAGCACGGGAGCCATCAACGGGAACCACATTCCTCGTTAGCACGGGAGCCATCAACGGGAACCACATTCCTCGTTAGCACGGGAGCCATCAACGGGAACCACATTCCTCGTTAGCACGGGAGCCATCAACGGGAACCACATTCCTCGTTAGCACGGGAGCCATCAACGGGAACCACATTCCTCGTTAGCACGGGAGCCATCAACGGGAACCACATTCCTCGTTAGCACGGGAGCCATCAACGGGAACCACATTCCTCGTTAGCACGGGAGCCATCAACGGGAACCACATTCCTCGTTAGCACGGGAGCCATCAACGGGAACCACATTCCTCGTTAGCACGGGAGCCATCAACGGGAACCACATTCCTCGTTAGCACGGGAGCCATCAACGGGAACCACATTCCTCGTTAGCACGGGAGCCATCAACGGGAACCACATTCGTCGTTAGCACGGGAGCCAACAACGGGAACCACATTCCTCGTTAGCACGGGAGCCATCAACGGGAACCACATTCCTCGTTAGCACGGGAGCCATCAACGGGAACCACATTCCTCGTTAGCACGGGAGCCATCAACGGGAACCACATTCCTCGTTAGCACGGGAGCCATCAACGGGAACCACATTCCTCGTTAGCACGGGAGCCATCAACGGGAACCACATTCCTCGTTAGCACGGGAGCCATCAACGGGAACCACATTCCTCGTTAGCACGGGAGCCATCAACGGGAACCACATTCCTCGTTAGCACGGGAGCCATCAACGGGAACCACATTCCTCGTTAGCACGGGAGCCATCAACGGGAACCACATTCCTCGTTAGCACGGGAGCCATCAACGGGAACCACATTCCTCGTTAGCACGGGAGCCATCAACGGGAACCACATTCCTCGTTAGCACGGGAGCCATCAACGGGAACCACATTCCTCGTTAGCACGGGAGCCATCAACGGGAACCACATTCCTCGTTAGCACGGGAGCCATCAACGGGAACCACATTCCTCGTTAGCACGGGAGCCATCAACGGGAACCACATTCCTCGTTAGCACGGGAGCCATCAACGGGAACCACATTCCTCGTTAGCACGGGAGCCATCAACGGGAACCACATTCCTCGTTAGCACGGGAGCCATCAACGGGAACCACATTCCTCGTTAGCACGGGAGCCATCAACGGGAACCACATTCCTCGTTAGCACGGGAGCCATCAACGGGAACCACATTCCTCGTTAGCACGGGAGCCATCAACGGGAACCACATTCCTCGTTAGCACGGGAGCCATCAACGGGAACCACATTCGTCGTTAGCACGGGAGCCATCAACGGGAACCACATTCCTCGTTAGCACGGGAGCCATCAACGGGAACCACATTCCTCGTTAGCACGGGAGCCATCAACGGGAACCACATTCCTCGTTAGCACGGGAGCCATCAACGGGAACCACATTCCTCGTTAGCACGGGAGCCATCAACGGGAACCACATTCCTCGTTAGCACGGGAGCCATCAACGGGAACCACATTCCTCGTTAGCACGGGAGCCATCAACGGGAACCACATTCCTCGTTAGCACGGGAGCCATCAACGGGAACCACATTCCTCGTTAGCACGGGAGCCATCAACGGGAACCACATTCCTCGTTAGCACGGGAGCCATCAACGGGAACCACATTCCTCGTTAGCACGGGAGCCATCAACGGGAACCACATTCCTCGTTAGCACGGGAGCCATCAACGGGAACCACATTCCTCGTTAGCACGGGAGCCATCAACGGGAACCACATTCCTCGTTAGCACGGGAGCCATCAACGGGAACCACATTCCTCGTTAGCACGGGAGCCATCAACGGGAACCACATTCCTCGTTAGCACGGGAGCCATCAACGGGAACCACATTCCTCGTTAGCACGGGAGCCATCAACGGGAACCACATTCGTCGTTAGCACGGGAGCCAACAACGGGAACCACATTCCTCGTTAGCACGGGAGCCATCAACGGGAACCACATTCCTCGTTAGCACGGGAGCCATCAACGGGAACCACATTCCTCGTTAGCACGGGAGCCATCAACGGGAACCACATTCCTCGTTAGCACGGGAGCCATCAACGGGAACCACATTCCTCGTTAGCACGGGAGCCATCAACGGGAACCACATTCCTCGTTAGCACGGGAGCCATCAACGGGAACCACATTCCTCGTTAGCACGGGAGCCATCAACGGGAACCACATTCCTCGTTAGCACGGGAGCCATCAACGGGAACCACATTCGTCGTTAGCACGGGAGCCATCAACGGGAACCACATTCCTCGTTAGCACGGGAGCCATCAACGGGAACCACATTCCTCGTTAGCACGGGAGCCATCAACGGGAACCACATTCCTCGTTAGCACGGGAGCCATCAACGGGAACCACATTCCTCGTTAGCACGGGAGCCATCAACGGGAACCACATTCCTCGTTAGCACGGGAGCCATCAACGGGAACCACATTCCTCGTTAGCACGGGAGCCATCAACGGGAACCACATTCCTCGTTAGCACGGGAGCCATCAACGGGAACCACATTCCTCGTTAGCACGGGAGCCATCAACGGGAACCACATTCCTCGTTAGCACGGGAGCCATCAACGGGAACCACATTCCTCGTTAGCACGGGAGCCATCAACGGGAACCACATTCCTCGTTAGCACGGGAGCCATCAACGGGAACCACATTCCTCGTTAGCACGGGAGCCATCAACGGGAACCACATTCCTCGTTAGCACGGGAGCCATCAACGGGAACCACATTCCTCGTTAGCACGGGAGCCATCAACGGGAACCACATTCCTCGTTAGCACGGGAGCCATCAACGGGAACCACATTCCTCGTTAGCACGGGAGCCATCAACGGGAACCACATTCCTCGTTAGCACGGGAGCCATCAACGGGAACCACATTCCTCGTTAGCACGGGAGCCATCAACGGGAACCACATTCCTCGTTAGCACGGGAGCCATCAACGGGAACCACATTCGTCGTTAGCACGGGAGCCATCAACGGGAACCACATTCCTCGTTAGCACGGGAGCCATCAACGGGAACCACATTCCTCGTTAGCACGGGAGCCATCAACGGGAACCACATTCCTCGTTAGCACGGGAGCCATCAACGGGAACCACATTCCTCGTTAGCACGGGAGCCATCAACGGGAACCACATTCCTCGTTAGCACGGGAGCCATCAACGGGAACCACATTCCTCGTTAGCACGGGAGCCATCAACGGGAACCACATTCCTCGTTAGCACGGGAGCCATCAACGGGAACCACATTCCTCGTTAGCACGGGAGCCATCAACGGGAACCACATTCCTCGTTAGCACGGGAGCCATCAACGGGAACCACATTCCTCGTTAGCACGGGAGCCATCAACGGGAACCACATTCCTCGTTAGCACGGGAGCCATCAACGGGAACCACATTCCTCGTTAGCACGGGAGCCATCAACGGGAACCACATTCCTCGTTAGCACGGGAGCCATCAACGGGAACCACATTCCTCGTTAGCACGGGAGCCATCAACGGGAACCACATTCCTCGTTAGCACGGGAGCCATCAACGGGAACCACATTCCTCGTTAGCACGGGAGCCATCAACGGGAACCACATTCGTCGTTAGCACGGGAGCCAACAACGGGAACCACATTCCTCGTTAGCACGGGAGCCATCAACGGGAACCACATTCCTCGTTAGCACGGGAGCCATCAACGGGAACCACATTCCTCGTTAGCACGGGAGCCATCAACGGGAACCACATTCCTCGTTAGCACGGGAGCCATCAACGGGAACCACATTCCTCGTTAGCACGGGAGCCATCAACGGGAACCACATTCCTCGTTAGCACGGGAGCCATCAACGGGAACCACATTCCTCGTTAGCACGGGAGCCATCAACGGGAACCACATTCCTCGTTAGCACGGGAGCCATCAACGGGAACCACATTCGTCGTTAGCACGGGAGCCATCAACGGGAACCACATTCCTCGTTAGCACGGGAGCCATCAACGGGAACCACATTCCTCGTTAGCACGGGAGCCATCAACGGGAACCACATTCCTCGTTAGCACGGGAGCCATCAACGGGAACCACATTCCTCGTTAGCACGGGAGCCATCAACGGGAACCACATTCCTCGTTAGCACGGGAGCCATCAACGGGAACCACATTCCTCGTTAGCACGGGAGCCATCAACGGGAACCACATTCCTCGTTAGCACGGGAGCCATCAACGGGAACCACATTCCTCGTTAGCACGGGAGCCATCAACGGGAACCACATTCCTCGTTAGCACGGGAGCCATCAACGGGAACCACATTCCTCGTTAGCACGGGAGCCATCAACGGGAACCACATTCGTCGTTAGCACGGGAGCCAACAACGGGAACCACATTCCTCGTTAGCACGGGAGCCATCAACGGGAACCACATTCCTCGTTAGCACGGGAGCCATCAACGGGAACCACATTCCCCGGTATCACGGGAACCATCTTCCCAGTTATCACGGGAACCATCTTCCCAGTTATCACGGGAACCATCTTCCCCGTTAACACGGGAACCATCTTACTCGTTATCACGGAACTATCTTCCCCGTTATCACGGAACCATCTTCCCCGTTAACACGGGAACCATCTTACTCGTTATCACGGAACCATCTTCGCCGTTAACACGGGAACCATCTTACTCGTTATCACGGAACCATCTTCGCCGTTATCACGGAACCATCTTCGCCATTATCACGGAACCATATTCTCCATTATCACGGAACCATATTCTCCATTATCACGGAACCATATTCTCCATTATCACGGAACCATATTCTCCATTATCACGGAACCATATTCTCCATTATCACGGAACCATATTCTCCATTATCACGGAACCATATTCTCCATTATCACGGAACCATATTCTCCATTATCACGGAACCATCTTCCCAGTTATCACGGGAACCATCTTCCCAGTTATCACGGGAACCATCTTCCCCGTTAACACGGGAACCATCTTACTCGTTATCACGAAACCATCTTCCCCGTTATCACGGAACCATATTCTCCATTATCACGGAACTATTTACCCCGTTATCACGGAACTATCTTCCCCGTTATCACGGAACCATCTTACTCGTGATCAAGGAACCATCTTCGCCGCATTCATTAAGAAACATCGACTGTATCATTACGGGAACGACCTACCCCGTCGTCACGCAAACAGAACCAATGTACACAGACAGGCAGCGATGAGGCAACTGTATACGTTCGCGGTGACAGAGACTACAGTGTCCAGCTACTGTTCGAAGGCCGTGCTCCCAAGGCTATGTCGTCGAACTAATGTAGAATCATTTAGTGGCTACAGCTGCAAGTCACGTCAGACACAGTCCTGCTACATGGCCAGCATCAAGCGTCACTGATCCCGACCTGGATATTGTAAACGAAGTGTCATCTAACAGATTCCGAGTTTGTGTTTGTAGATCCACCACCGAACGAAAGACAACAGCATCAAACAAAGCCTTCGGTTTGGCAACCGCTAACAATGGGGAGTGCGTTGTGAGACGAAAGCTTGACGCCGGGTATGACGTCAATGCAGTTGTGTCTCGCTGTCGTCGACGTCATTGCTTCGTTCGCGAGGTCTTCAACCACCAGCAACATGTCCAGTCACGCAAACCAGAAAATGCATACGCCTAGTCACATCTAGCGCTTAGAGCATACCCTACCAGGTAAATAGTCATAACAGTGACTGTTCAGGACTGAGTGGTGACGGACATTACAACTGCGTTGTGCTGGAGCAATTATGTTACAGAACATCTCTGGTATAATCATCAGGTATAGTCATACCAAAAAGGGCGGGTATAATCATACGAGTGTCGGGTATAATCATACCAATGTAGGGTATAATCACACCCATGTTCGGTATACTCCTACACATGTAGTAATCATACCAATGTAGGGTATAATCATACCATGTTCGGTATACTCATACACATGTAATAACCATACCAGTGTAGGGCATAATCATACCATATTCAGTATACTCATACACATGTAATAATCATACCAATGAAGGGCATAATCATACCATATTCGGTATACTCATACACATGTATTAATCATGCCAATGTAGGGCATAATCATGCCATATTCTGTATACTCATACACATGTAATAATCATACAAATGTAGGGTATGATCATACCCATATTCATTATACTTATCACATCTCAGTTGTTAGAGTTATATTAGAATTAGTATACAGAGGAAAGAAAATACGGATATACTTATGCCCATGTTTATATTCTTATAACCCCTGTTTACATAAGTTACGTAGTTATTGCATGGTTAGGGAGTATTTTTTTTTATTAAGAAACCCGGTTGTGTGTAGCTTTTAACATATAAGGGGAGGAGAGTGTCGTAGTTAACAGTGCCACAGCGGCTCAACATCACTATCCAGCCAACCTGTCACGCCGCAGTCAACCAAGCGTGACCGCCGTATAAAACCAAGGTCGAAAATAATATCTATGAAAGGTATAATCATACCCATATAGCAGAACGTCTCTCCACTGGGCCACGTTGATACGCCGCCTACAGTCACTCTGAGCAAACGCCCTCCGTGCATTGTGATGGCAATCTCTCAACTGCATTGTGTGTTATCCGTGTTACTGTTTTCAGTGGTTGTCATTTCAGCCATGCGCATAACATCAACGGCGAACCAGGGAGCGTCAGTATGATTTATATCGACTTATGACTAATATTATGGCGTCAGCTGGTGCCTCTTGTGTTGTTGCACTTGGACCGACGCAATAATAAATCTCTCCAATGCGGACGTGAGGTTAACCATGCGTGACATCGCCGGACGATCGACTGAATTACTGTTTGGTCGAGAAGAAGCCAATACTGATGTTTCCGACCACCGCGGTGACGTGGCAGGACGCGAAGACGTTGCCAAGGTAAAGATGTGTGCGGGATACGACGTTAGTGGTTACTCTGCCAGTGTCATAGACAGCGGTATATGGCGGAGTAACAGAGCATGCAAACATCGTGAATGTCCGTACAACGATGTGCGGACCTCAGACTTCACCTGCGAAGACGCTCAAAATTACGTGTCGTGAAACATTCCGTAAAAACTTGTTCGGCAAATGTGAACATTCTCTCATCTGGTAGCATACAGACTCGTACCATGTGGTGTTTGATACACCAAACGTTAACAGTAATTATTATTATTATCATAAGATTCGCACACATGCAGTGACACTAAATCGAAAATGACTTTCAAAAAGGCTCCATGTGAACTTTAATAATTGCATGAATTGTTTTATAAGTTGTCTGTTGTTCATGTTTTGTATTTGTTCGTTTATAAGTTATAGACGTAGGACGATATTTCTTTATTTTATACTAAGCGCTATTACTAGCCACAATACATTGTAGCCCCATAAAACACACGTAGAAGGCAAGTGTGGCGGGGCCCGTCCCATGGTTACGTTCCAGCGGTTTCTCCACTCTAAAATATATCAGGAGGGAAGAATGTGGCAGGGTCCTAACTAGTCCCAAACTCTGCAATAACTTGTTACAGCGGTTTCACTATTCTAAAATATATAAGGAGTAAAAGTGTTGCAGGGTGTTAATTGGTCCTTAAATCCGCAATGTAGTCCGTGTATAAGTACGCAATTGTACCCGTATATAAGCTGCTGCACGCGGGTGCAGCAGCGCTGCGTATATTGGATGTGGAACGGGACGTATTGTCCGACTCGGTGGTATGGCGCAGCCACGCCTGTAATTCATTGTCAGCTACTGAACGATGCTAATGTTGGATTCAATAAGCACATGCAGGCAATGATCCACGCGTGTCTTGCGTCTTTCCACAGTAGCGTATTTGGAAGGAACTAAGCCATGATCCCGTTGGTTCAGGGATAAGACTAATATATATGTGGAATTTGAGCACGGCCCAGACTAACGTTCCTTCTCATGTTTGCACTGCTAGACATCCCTCGCACGCCACTGACAATGATTCTACTAACACACGTAGACCAGCGCGTCGTCTACATCTTCCCCATTCTTCCCCGGTAGGAACTTGTTCTGCCTGATGTAACCCAAAAACGAAGGCAGCCAATCCTCGTCCAGAAACCGCTGTCTTCTTATTGGGTCTTCTTTGTGTAAAAACGGACTTTTGGTGTTTACATATTACAGGCGTATGAACTGATGGAGTTTGGGCGCTGAGCCCCCTTAAAATGTTGGGATGGGTGCTGGAGATAGTAAAGAAAGTGTGCAATGTTGTCTCATTTGATGTTTACAGACAGCCGGAAAGATGTGGAACAAATCGTGACCGTCGCCGAGAAAATGTCAATAGCTCCTTCCCGTGTTTCTGTCTCGTGATCCGGCGAGACAGCGGACACTGGGGAAGACCGCACCTCACCGAGGCTCAGGCTCAATCCACCAATATTAATTTAGTCCCGACACCAGTGCAGCAGTAACACAGCAGTTGCACCTCAGCTGGTGACGGAAGTTGGCCCGTGCATAAGTGATTGGTTGATCTTTGCACACTGCGTGTGCGTGATCAACTCGACTCACCTTTTTTTGACATTTGACCTGTCCGTTGACTGTGAAGTAGCTCTCACAACAAACTCGTATTTGAATGTTTTTTATTACGCTTCCTTCACACGATCACTCACAATAATTTAACATATAGCATTTTGGATGTATTTTGTATTTAACTAAAATGTATTACTAGCAGAAATCACCTTAGATGCAATTAGATGCAAGGTCATGTAGAACGCCGATTCTTTCGGCACGGGAATGTCATCGGCTGGATACACCGACTTACGGGAAGTGACAGATTATCAAAGAGAGTACCCCTCACACACACGCGCACACTGTGTACCAGTCCTTGGGTTTGAACCCCGGGGTTTAATACTCCTCACCCCCTTCCTCCTCCGCCTCGCCTTCGACTGAATCAACCCCCACTTCCTCGTTGTCCTTCTCGAGGGCAGCGAGATCCTCACGGGCCTCGGAGAACTCTCCCTCCTCCATACCCTCTCCGACGTACCAGTGCACGAAGGCACGCTTGGCGTACATCAGATCGAACTTGTGGTCGAGACGAGCCCACGCCTCGGCGATGGCGGTCGTGTTGCTCAGCATTCACACGACACGCTGCACCTTGGCGAGATCTCCGCCGGGCACAACAGTCGGTGGCTGGTAGTTGATGCCCACCTTGAAGCCGGTCGGACACCAGTCGACGAACTGAATCGTGCGCTTCGTCTTGATCGTCGCAATCGCAGAGTTGACGTCTTTCAGGACAACGTCGCCGCGGTACAGCATGCAGCAGGCCATGTACTTGCCGTGACGCGGGTCGCACTTCACCATCAGGTTGGCCGGCTCGAAGTACGCGTTCGTGATCTCGGACACCGAGAGTGTCACTAGCGGGAAGTGAATTCTGGGATACGGCACCAGGTTCATCTGGAAATACAGAACCAACGGCAGTGTAGCAAACACAAACTCAAACAGGCGTGTAAAAGTCTGTTTACAACTGAAATAAGAAAACAAATCAATCAATTGTTGTCGATGTTGTTTTCCCCTTTCATTTCGTCATGGGGAATAATCGCAAGTCAATATGAATAGATACAAACAAGGATGTGTAAAGCAGCCATCACTACCAATTGATAACACAGCAGAACATAATTTCAAATAACTATCCTTGTATATTCTGAACTGCGTCGCCATTTGGCAGATCAGAGGCCAAGAAAACCAATAGCCGTACACCGTGTATAGACATATGCGATTAGACTGTGTCTCCTCGGATGAGATGCACCTACACGGCTCCACACTCGGCGTGGTATACATCAGTTGCACCCAATGTTCTTTCGACTATTTCTGCGGACTGTTCTGGTCTGTTTGTACCACGCACCTGGAACTCAATGAGATCGACGTTGAGGGCACCGTCGAAGCGTAGAGAGGCCGTGATGGAGCTGACGAACTGGCCGATCAGACGGTTCAGGTTGGTGTAGGTGGGACGCTCGGTGTCCAAGTTACGACGGCAGATGTCGTAGATGGCCTCGTTGTCGACCATGAAGGCGCAGTCGGAGTGCTCCAGGGTGGTGTGGGTTGTCAGGATCGAGTTGTACGGCTCAACAACAGCAGTGTACACCTATGTATGGTCAAGTATGCTGAGACATTACGTAGGTCATGTTGTCGAGTGTCACAAAGATAGTACGTAATCTGACATTGTTGATTCTGTTTTACGGCTTCAAACTTCAAAGACGATAGACTTTATAAGCAATTTCTTTCCCGAGCTCTTAATTTTATTACACATTTAACTATTTCGTCAGTGCTAAATTATGAATAATTGTAGCA
Organism: Oasisia sp. SBJ-2009; assembly: GCA_964017155.1. Lineage (NCBI taxonomy): Eukaryota > Metazoa > Annelida > Polychaeta > Sabellida > Siboglinidae > Oasisia > Oasisia sp. SBJ-2009. Next base: position 47,590,743 of record OZ024864.1, on the reverse strand, counting down.
CGTAATATACATGATGGTATATTCAGTAAAACTGATGACAACTGAGACAACGATAGCAGCTACTACTACAACTTGAGTATAAATATTTAACACAAATATTTCGTCGTTGTCTTTATGTCCAAATGACAACAACCATATCTACTACGACTACAAATAGACCTATCTCTCTATCATCAGGTCAACAATCAGTGATACACTAGATACAACAACGACAACATCGATTCAACGTCAGTGGTGCATGTGAATGTCTCAATATTCAATATGTTCACTGAAACAGTAATTGACTCCAAATAACCAACTTTATTTGTTCAACACATCGTCAATTGGTAGATCGGAGGCCAACACACTTACTACGCGAGTGTACATAGAAATGAGCGAATTGATTTCAGCGCCTCCGATGAACTACAACCAAAAAGCTCAAAAATCGCCGTCTAAATGTAATAGATCCTGTATCTTCGCGTACTGTGCGAACATCTATCTAGAACTGGCGTACCGGTGGAGCCGGGTAGATGGCGAACTCGAGCTTGGACTTCTTGCCGTAGTCGACGGACAGACGCTCCATCAGCAGTGACGCGAAGCCTGACCCCGTGCCGCCGCCGAAGCTGTGGAAGATGAGGACGCCCTGGAGACCCGTGCACTGGTCGGCCTACGGGACAGAACGGGACATGTACGGGACAGAGCGGGGACATATACGGGACAGAGCGGGGACATGTACGGGACAGAGCGGGGACATGTACGGGACAGAGCGGGGACATGCACGGGACAGAGCGGGGACATGTACGGGACAGAGCGGGACATGTAGGGGGCAGAGCGGGGACATGTACGGGGCAGAGCGGGGACATGTACGGGACAGAACGGGGACATGTATGGGACAGAACAGGGACATGTCCGAGACACAGCGAGGATATGTACGGGACAGAGCGGGGACATGTACGGGACAGAGCGGGGACATATACGGGACAGAGCGGGGACATGTACGGGACAGAACGGGGACATGTACGGGACAGAGCGGGGACATGTACGGGACAGAGCGGGGACATGTAAGGGACAGAGCGGGGACATGTACGGGACAGAGCGGGGACATATATGGGACAGAGCGGGGACATATATGGGACAGAGCGGGGACATGTATGGGAAAGAACGGCGACATGTACGGGAGAAGTATGTCTGGTGGAAGATGCATCTTATCTCATCGTATGTCATTTGGTGGCAACATCCACGTTATGGTGACACGTTGAGTCGAGTTAAGACTACTGTACAGAAAATGGAAAATTAAACATCAAAAGCCATTGCGGATAACTCTGCTTGCCTCGACATTATTGCCAATGTATTTTGTTTTGAAACTGGAAGTTTTGTTTACCATTTGTCTTGTTGCGAGCGGAATGTTTCATATGGCGAACATTGTTCCGAGCTTAATAAAGTAACTAAACTCAAATTGACAGGTAGTAAACTTTCATGCATGTTGTAGCAATAAAAATATAATAGCAAATGCAAAATAAACCTGGCACCCTCCTTTAAATGGATGTTAAAATTTGAGTAAAATGTTTAAACACTACACAGTCACGGACTACTAAGGCACAACGAGAGCGAAGATAAGTCGCCGTCGGGCAATACATCGGCCGTACGAGATTCTGATCTCGCACAGGTCAGTGGCCGTGTGAGGTCATAGGCTACGTACCAGTTTTCGGGTCCTGTCCAGAACCAGGTCAACGATCTCCTTGCCGGTGGTGTAGTGTCCGTTATCAGCTGCTCCGGGTGAAACAGCTGGCGGTACGTGCCAGTGCGAACCTCGTCTGTCGGACAAGGCAACTCTCCGTGTTGTGTGTGTGTGTGTGTGTGTGTGTGTGTGTGTGTGTGTGTGTGTGTATGTTGTGTGTGTGCATGTGTGTATGTACGTGCGTGTGTATGTGCCAGCGCGTAAGTGTATGAGGGCGTGTCTGTATATGTATATGCACGGGTGTGTAAGTGTGGAAACTTACGCAAGCAAGTATATATTAGGGGGTAGCCAAATTTGTTTGCTATATATATATATATATATATATATATATATATATATATATATATATATATATATATATATATATATATATATATATATAATAATAAATAATAAAAACTTTATTTAGACACTAAAATCCAAAGTACAAACTCTGTTCGGTAGTGTTTACAACATTAAAACATCCTAAGAAATAAATAAAATAAAAGGACAAGTAAAACATATGAGAACGTTTGCCTAAATCAGTGTTGTAGAGAACTACAAGAGAAACAAAAAATAAACAGAGATGGCATTGTTGTAGTCTATATCATATGTCAATGTAGTCAAGAAAATATACATACATATATATATGTATATAAAGTTGCAGAATAAATAAATATATAATAATATACATAGTACTTAATTTTTAACAAATGACTACAGCAATGTAATAGTTGTGTCAATTGAAATTATTAAAAACTCAAATATGTGTTAATTTGTAAACTATTAATTAATAAATAATTAAAATGACATGCTGGTTGAGCTAATTAAGAGTAAATAAGTAAATAAATAAAAATATAAAAGGATGAAAGGTGTAGAAAAACTAGACATTAAAAGCAATCTTGAAATAATAAGTCTTAAGGTGTGTTTTAAACTTGTTCATGCACACTGTAGAACGAAGTGCGCCTGTATACGTTACACATGGAGTTGACCTGTATCGATTCAAGAAGACGCCTACTGCGAGCAGCGCCACCTACCGATGACCGTTGGCTCGAGGTCGACATAGACGGCGCGAGGAACGTGTTTGCCTGCGCCTGTCTCGTTGAAGAACGTGTTGAACGAGTCGTCACCTCCGCCCACTGTCTTGTCCGTCGGCATCTGTCCGTCCGGCTGTATGCCGTGCTCCAGGCAGTACGGTTCCCAGCATGCATTGCCGGTCTGCATGCCCGCCTGAACGACGTGTACGTTGATGCATTCGCGCAGAAAAGCAGCAGACGAGTGGGTGAGTACCCGAGACACACACCGGCACTGAGGACTGAAAACATATATTTATATATGCTTTATAAAGAAAATACTGTATGCTTACTTACTTTAGCCACCTGCACATGCGCACACGCACAAACACACCCACCGGGTCGCGTCGAGAAAAGCCCAATTCGTTTATTCGAAAGCCCAACGTCTTCACTATCAATCATCACAAATGAAACTGGTCCGACACATTTATACTGATCCGACAAAACGTACAAAGTATGAAACAACCACACTGGGAGACGACTAAGACGTGCTTGTGTCGGGAAGGATATGTATCACCACGTGCGTGAGTGCAGCGTCACGAGAGACGAGTTTCTCCAAACGCAAACTGATCCAAGCCTACCTAGTAGCAACGGTCACCTCGAGACAACGTCAGCGAACGAGTGCGATGGTTCTGTCCACCGAGCGACAGCTGTCAGATGTCGTTGTGGCTATATGCGTTGTGTCACTCAAAGCTCAACATAGTACAGCGTTGGAGATAACGAAGAACGAAGGTAGCTCTATGCTGGCAGAAGACACGGAGACGTATGGGGCGAAGGAAATGTGTTCACGTAGAGAAACAGCCGCACTCGGTTTGTCGGCCGACCTCGGTGGCGCCCTCCTGTGGAAGTATCCCGATAATGATATCTTCTGTTTATAGCGATTCAATGACACACTGTCAAGATGCCTTATTTCGTCAGCCAAGTGTGCTATTACTCACATGTGTCCAACCACAGAAATAATTAATTAATAACAACCACAAAACGAACGATCAACCAACATAACACAGCACTCTCCGGCTAGTACGGCTGTTTGTTTTCGTCTTTCTGCCCTACACGACCCAGCGCATGCGCGACCTACCACTCTCTGTTGCCAAACACAGCAACCCAGATATATTAAATAGAATTGTATCGCGACCCGCGGGCCACGAGCTGTCCAAGAAACCGTTCTGTTGATGTTATGATAATTAAATAAAAAGTTCTGCTATCGTCAGGAAAAAACGTTCTGCTAACGTCAACGTGACGATAGCACTTGGTCAAAACATCTCGTGCGGGACACTCTCATTCAAGTGGCGGCGCCTGCTGGCCAGGTGGGAAACTAACCCAGTTCTCTCGCATTTAATGTTTCAGATTGCCGTCGACGATGAAAACATCGCTCAGGAATCATACGAGAAAGTCGGCTGCACTTCTATTTACAGTGTCACTAGCGTAACTAGTTGCCAACGTGAACTTGATACAAGCGGGTTGGGGTAGGGGTGGGGTGATAGTAGGGTGGGGTAGGGGTGGGGTGAGAGTAGGGTGGGGTAGGGGTGGGGGTGAGAGTGGGCGAATTAACCAGGACACGTCACGGCTTGCCGCAAACTAACTTCGTTGAGAATGTGACTAGCAGGACAGCGTCACAGCGACGTCTCGTGAGGCTGGTGAATATATGAAATGAATTGTGTTGCGAACCGCACGACTGCGCTTGGCGTCGGATTGTGAAAGGCAGCGCTTGTAACTGCCAGTCCTACGTGTCACGTGTCGCGCTTTTAACGCTATATTTCGTCGCTACAACCTTAATAATAATAATAGTTTATTTCACACTGGGCAATCATACAGATTGAAATAGGTACATAAAACATGCAAAATATATTTGTTAAAATATATAAAAGTAATTTAAATAGGTTGAGACATTAAAACATATTTTCTGTGATTAGTTGACTAAATGTAAATCATACGTTAATAAATTATTTTAATAAATACTTTAAAACATTAAATAAATAGATCTAAAGAATAAATTAAGGCTTTACAATATTTTACACATTTCCGTATCAGCATTCACGAAAGTTTGCTAAGTCACTGTGACTTCTTTTGATTGGACAGGCACCAGTTAATGAAACAGTTCTTGGTCCTGTTGGTTTTTACTCTGGGTAAAGAATATCGAGTACGGCATCGTGTATTGTGTGTTGAAGTTCTTTGTTTTGGTAGAAGTTTATGCAGTTTGTGCTGCGGCTCTTCAATTTGTGTGAAGAAATGTTCACATAACTGCGCACGTCTTTGTTTCAGAGAAGTCAGCTGTGCATTCGCTAATGCTTCGGTATAGGGAGTGTTCGGGTATATGATGTTCATAGCACGTTTTTGTACTCGCTCCATATCACTTTGGAGACCCAGTGTGAGTGAGGTCGACCATGCTGGACATGCGTATTCCAGAGTAGGCCGGACCAGCATTATATATACCATCAGAAGGTCTTCGACGGGAATGCCTGATCGTTTGAGTTGTAGCAGTAAAAACAGCCTCTTGCTTGCTTTTCGTGTTATTTTATCAACGTGTACGTCCCATGTCAGGTTGCTGGTGATGGTAATGCCAAGTATCTTCGCCTCGGTTACTCGCTGAGTGTCTGTTCCGTCGATACGTATGGTTGGAACATTAATTCACCTGTCACCTTAATAACTCGGTTTCTTCCATATTATGTAATATCATTATATTGCACGACTACATTCCAGAATAGGGCGTACAACTGAAATAGTAAAATGCTCGATGTTTTCAACAATTACACTTGTGCACACGCGCATGCACGCACGCACGCACGCACGCATGCACACACACACACACACACACACACACACACACACACACACACGTACGCAAGCACACACAAGCGCACACACACACACACACACACACACACACACACACACACACACACACACACACACACGTACACACGAGCGCAAACACACACAACATGCACACCCACGCGCGCACGCGTACACATATTGAAAGTCTATGCTAGTGAGGGGGGGGGGGGGCAACGGGAAACTGTTTAATAGTAATGGCTGTGGCTCAGTGTCTCAGTGGCTACAAAGAGTTTCGAACTCTAGACTAAGAGTCCCTGGTCCTAATCGTCTCGTGAGGCCGGTGAATATATAAATAGAATTGTATCGCGATCCAGTTATACGTGTCACGCATGACGCTTTTAACGCTATATTTCGTCGCTACAACCTTAATTCATCTTTCAACTTAATAACTCTGTTTCTTCCATATTACGTAATACCATTATATTGCACGACTACATTCCAGGATAAGTTCTACAACTGAAATAGTAAACTGCTCGACTTGTGCATACACGCACGCACGCACGCACGCACGCACGCACGCACGCACGCACGCGCGCGCGCACGCACGCACGCACGCAAGCACACACATGCACACAAGCGCACGCACACACAAACACACACACACACACACACACACACACACACACACACACACACACACACAAGCGCACACAAGCGCAAACACACACAACGTGCAAATGCGCGCACTCGGATGCGCATGCGGACAGGCTAGTGGAGGCGGGGGGGGGGGGGGGCAACTGGGGAACTGTTTAATAGTAATGGCGCTATGGCTCAATGACCGTCTGTCAGTGGCTACACAGAGCTTCGACGTCGACTAATATTCCCTGGTTCTAATCCTGACCGCCTGCGTTAGACCTCGAGCAAGTTCGTTCATTCTACATTGCTCCATTTTATTCAGCGGTATGAAGGAGTACCTGCCTCCACACAGTGGCGGGTATTTGCGTACGACTAGTCGTTGTGCGTTAACTGCTGCGTCGTTGGACACTTTCCAGAGAAGTCGAGACGGTATTCGGGAGTAAAGGGTAAATAACTTTGAGCAATCCCGACGATCGGATATCGCGCTATATAAGAACTTACCTTTTGATTCTGCAGACTCGAGCGAAAGGGGAGACAAATGAAACTGTGTCTTTGGAATCTGGTTAGAATGCAGACACAGCAGCGGCGCTGTAGCACTTACATTTTTCCGGCGTTATAAACGTTCCGATTGACGTTTATGCGCATGCGCAATAAATATAAACTCATCAATGTGCAGCGAAAGGATAAAACATTTGTGGCATAAATACCACGGGTTGTTCGTTAGGATGTATATAACCTCTCGGCGAAGTTATTTGTCGCAAATGAACGCGAGGCAAACAAGTATGAAGGCATATTTTGATAGCAAGCGTAAATCACGTGACTGTAGTGCGCCATAATCCGTGTCAGTGATTTATAAAAAACTTAATATTTTATTGCATTGAATGCCATTTTAAGAAACTCTTCTCAGTATTCATCACAGGAGAGTTAACAAACAGCCCATGGCATTTATACAAAAAATCGTTTGTCGTTTCGCTGGACATTGATGATTTTGCGGTTATTGCGCATCCGCAGAAACGTCAATCGGAATGTTTTTAACGGCCGAAAAACTGTAAGCGCGACAGCGCACTGGCTAGAGCTTCGATCGGACGTGGAGGCCGGGGGGGGGGGGGGGCAACTGGGGAACTGTTTAATAGTAATGGCGCTATGGCTCAATGACCGTCTGTCAGTGGCTACACAGAGCTTCGACGTCGACTAATATTCCCTGGTTCTAATCCTGACCGCCTGTGTTAGACCTCGAGCAAGTTCGTTCATTCTACATTGCTCCATTTTACTCAGAGGTATGAAGGAGTACCTGCCTCCACACAGTGGCGGGTATTTGCGTACGACTAGTCGTTGTGCGTTAACTGCTGCGTCGTTGGACACTTTCCAGAGAAGTCGAGACGGTATTCGGGAGTAAAGGGTAAATAACTTTGAGCAATCCCGACGATCGGATATCGCGCTATATAAGAACTTACCTTTTGATTCTGTAGACTCGAGCGAAAGGGGAGACAAATGAAACTGTGTCTTTGGAATCTGGTTAGAATGCAGACACAGCAGCGGCGCTGTAGCGCTTACATTTTTCCGGCGTTATAAACGTTCCGATTGACGTTTATGCGCATGCGCAATAAATATAAACTCATCAATGTGCAGCGAAAGGATAAAACATTTGTGGCATAAATACCACGGGTTGTTCGTTAGGATGTATATAACCTCTCGGCGAAGTTATTTGTCGCAAATGAACACGAGGCAAACAAGTATGAAGGCATATTTTGATAGCAAGCGTAAATCACGTGACTGTAGTGCGCCATAATCCGTGTCAGTGATTTATAAAAAACTTAATATTTTATTGCATTGAATGCCATTTTAAGAAACTCTTCTCAGTAATCATCACAGGAGAGTTAACAAATAGCCCATGGCATTTATACAAAAAATCGTTTGTCGTTTCGCTGGACATTGATGATTTTGCGGTTATTGCGCATCCGCAGAAACGTCAATCGGAATGTTTTTAACGGCCGAAAAACTGTAAGCGCGACAGCGCACTGGCTAGAGCTTCGATCGGACGCTCGACTAAGAGTTTTCTTATTCGAGTCTTGTGTACGTGGCTGTGTCGAAACATTGGCAAGTTCTTTCACTCTACATTGCTTCGTTTCACTCAGTTGGAGGCAGTCTGACCCCAGCCAGTGGTGGATATGATGTAAGACCACAATAACATGTTCGACCAAAGAGTACCCTACATAAATAGCATCATGCAGATTGTCTGGATTTCTGTGAGGACATACGTAGTGTTGTGTAAGCAGAGCTGGTGTTTTGTGTGCAGCGTCGCAGCTGAGCTATCAAATTACCACAGATGACAGTCGGTTTTGTTTGCATAGTGATACATGTGACATTTATATTGGTGATGTCAAAACGACAGGTCACTGTCTGGTTCTAGCAGGAATGAAGGGGCGACAGGTTTAAAAGTGGTGTGTGGGATGCTGAAATAGAATGTCACGAATTGTCCACGGCACGTCTACCAGTGGAGGATGAATAAGCTGTGAAAGGTTTGATGACAGATCTATTTAAGATCGTTAGGAAATAAAGGAAACGCAATAATGGCCGCCTATGCAAAACGTAAAGGTGATCGTAGGCCATATTTGTGTACGATTAGTCTTTACGAATTAATTGCGCGTGGCTGCGTACTTCCCAGAGAAGTCGATGTGGTGTTTGGTTGAACAGGTCTGCCAGGGAGTAAAGTGAGCATTGTTCTGAGCAATCATGATGATGTATATATAATATATATATATATATATATATATATATATATATATATATATATATATATATATATATATATATATATATTATATATTGCTCTGAGCAATCATGATGATGTGTATATATATATATAATATATATATATATATATATATATATATATATATATATATATATATATATATATATATTTTATATATATATATATATATATAACTGTTTACCTTTACTTCAATGTTTACACTTTTTTGTTTAACTTTTTTTCCTTTTTATTCTGCCCTACCTGTATATCAGAAACATAAGTTACAATGAGACGACAGCGAATAATAAGTTTGATCAGCTTTAAGTGGGCCCTCTTCTGAAACATTCTCGCATGTCACTCATTGGCAACAGCAATAGGACTAAGTCAGGGACCTGCAAAAATCAAAAATAACTTTACCATGTTTATGGTGATGCACGTTTATTGTAAAAAGATGCAGTTTACGGAATTTAAATATCTTTCAAACGGTTTTTACTTTCAGAAATTCATACCAAATTTGTGACCACTGAACAGCCTGCTGTGTAGCATACGTTCATACCGGGTCTGGATTACTCAACTGAAATGCACTTGCAAACTGGTGTAACCTTATATTTTGTCAGATATATTTGTAAACATCTATTTTTGACCTCAATGTGTGACATTGAGATGGTTATAACCTTAAAATAAAATGTTATATCCACTATTACCTATACTATTGTTCTATTTTCTGGATTGTTTGTCGGACATTAAGCAACTTTTTCTAATCAATTATCTTTAAGGCCAAGTAAATTGCTTTGCACACACGATGGAATCCAGTGTACTTTTTATATAATTTGCTGTTTTCTTGTGATACTTTTCAGTAACGTATTTATGTATGTATTTATAGAAGTTAACTGGCTCAGTACAAATACCGTTTTGCGACAGACTTCAATAACATTTACATACGCTTTATTAGCAGATTGGCATATAGTACACATTTCTATAGCATATCTGTTTGTCAACCTTGACAGGTCTCTTGGTGATGTTTCTCAGTAAACAAATTTCAAACGAACCAGTCACCATAAGCAGCGTATTAATTGGCATAGGAAATCTCACTATACCAATATCTACTGATAAGATGCTCAAATTAGCATATAAATTAAAAAATTAAACTTATTAGAAAGGTTATATATTTAAATATACAGTCACGCCTAAATATGGTCTTTAAATAATATCGTGTTCAAAGATGCAATTAGATTATATATTAGATTACTAAAATGGCCGTCATTGCGCCAACTCAATCCTGAAAGAAAGGTCGGTAAATTCGAAACGACTTAGCTACAATGCACCACATGCGATTTGTATATGAAGTTTTCAGGTTCTTCTTATTATGTATTCATCTACCTACTTGCCAAACTTCAGAAAACGTCCTCAACGTGCTATGAAGATATAATTATCCGAACATATCGCATATTCACTTATCAAAATTAAATGACTCACTTAAAATTTTACAATTCACACGGTGGCATGCTCTGTCATCTTGGGTCTCAGGAAAATGTGGTTTCATCATTATACGATTAATGCGAGGTTCTTAAAAGGATTTCTGGAGACTTATATTTCATACAGTTAACCGCCAGATGGCATGTGCTACCGGGCCTAGAAGCTACTTCCGGGTTTTTTCAGAACAAGTCATGATACATCATGATGTAGTCATGTTTGCGTGCACAAATAATAATACATCTACTGCCACTTACAACGGATTATAAATGCCTGTTCCGTTCGCGGATTTAGCAGTATTTTTCCAAATATGAAGGGAAATATAATGGTTGTGTGATAGCAATTAGTCGATCTGAGGCACACGGAAATAGGCGAGCGGCAAAACCACCAAACAGACCGATTTAAAAGGCCCCCCCCCACACACACCTGAATGTTATATCATTAGAAAGCCCTGCATCTCCCCGTTATTATTAGGCCTGTCGTAGAGTTGCCAAGTGGTGCAGTTAGCGGTAATTTAAGGTTAAACAAGGTCATTGTCAAGCGTTCAATTTTAGAAACTGCGCGCTTCAGAAAACGTCTTGATATTTAATTGGCTGTATAGCTACTTTATTTCATGAGAATATGGTCAAGCCATACATTTTTAAAGCGCATTATCTCTGCATCAAAACAGTATAAAGAATTTTGCTGTATCATGGAAATATAAAACTGACGACACGCTCGAACAAGGTCACCCACAAAATGTCAGATATTACAAAGTTGACAATGCAGCGAACATCAAAAAGTTATACTGTTTGCGCATCTACTTCAAGATTATGGAGATGTCATACACTGTAAGAAAGAACAATTTCACCCCGTCATAATGCGGTATGACATGACGCTGCGAGATGAAGCAATGTGTGTGGAGCGGCGTTCAAAAGTAGTCACCGTAAATCTATGATTGTTGGAAATTGCGCCATCACGCAAGCTAGTGTATGTCATTGTGTCATTGTGTGACTTTTTTATATAGATTTTAAATAGTTGTGGTTTTGTTTCACTTATATTGACCAAAAAGGACTGAAAAAAAACTTTTTCCATTTTTCCGTCCACTTTTTCGTGAGGAAATTCAAGATGGCCGCCACCGGTCACCAAAAGTCTTATAATCGCTATATCTTTGGCATTAAACGGTATAGAAACTTAAACTCGGAATCGTTTTATATGGTTTGAAGTATGTGGAATCCAATGCAACTATTATTTTTATGAACAAATAGTAAAATAAAGCTATGCCAGCCATAAATGCGTTAAAATGACCGTAATATATGTATATTATGCGCAGTTATGTAGTAAATATATGTCCAGTAACATTTCATATAGATTTTAAATGATTGTGTTTTTTTCACTTATATTGACGCAAAAGAACTGACAAAACTGTTTCCATTTTTTCCGTCCACTTTTTCGTGGAAAAATTCAAGATGGCCGCCACCGGTCACCAAAAGTCTTATAATCGCTATGTCTTTGGCAATAAACGGTATAGAAACTGGAATTCGGAATCGTATTATATGTTTTGAAGTATGATGAATCCAATGCATCCATTATTTTGATGAAAATAAAATGAAGTTGTACCAGCAATATAGGTGTTAAGATAGCCATTAAACGTTAGATATAAAATTCGTCTGCAAGATGACTCTCCTCTTCACTCTGGCCCTCTTTGTCCAGAATGTTGATCACATCGTCGGAAACTTTCAGGAACATCTTGAAGTATGTAGGTTTTAGCTTTCCCTGTGTTCCGTGTCCATTGATGTCTGCTCCAATAAGTGTATGAAACCCTGGTAGAGCTGCTTGCTTTAGGACCCAGGGCTGTCGGTATGCATTTCTGCAACGTAGGTCCTGCCATGCACTCACTACAAGGATATGACTCAGATTTATCCTTGTTTGGAAATGGGAAGTTTTCAACGTTGTGATGCAAAAGGGGTAGGTAGACCATTTCATGGCTCAGAGAAGAATGCTCACTCCAACCTCAACCGTTTATGATTTAAGCTGGTCAACAAGAAAAACACGTCGTTGGCGAAACTTCCCCCATGTAAAGCAAGTTTTGAGGAACTTGCAAGGCGGGCTCAGTTGCAAACGAAAGTGCGGATGTCGTCACATGTGACCAAGCCAAACATTTGGTGCCCACTGGAACATGGGTGGGAAAGAAAAAGTGGAACACTTTTCCTGTCCAATGGCGTCAGAGCTCCTGGAAGGTCTCATCTGCTCATGCATAAGTATACTTCGCTGCACAAACAACTGTGCATGCATTCAGAACATTTTTGTTGCACAGAGCTGTGCACATGTCATGGCAATGAAAACTTTTAAAATCCACATTCAGTTAGCGACCTAGACATTCTACGTGATGATGACGAGGATGACAGTGCATTACAGGTGGGTAGAATGATTGTAGTCGCCGCACCAAATCGACTTACAAATATACAATCATTCGTGATGAATAAATAATTTGCCAAAAAAGAAAGCCAAAAAGTTAACTTCGCTTTACAGTCACATTGTAATGTTGCGTTGAGTACATTGCAATTGTATAATTATTATTGTCTGGTGCAATTTTGAATATTGACAAATCGATGATGACATTGTTTGTCCACCAGTATATGTATACTTCTGTGTGTAGTTCCGCAGTTTTTCACAGAGTTGTCGTCATCATATCTATCAAACACTTCCACAACCGTGTCAGCTTTTTGAAATCCTATCAGGAGTTGTTTGAAGTATGACAAGGCAAATGAATTGAATTGGTACCCCCCATCATTTGAATAACAGCCATGGCATCCCACATATACATCATGGTTGAAGTGGTGCTTTGCGGAAGTTCAGACACTCTCTCGACTTGAGCTTCCTGTTGATGACCCAGTTCCGCTTTGTTAGTTTTCCGCATTGTACCATCAGCATGAACAATGGCCGAGAACGGTGACCATAGAAACGTCATCTCTGCCCCCTGCCAACGGCAGGGCTCTGCGGAACACAATCTCCGGACTAATAGCTGCTGTCACAACACATCCCTTGCCACACTAGAACTTGTTATGTGTTGCCATGTCAGCAAATGTTTTCATCCCTGACTTTTTGATGGGGCTGTAGAAGCTGCATGATTAACCTGATTCAAGTGTGCCATGCACAAATCTCTGCAACCTTTTCTCTCCAGCACATACAGTGTTCAGGAGCGAATTTTGTACATCCTGTGTAGCCCAATATATAGGTTGATGAGTACATCTGGGTGAGATTCAGGCTCCCTCAATGTTTGGCAAGTCACAGTGCTGCGACCAGTGGAGAAGCCATATACCTCCAGAAGTCCTCTCAATGTCTGAAGTTGGCATTCCATACAAAGAGTCATACAATGCGTAATTTAAACTGCCGAGGGAGGGCAGCAGAACATGGAAGAACACGCTGGGAACTATGTGCACTAAGGTCTTCATCGGCCAAAAAGCGTCGCTTTTTTGTTGATAACACTGATGGTCAGGTAGACACAACTGAGGGTAAGAATTTGTTTCATGCGACAGCAATGACAGTGTACCAGAGACAACCTACGATAGATGATAGAACATACCTCACCAAGGCACAACACCCGGAGAGTCACCTATCATCATTATCGATGGCATGGCTTTTGTGCATGAATTTAGTATTCACAAAGGTCACATTGATAACTGTCAAGGCCTTTCAGCATTTTTTATTCGCGCGATGGGTAGAGGAGCTAAGTGACGCCCTGTCAAACTCAAGCCTATCTACGATGCAATGCGTCCTAACAAGACAAGCAGCTCTACCAGGGTTTCATACACTTATTGGAGCAGACATCAATGGACACAGAACATAGGGAAAGCGAAAACCTACATACTTCTAGATGTTCCTGAAAGTTTCCGACGATTTGATTAGCGCCCTTGGTGGCTTTGGGGTTGGAATGTATCCGTCAGATCTGGTGCTATGTGGCTATGAACAGGTCCTGTTTCCTACCCTACTTCCTACCTGATGCAGGTAAGATGGCACATGTGCAAACAACTGTGCAAGTGTGAAACAGCTGCACCAACATTCTGGACAAAGAGGGCTAGAGTGAAGAGGAGAGTCATCTTGCAGACGAATTTTCGACCTAACGTTTAATGGTTATTTTAAAACCTATAATGCTGGTATAACTTCATTTCATTTTCATCAAAATAATGGTTACATTGGATTCATCATACTTCAAAACATGTAAAACGATTCCGAGTTCAAGTTTCTATACCGTTTATTGCCAAAGATATAGCGATTATAAGACTTTTGGTGTCCGGTGGCGGCCATCTTGAATTTTCCCACGAAACAGTGGACGGAAAAAATATAAGTATAAGTCAAAATAAGTGAAAAAACACAATCATTTAAAATCTATATGAAAAGTTACTGGACATATATTTGCTACATACCTGCGTATAATATATATATATATATATATATATATATATATATATATATATATATATATATATATATATATATATATATATATATATATATATATATATATACATTACGGTAATTTTAACGCATTTTTGGCTGGCATAGCTTTATTTTACTATTTTTCATAAAAACAATAGTTGCATTGGATTCCACATACTTCAAAACATATAAAACGACTCCAAGTTCAAGTTTCTATACCGTTTAATGCAAAATATATAGGGATTATAAGACTTTTGGTGACCGGTGGCGGCCATTTTGAATTTTTCCACGAAAAAGTGGACGGAAAATTGGAAACAGTTTTTTTTCGAGTCCTTTTAAAGTTGCATTCTGACATAATTTCCCCTTTTTAACGCATTTTAGAAAAGTCAATGTACACCATGACCGATATTTGCTTATTAGTATACTTCCTACCACATGTCTCACTTTGTGGATTTATACGTTATTTGATCAAATATAAGTTTGCAACAAACAACGGCTCTGGAGTTTCCCAAAAGTCGATCTATTTTACCATCGGAACTCTCCGGTCAACGTAAGTAAACGATGGGGCAAACTAAAAGGCGGTTCCACATATCCACGTTAGTCGCTAGAGGCGCCACTAGGCAACAATACCCTAGTTATTTAAATCATCCTCAATTAGCCATTGACCGTACAGGCGCGTAGCCAGCGATAGTTTGTATGTGGGCAACTGGACATGCCGTAAATATGGAGCGTATCGAGCGGTGGCATCTTTGTGAATGTGGTATGTCGTTTCCGTTTAGTCTGCCAATTGTGATCCGCCTTTTAGTGTGGCCCTAGTGTGGTTTCCTGACAGCGCTTTTCACTGGAATTCCCTTCATCGAGGTCTAAACCAATCAGAGAATTCTAACTGGTGAGGCTCACCGGAACAATTTTTCGTCTTTTGCTGGTTTTTATCTTAAAATGGCATATTATGTGAAAATAAGTTGATAGGTAGTTGAGGAAAACAATATATAGTGTATGGGGAATGCTGGTTTACTGGGAAATTGTATTTTAAACATGGCGGAAGTCAGAATGCAACTTTAAGTGAAAAAACACAATTATTTAAAATCTATATGAAAAAGTCATAGAATGACACAATGACATACACTAGCTTGCGTGATGGCGCAATTTCCAACAATCATAGATTTACGGTGATTCCTATTGAACGCCGCTCCACACACACTGCTTCATCTCGCAGCGTCATGTCATACCGCATTATGACGGGGTGAAATTGGTCTTTCACACAGTGTATGACATCTCCATAATCTTGAAGTAGATGCGCAACCAGTATAACTTTTTGATGTTCGCTGCATTGTCAACTTTGTAATATCTGACATTTTATGGGTGACCTTGTTCGAGCGTGTCGTCAGTTTTATGTTTCCATGATACAGCAAAATTCTTTATACTGTTTTAAAGCAGATATATTGTGCTTTTTAAAAATGTATGGCTTGACAATTTTTTCATTAAATAAAGTAGCTATACAGCCAATTAAATATCAAGACGTTTTCTGAAGAGCGCAGTTTCTAAAATTGAACGTTTGACGGTGACCTTGTTTGACCTTGAATTACCGCTAACTGCACCACTTGGCAACTCTACGACAGGCCTTATTATGACGGGGAGATGCAGGGCTTTCCAATGATATAACATTCAGGAGTGTATAGGGGGGGGGGGGGGCATTTAAACTCATAAAATAACGCACTTTTTGCGGATTTGTCGCTCGCCTAAAAATGACAAACGCCAACACCAATAACGGGCCTTACACTGTAAGACGAGCCTTACACCAACCACCCTGTAAGTTACAGGGTGGTTGGTGTAAGGCTCGTTTCAAGACGACATATTATGAATTGAAAACATTATTTGTGACGGATGCAATCTTGTCATAATTTCCTGTCAATAGTACGGCTTTTATTTCAAGTAACTGCCAAGTTTTTGTGCCTGCGGAGGGAGGGGGCGCGTCGCATCAAGAATTTTCAGGGCAGGTAAAAATGTGTGGTACTTAAGTACATTAATCTTACGTTCTAGCTTGACGTATGTTAATTTGTTTCCACAGCATTTAACACGTGTGCAAGGTAATTATAATAAGTCTTCATTACAGACGGATTTTTATCAGGTCGTGGATTGTACCTGGCATATTGCCCACGCCAGAAAAAAATTGTTATATATACTGTATTATATATTACTATTATGCATATTATGTATACCTATATAAAATAATATATGGTAATATGCAAGGCAATTTGTTAATTTTTATCATTTGGAAACCAGCATTGACCCCATTGTCAACAATTGTCTAGTAGCATTTGCTTATAATAAAATGTTTTAATGAAACACTCAAACATTAAAGGACAAAAAAGGCTACGGCTTCGTGTCATACACCTAATAGGTCATTCCAGCATTTGTTATTTCTAAATAGACTGAATGAAATAATATATTGTTATGTTTCAAATTCCCACAATGTTATGCTATTAATGTAAAAAAAGTGTTCAAAGCCACAATGTTATGCTATTAGTGTAAAAAAAAGTTTTCATAGCTACAATATTATGCTATTAATTTAAAAGTGTCCAAAGCCACAATGTTATGTTAATAATGTAAAAAGTGTTCAAAGCCACAATGTTATGTTATTAATGTAAAAAGTGTTCAAAGCCACAATGTTATGTTATTAATGTATAAAGTGTTCAAAGGCACTGACCTAATATAGCCTATATAATGTTTCCTTCTGTGCCATGGGTTTTTAATTTGAAATTAATGACAATTATCATCTTCGAATGTAGTGATATGATTTCTTGATTCATGTCATTTAGTAATTTATTTACCTCTCAAGAAACCTTTTTCTTCTCCCGTGTATTTTGGCCGCATCTCACAGCCTTCTTCAGCAGACTCGTGTTCACGGTGACCTCCGTAATAATTAACACGTGATGACAGTTGAGACATATAAGTCTGTCCTGTTGTGTTCAAGACCGCACTACTTTTGCCTGGAGTGATGAAGAAGTTCCTGAGTTACGGTGCATTCATCAACGTCCTGGTAGGCGTGGTGGGGCTGTCTCCACACAGAGTAAGACTAAGTTCTGTGGCAGTTTGATGACACAGAAATCTTATTTGTCTGTCAGGGCCAGGATCCCAGCTGAAGGAGGCGTGAGGGGAAGGGAATCGTTCCCTCCCTGGGCCCTGGCAAAGGTGCTCTCATAAATCTGGCCCACGCAGGTTACATCAAGTGTGATGTCGTACGGTGTCCATCGCACAAGAAGGGCTACTGTGCACTGTCATGTCGGAGGTCAAGGTCAGTGGTGTGATTAAGGTCATTGTTGGAGAGAAGGTTGTGTGTTTAGCTGTTTGTGTTGCTTTTGTTGTTTAAAAGAAGGTTAGGATGACTTTGTGTGGGTGCAAATGATATTTAAACACATGCACACACACAAAACTCACACACACAAATATTCATACATAAATATACATACGTAAATATATACAATTGTATATACACACAAACACACTCATATCAAAGTAATTTAGTTTGATTTTGAGACTTGAAATGAAAAACACCTACAGGAACCAACTGTCAAGTGAATCGTATATTCACGTATTTGTGGAACTGTTTTAATCTTCTACAGTGTACATTGTCCCCAGGGCTTTATGCAGGACCAAATCATTGCCAGTCACACATGTTTTGGTGGTCATATGGATGTTAAGTGTTTAGCCAGTTTACAAACTTTAAATGTGTCTGATGCCCTGACGTGGACTACAATCACACATGTGACACCATTTACACTCACTTCTAAGGCATAACTGACAATATCTATGGTTTTGGAAGACTTTTTTTGCTCCTTCATTTTTTACCCGTCCACTCATATTTCACTTTTAGAGTCGTCATTTGTTCATTTTACGTTTCTCAAGTTCACTTGACTGTTCAGAACAGTACCTGTGCAAGGGCGGCTGTTTGTGCATGAATAGTATGTGTGCAGTAATTGCGGAATGGCTTAATTGTGGCCGCAGTGACGTCTCCACCGGTCAAGTTGCTGTCCCAGGGTCATCTTGTCCAGTCACACGAAATATCCTGGTTTGACAGGCGTGGCCCAGTGACATGCAGACCTGGGATTCTGGTCATGTGACCGCAGTCACATGACTGGTGAAGTCAAGTCTAACCCATGTGTAGAGACGACAATAACTCCTGTTACAGAGCTAGGATAATCTGGCTAGATTCAGCACAGCAGTGTAGTTACACATGGGAGTAATGTTCTCATTGTATTAGGTTCGAAATGTTGTGAAGACATTGGTTCTGATTTGCGTTGTGTTCTGCAGGGCCAGGATCCCAGCTGAAGGAGGCGTGAGGTGGAGGGAATCGTTCCCTCCCTGGGCCCTGGCAAAGGTGCTCTCATAAATCTGGCCCACACAGGTTACATCAAGTGTGATGTCGTACGGTGTCCATCGCACAAGAAGGGCTACTGTGCACTGTCGTGTCGGAGGTCAATGTTAGTGGTGTGATTAAGGTCATTGTTGGGGAGAAGATTGTGTGTTTAGCTGTTTGTGTTGCTTATGTTGTTTAAAAGAAGGTTAGGATGACTTTGTGTGGGTGCAAATGATGTTTGAAAATGCACACACACACACACACAGACACACACACACACACACACACACACACACACACACACACACACACACACACACACACAAACACACACACAGCAACAACACACACACACACACACACACACACACGTAGACATCCAGACAGTGCAGGATGATGGTTTTTGTGATGTCGCAGGCTGGAGAAAGGGAAGAGGTCAAAGGTGAAGGACTGGGACACTGCCTCTCTCTCCGACCTACATCAGGGAGACAACGTACGTGACTTTGTCCTCAAGTCATCCAACATGGTCTTTGTCAAATGAGTTCAACTCCAGCATCCTGGGAGTCGACCACAGTCACCAACAGTGGCGACTGCGTCATGTCACTGTGTCGACGTGTCGAGAACAACGACCTGATCTACGTGAAGAAGATGGGACTGCGGGTTGTCATCACGCAGCTGAAGATGACGCTGTCGATCTCGTCGCGGTTCAAGCGTCAACCTGAAGCTGGTCGCACTGTGCGGTGGCTGCGGTTACTGTCACAGAGCACACCTTCCGTCCCAACTGTCACATGCTCAACTGCGACTAGACCCATAGACTGACACAGGCGTGTTGACATCGCGAAGGACGTCACGCAGAAAACACTGACCAAGAAGATCGACGAGACTGTTGTGTCACTGGAAGTCAACGATGATTCCTCGTGCTCACCAGTCTCCACCAAGTAGCAAGGTGACAGTTTCCATCACGCCATCTGGCTGCAGCCACTGCACCTCGGGTTGAAATCCTGGGCTGTAGTGTTGAACCGTGGGCAAGTTAGTTCATTAGTTCATTCAGCCATACGAATGAGTACCTGGATGTATAATGTGGTGGATATTTGTGTACAAGTAGTCTTTGTGCATTAATTGCAACATGGCTAAGTGCTTCCTAGAGAAGTCAAGATGGTGTTCAATTAAACAGATCTGACAGTGGCACTTGGAGGGTGAAATTAATGACAGCTCCTGGACAATATCAGTTGTCACCACCAGATGGTGGGATGGAAAATGTCATATTGCTACAAAACGTCAGTTGACAGTTGTGTTTCTTTGAGGTGAGACATATAATGTTACACATATGTGGCTCTAGGACACTGATAAACTCACATAGTTGACAACTATTGCTGGACTGCAGTGGTAAGTAGCCATGGCAACAGTTGTAGTGACTTATTCTCAGCTGATTAAGTATGTGATGTATGTGAGAACATACACATATGTATTTCTCCAAATGTTGTGTTGAATCTGTCAGAGGCACTGGAAACACTTTGAGTAATAACATCCAAACCACAAACTGAATCATAGTCTCACAAAATAGTCTATTTTTAAGGGCAGATTTAAGGACTGTTTAAATAGCACTGCAGAAGGTAACTTTCCAGGAGTGTTTACACGGGTAGAATGGGTGATATGTATATTCTAAAAGTATCATGTTTTGTACTAGGAACTTACCTACCTTCAAGTTTGTACACATCAGCCATTGAGGTCAGAGGCCAATGGTTCAAGGACACGAATGCACATGGAGAGTAGCGTGGTGTCTCTGGGTCTGTCCAGTACAGACAATACTACATGGGAAGTATTCAGCCACGTCGAATGCATTATGCAAAGGTTCATCATTAACAACATCCTCATCTGAGTGCTATACGTCTATAGAGCTCGTCCTATAGAGAGTCCAGGCCACCTAGCAATGCCAGTCTGTCTGTCTCTAGTGAAATGTATCTCATCTGTTCATCTTTCGTTACATTGTGGTGTTGTTGGGTTTATTTGATAGACAAAACATTTATAATTGTCCTATGATACATTGAATTGATACAAAAGTTAGGAGGAATATTACGCTCATTTACAGAAGTGATATTATTTATTTGTTGATTGTGTACAAAACTTAGTAGCAATTAATACAAAGTATACAAACTACTAAGACAAACTAGACAGGTAACTGACATTTTTGGTCATCAATAAATTGCTAAATTTGTAAAAAAAATATACTCTGCGTAGATCGGAAATGAAATAAAACAAGTTACAAAAGCATGTCTTGTCCAGTGTGGTTAATATTGACCTGCATAAAATGACCACAGTGTTGGTTTTGACAAACACAGTGAGTCCATGGAACAGTTGACTTGTTAATCTGAGGACAAGAATAACTAATGTTGTAACATTGTTACTGTTCTATTTGGTGCTAGTTAGCACCGGGTGTTCTGTGTGTGTTCATGTGTCCAGCTGTCAGTGTCGCGTGTCGGAGTGACACATTGATTAGTGTGTATTAAAGAAGCACATGTCATTCCTCAAAAACCCAAAATATTGAATGAAATTGTTCAATTGTAATTAAGTTTCAAACTCAAAGTCGCAGAGCAGCTCTTCTCAATTTCCCAAGTAAAATCATCAAAATCATGCACAAAGTGATTCAAAAGCATCGCATTTATTTGAAATCATTAGTCAGTCCACATACCTTTACAGAAATATTGCTAAGCATATACGTGCATGTCACGTTCATGCTTATTTCCAGAGCCATAGTTGCTTCTCTGAAACGAACAGCCGTAGTTGTCCTACCATTCACCAGAGGGCGACCCGCTGCTATGATAAAATCCATAGTTTATCTAACATTCACCAGATGGCGAAATTGTTGTCCGCGGTCTGAAAATTAATGATGTACACGTTTTAACAACGTGTAAATATGTGCATGCATGTGTCTTATTTGTGTGTGTGTGTGTGTGTGTGTGTGTGTGTGTGTGTGTGTGTGTGTGTGTGTGTGTGTGTGTGTGTGTGTGTGTGTGTGTGTGTGTGTGTGTGTGTGTGTGTGTGTGTGTGTGTGTGTGTGTGTGTGTGTGTGTGTGTGTGTGTGTGTGTGTGTGTGTGTGTGTGTGTGTGTGTGTGTGTGTGTGTGTGTGTGTGTGTGTGTGTGTGTGCACACCTCAGCATTGTGAAACTAATTTGCCAACAATGAAAAACTTTATTCCCTGTAAAATTAATAATTAATTATTTATAAAGTTATTACAGTATAATATATTACAGCACATTAAATGAGCAATTTTCTAAACTGATCAAAGGGCAGACTTATTTTCAAAAGTAAACATGTTATAACGTGCCAAAATATATAACATTTGTGTATAACTTGTCGTACTAGCTGTTGATAGCACAATCAACATTTTCATGAGTGAATTTGAGAAATGACAAATAGTGAACTGAGTGACTGTGAACAACCAGCAGTGTTTTAGTGAACACAAAACACCAGCAGGAATTGAACCTACTTCACAGCACTAACAGACATGTCATCAAAGTTCACGATCATCTGTAATAGATGCGAGGAAAGAAGACTGATGACAGTGACCTCTTCAGGCAAATGTACAAACCATAATGCACTGCGGTGTACGCCTGTTTCAAGTCGTTCATTTCTTCAGGTGTTGGCTGTTGCGCTGTGATCTAGAGGCGCCCTCTATGGGTGGACTGCCACATTCGGCCTTCACCACAAGCAGATGGCGCTAGTTGTAGACGGGAGATCACACAGGACTGATTGTCAGAACTGATTTCAGCCATGTGACTTGCGACTCACACACCCAATGACGTGCTTAAGCTCACCCCCCACAGTTACGATGTCGTAACGGCCGCTACAACGTTGTAAGTACGCTCATGAACCCAGCCCCAGGGCAACAGATCTGTTTTACAGGAGCATGAGAAAATAACAGTGCCACACGGCCTTAGACGTGTCGACTGCTGACAACACCAGGGGTGATATGCATGTCCTCAGACTAGCTTAGGCGCCGCACAGGCGCTACCCTCAGACTAACTGTGCCGTGGCCCAGCGAGTGATTCAGTCGGTATGCATGAACCGGTCGCAGCGCGATTTAGGCGCCGCATAGTTAGTCTGTGGACGGCGATTCTGAGAGTCAATTGAGGAGTATTCGAGGCTATTTGAGGAGCTTCGAAACAGGGATTCCCCACGAATTCTGCCGCATTGCGCACGCGCGCGGTGACGCACGGGGTCAAATAGGGGTTCATCGCACGTCGTGGTCAGTGTTTGTTTACATTAAGCTTGGCGTGGAAGTCGGCGAAGGTGGGAAGCGCATGGAGAAAAAAGTTAAGCGTAAGCCTGTCGAGATGACGAAATAATATGTTTAATTGAGTGAATCGGCAACTAAAAAACTATTTTGATGAGCAAGTTACAAAATTCGGTAACAATCAAGAAAATGGTAAGTTTGACGAGAGTTCACCGCTAAAGTGAATTCGCTCGGTGGCGCAAGAACGGAGGACAACCTAAACAAAAGGGGAAACATTTTTTATCTGCGGTCTTAAAACGCACTACGTGATCAAGGAAAAGTGAGAGGCAGACCACCAAATTGACCTCTGTATGCTGATGTATAACTCTGCCATGGACGGTCCCAAGCCCGGCTGAGAAAAGAGGAGGGTTGGGCAAAGGGCTAACAACCCTTTCCCGTAAAAAAACAGATTGTTACGAAAACATCGACCAAAGGAACTCTACTGAACTTGGGAGAGGGAGGGCCTCCTGGGGAGAGTATGACGCCATGCAGTGAAAGCCGTAAGGAAGCTACATCGCCGATACCCTTCTTATCTTCCAAGAAAATCTCGAAAATCGGAACATGGAATGTGAGAACCATGTTCGAAACAAACAAAGCAGCCCAAATAACAAGGGAACGACGGGCCTACAACATCACAGTACTAGGGCTATGTGAAACAAGGTGGACACAGTCAGGGCAAGTCAGACTGAATACGGGAGAAATGATTCTCTATTCGGGGCATGAAGAGGAAGATGCACATCATACGGAAGGCGTGGCATTCATGTTGTCACATGAGGCAAAGAATGCTCTCATTAACTGGGAAGCAGCGGGACCAAGGATCATCTGTGCCTCGTTCAAAACAAAGAAAGAAAACATCAAGCCCAACATCATTCAGTGTTACGCACCCACAAACGACAAGGACGAAGAAACAAAAGAAGACTTTTACAACAAACTGCAGACATTGTGTGACAAACTGAAGGAGAAGGACATGACAATACTCATGGGAGACTTGAACGCCAAAATCGGATCAGACAACAGCGGGTACGAAGAAGTCATGGGCAGACAGGGACTTGGCAAAATGAATGAAAATGGCGAGATGTTGGCCGACTTTTGTGCATTTAACAATATGATCATCGGAGGCAGCGTGTTCCCGCATCGCAGGATTCACAAGGCAACCTGGGTATCACCGGACCACAGGACAGAAAATCAAATAGACCATATCTGCATAGGACGAAAGTTCAGAAGATCAATGCAGGATGTGAGAGTGCAGAGAGGGGCAGATGCAGCCTCAGACCACCATCTAGTGCTGGCCAGAATGAAGATGAAGCTAAAGAAGAGAGAAGTCAAGCGAAGCACCAGAACGCAGTACAATGTGGACTTCCTACAGGACAGGGTGACAAAAGAGACCTTCCGACTTACAGTCAGAAACAAATACGAAGCCCTACAAGATATCCTTGATGAAGGAAACATGGACATAGACACACAATGGCAACAGATCAAGGAGATGTGGACCAGCACATGCAGCGAAGTTCTGGGAAAGAAGAAATACCAACAAAAAGACTGGATTTCTGCAGAGACTGTCAACAAAGTGCAAGTGAGGAAGGAAAAGAAAGGTGCAGTTAACAACAGCCGAACGAGAGCAGCAAAAGCAGCAGCACAGGAAGAGTATACAGAGGCAAACAGAGCAGTCAAGAACAGCGTAAAAACAGACAAGGCAAACTTCATTGAAGACCTAGCCAAAGAAGCTGAGGATGCATCAGCCCAAGGAAACATGAAACAACTGTATGATGTAACAAGAAAATTAGCAGGAAAGTACAAGAACACAGACAGACCCATCAAAGATAAGAATGGCAATGTACTTACCAGTGATGAAGACCAGTTGAAGAGATGGAGGGAACATTTTGAAGAACTGCTAAACCGGCCACCACCTCAGAACCCTCCAGACATCGCACCAGCGGAATAAGTACTCCAGATAAACTGCGAAAGACCAAGTAAGGCAGAAATTGAAAAAGCCATTCAGCACATGAAGAGAGGGAAAGCTTCCGGCCCAGACAAAATTCCTGCAGAGGCAATCAAGGCTGACATAGAGACCTCCACCGAGATACTGCATGACCTATTCGGGAAGATATGGGAACAAGAAGAAATACCAACGGAATGGAAAGAAGGGTACCTTGTGAAGCTCCCAAAGAAAGGCGATATGCAAGAATGTAAGAACTATAGAGGGATAATGCTCCTATCAGTACCCGGAAAGGTCCTCAACAGAATAATCTTGGACAGACTGAAAACAGGTGTAGATGCCAAGCTCAGAGACCACCAAGCTGGCTTCCGGAAAGACAGATCCTGCACCGACCAAATTGCAACACTGAGAATCATTGTCGAACAATCCATGGAATGGGACTCATCACTGTATATAAACTTCGTTGACTACGAGAAAGCATGTGATAGCCTTGACAGAGACACGCTGTGGAAACTCCTACAGCACTACGGCATACCTGAGAAATTTATATCTCTGATAAGAAGTAGTTATGAAGACATGGCATGCAGGGTCATTCATGCAGGACAACTAACGGACTCCTTCATGGTGAAGACAGGTGTGAGGCAAGGATGTCTTCTGTCACCGTTCCTATTCCTGCTCGCCATAGACTGGATCATGAAAAAGACTACACAAAATAGAAGAAATGGGATCCAGTGGACACCATGGAGCCAATTGGAGGACCTGGACTTTGCGGATGACCTCGCTCTCCTCTCACACAGCCATAAACAGATGCAGGAAAAAACAGAGCAGCTAAACACAGTGTCAACACAGCTTGGACTCAACATCAACAGAAGCAAGACAAAGACTATGAAAGCCAACACAAAGAACAACAACCCCATTACAATGAACGGAGAGCCACTGGAAGAGACAGATGCATTCATATACCTGGGCAGTACAATAAACAAAACTGGAGGGACAGAAGAAGACGTCAAAGCAAGAATCCAGAAAGCAAGAGTGGCATTCATCATGTTGAGAAAAATTTGGAGAGCAAAACGAATCAAAATTAACACCAAGCTGAGATTGTTTAACTCAAATGTGAAGGCAGTTTTGCTCTACGGAGCGGAGACATGGCGAACCACACAGAAGACACTAAAGAAAATACAGACCTTCATCAACAAATGCCTGCGCAGAATACTACACTTGAAGTGGACAGACAAGGTACCGAACACCACACTCTGGAAAACAACCAAGCAACTACCCATAGAAAATGAAATAAAGAAGAGAAAATGGAGGTGGATAGGACATACACTAAGGAAACCACCAGAATCAATCACCCGTCAAGCCATCACATGGAACCCCCCAGGGAAGAGAAGAAGAGGTAGGCCACGAAACACCTGGCAGAGAGACACAGAAAAAGATACAAAAGAGATGGGGTACACCTGGAAAGAAATGGAGAAGATGGCCACAGACAGAAAACAGTGGCGTTCCTTAGTCGATGGCCTATGCTCCGAGCGAGCGAAAAGGCATAAGAAGAAGAATGCTGATGTATGCTGAACTAGTGCGTGATGCCCCAGTAGGGGTTTTGTACTACAAACCATCAGAATCAGAATATCATCATGGATACAACTGGTGAAGGAACCGATGTGACAACGGGAATTGATGGCGAGTATTCATAACTAGTCAAATGAATGATTACTGTCTGTGGTGTGTGTTGTACTTTCAAGTGTCACCATATTATGTACAATTCCTTATTTACTACAGTGACTTTTTTGGTAAAAAAAATAATAGAAAATTAAACAAAGGAAATTAAATCCCAATCAGTGTTTTCTATTTAAATTTTATTATTTTAATTTGTGATGTGTGCTTGTGACATATTACAACAAAACTAAATGGCACTAAAGCGAGAACTGACTGTTTTCAGACTTGTTGATAGCATAATTATTATAACATAAAATTAATTTATATTAAAACATATACTGGTATATATGTAATTATTGTTGGAGTACAGTTGTCACAGCTATAATTCTCATTCCGATATAAATGAACCAAATACATTAATGACACATATGAAACTTTATTTTATATAGTTCAATATCCATTAGTAAATCAAACATATGCCTATATTCAAATTTTTATAATGGTATGAATGCTACAGACAGTTGTATTGTGAAAGCAACTCTTATGCAGAACTGTTATACAGAAATAATTCTTATGTACAGTAACACGCAACTCATACATGATACAATGGAAATAATATATTAACACAATGCGTAAATATGTAATATTTACAAAACTTATAATGTTCACGTTTCAGTGCAAGGCACAGACAGCTTCATGTTGGACACAGGTGATGGCCAGGCTATGTTGATGATGCATGGGGTGAGCAATCTCTATTTATCTTTGATTTTCATATCTAATTAGCAATGTCAAACAGCTTATGTAAACAATGTGGGTTGCATCAAGCATCCTATTAAATAGAAACTTACCAGGACAGAGAGAGAGAGAGAGAGAGAGAGAGAGAGAGAGAGAGAGAGAGAGAGAGAGAGAGAGAGAGAGAGAGAGAGAGAGAGAGAGCCATCATAAAAATAGCACAGTGGGGGGAACTCAAGTTACAGGCAGCCACCTTAAAGTGGCAGGCATCCATAACCAGGGCAATTATATTACAATAGCAATACACAAGAGCATGGCCAGCCCTAGAGTTGGTGACTGGTAGAGTTACATAATAGGACATAGGTCAGTATCCACACTTTGTCACATCTACAATGATCTGTCACCTTCTAAATTCTAAACAATAATCATACTTACATATCACACACAAACACACAGACACATACACACACACGTTGGTGTATGGGAGTATATACACATTTTGATTTTGATCAATTAAATGAACATCTTAACTCTATATTATGTGAGTAAACAACATGTCGGGTAAGACTGAACCATGGTAACATACAGGTATAGTGACTCTATTCTTCAGTTACAGAAAACAGGATTGACTATGTCAATAACAAAGTGCATGTGTTAATTCAAATAAGTTACTAAAGCAACATGTTTTGGCATTCCATATGTATCATCATCTGTGATGCCTGCACCACTGCCAGAACCTCCACCACAGCCTGAGCCAGGTGCCAGCTGGTTTATGCAGGTGGAGTCACTAAAGCAGCAGTTACTGCTACTTTGACAGTTACGTTGACACAATGGGCATCTGTGTATGTCTGTTCGTGTTGATTCCACGTGTTGAGGATCGGTGAGAGAATATATACCCACTGTCCCCAAGAAACACATCAGTCAATGGTTTTCGTGGCGACTCGAATGCTGAAACAGCTGCTATTCCCTCAGGATTCTGGAATCTTGCACTGAACCCGGCCACTTGGCAAATGGCAATGCAGTTCATAATCCTCATGTCAGCATCACATATGAACTACAACAGAGACAGATGACACTCATTTAATGTGCATGTTTTTATACCTGAGTCGATGCATTTTTTAATACTTTATACTGTGTAGTTATTACTAGTTTGTGCATGAAACAAAACTGTGTCTTACATTTTATTTAGAAGTGGTCAATAGCAATTAATTATTAAGTGTTGAATTTGTAACTGATGCATTTCAAACAGCACTTTATTGTTAAGTTTAAATGACTACAGTAAAATAGTACCTGGACATTTTTGCATTTAAACACATTTATAGCATTAAACATGCAAATAAAAAAATGGTACATAGGTAAAAAGATCCAAGTATCCTACATCATTCTCTTGATCTATCATACTAAAAACAGCCTTTCCATTCAAGCAATAAACCCCTAGCATGCAGGCATCTATGTATGCTACCCTGTCCTCAAAGTGTAGCCATGTGTGATCAGCTGCAAGAAGCACTTGAACAAACAATAGTAGGAGCTGGTGGCTGGGGACAGATGTCTGGTGTTACTAATTGCAATTAAGTGGCATGTGCAAATAAGGTAGCTACAGTGTACTTTAATTAGAGGAAACATCAGTGACTGGCACAAGAGGCAAAATTAACTGTTTCACAGTGTACAATAAATCAATAATAATAATAGTTTATTTCTTATATAGCGCCATATCCAAATAATTGTTCTGGGGCGCTTTACAATGATTATTCCTAAAATAATAATAATAAAAATACATACTAATAACATAATATATATATATATATATATATATATATATATATATATATATATATAATAATAATAATACTAAAAAGTTAATACAATACTACTTTGATGAAATGAGGATATACTAATAAAACAAATATGATACTTTAAAATACAGACTTAAATTGGCACACAACTGCACACTATATTAAAAATGAATAAATAAGTAAAATAGTATAAACATGTAGTAAATAAAAATAAAATAGTATACATATATACTATACTAAACACATATATCCATAGGTGTTCACATAAGTGAATAATAATAATAATTCAAGTACCCTGTATATGTGGTCAAATCAATACATCATCATATCTGTGATGATATATTCCTACATAGCTACAGTTGGTATGCTGTCAAATATCAACAATATAGGCAAGTAATAATTTTTGAGGAACTTCTACCTTCCCTCAGACCATACAGAGCAAATATATGTTAGGAGTGTTATTAGCAACAAAACCAAGCTGCTCACAGGTGACAACTAAAAAATGTAACCTGCTTTCATTGGTATGACCTCAGTGATAAAGGTTTTCGTTCTTACTAGAAAATGTGGTCAATTTTCAAATGATCTATTGAAATTTTTGACTGAAGAAAAGCAAATGAAATCTAACTAAAATAATAGCCATACTGAAATAAAAGTACTTGAAATATTATTTGAGAAAAAAATCAAATAATTTAGGGAAGTATTTCAATACAAATTTATACAACCGATTCATTTTACGTAGTGTCACATACAATTACAAATAGTTAATAACATGTAATTACATTTTAATTATGAAGTTGTATTTAAATCTATGTTTGATCATGTATTCGCATCTTTAAAAAAAATTGTGGTCATTCAAGTACTTAAAGAAGTACTTCAGTAAATACGTATTACCTAGTATGTTAAAATAGAGTCACATTGCATAAAGGTTTTGTGAAATTTAAACTATTTGATAAATCACACGTTACCTGGACGTTTATCGAGTGAAAATTCTCCCTGTTGACATATGCTCGTGCTCGTGCGGACGTGGGTCCCGTCGATTCATGCCGCCGCGGTGGGGAATCCCGCTAGCCGGAGGAACTCGCCTTCTGTCGGTCGGCTGGTTGTTGCGTCGGTAGCTGTACCCACTCATGCATCCGAGCGAACAAAGCGTTGGTCACACGGTGGATGGTTCGGGAAGCGGTTGACTGGTCGATACGGATGGTCTCAGCCACCAAGTTTTAGAAACAAACTCGCATACGTATCTATAACTTGCAGAGTAGCCGGCAAGGAGCCTTATCGCGTGTCGATCGGGGTACTCTAAGTGGGTCATGTCAGCTTTAGGGCGCACTGCTTATCTAGACCAGTCTACTATTACAAAGTAAGGGGTGTAGTGGTCAGGGTTCCTACTGTGTTAATGACCTATGGATGATTGATTCCCCTGTGGGCTGGGCTCCTGGGGGCCGTCTCTTCGGCTTAGCCAAATGTAGTGTATTATGCAATTCTAGACTGTCTGTGGTAGTACATTTTATATTTAAATGTATTGTTTATGGCATATGGGGGTCATTCTACTTGATTATATTGATGCTTTATGTCTGTGTTTTAGTGTGATTTCCCTAATTAATACCTTCTCTCACCAGAGAAGTCACATCTCCTGCCCTCCTGCTTACTGTAGTACTGGTGATACAAAGTGATATTGTGACAGTTCCTGGTAAGCACTGCAGTAGATAAATCTTGAATTGTACCAGTGATTTAAAGGGAAAAAACTTAACTGTTTCATGGCATACACCTAATAGAGTTAATATAAAGTAACAATTTCCACATATACTAATTTTTTTAATCTGTCTGAATGACTGGTTGTTACCTCCAGAATCCTGACTGGGTCTGGGTGATTAGCTGCAAAATTATTATGTTTAAGTATATAAACTGTAAACCTGTTTAAAT
Source organism: Oasisia sp. SBJ-2009 (assembly GCA_964017155.1). Taxonomy (NCBI): domain Eukaryota; kingdom Metazoa; phylum Annelida; class Polychaeta; order Sabellida; family Siboglinidae; genus Oasisia; species Oasisia sp. SBJ-2009. The sequence continues at coordinate 47,559,248 of OZ024864.1, read as the reverse complement.
CCACAACTATTCTGTGTTTGTCCCATCTGATAAAACATTTTAATTGGATATAATTTTTAATACAATCCCCTGGATTTGAAATGTTGTTATCGTGTTTGACATTAGTTTGAACCCTAGTTGATGTTTATCAAGACGTGAAGTGCTACACAAATTTAATTTGACTGTCCTTGCATGTGACAGCTTATATATTTAGCATTGCCTATGCCATGGGCCTTCAGTTTAAGTAGTAATCTTTGATGTGGCACTTTGTCAAAAGCTTTTTTAAATCTAAGTATATTATATCTACTGGTGATCCCTCATCTACCCACTTTGTGACATCTTCCAAAAAACATAAGGTATTTGTTAAGCATGACCTCGCTTTTAGAAACCCATGTTGAGATGGGTTAATCAAGTTATTTTTAACAAGAAAATCAACCAAGTGATCTTTAATTAGTCTTTCTAATAGTTTACAAATCACTGATGTTAAACTCACTGGTCTATAGTTCTCTGACTTGCTTCTTGATCCTTTTTTAAATAATGGTATGTTTGCTTCTTTCCATTCTAACGGAACTACTCCTTCCTCTAATGCCAAATTGAACACTGTTGCAAGTGGTATGCTAATTTGTTCTACAATTTCCAGTAGTAATTTGGGAGGAATCCCATCCACTCCAGGTGACTTATTATCCTTCATATCCCTTATTTTCTTAGCTACCATTTTTGGTGTTACAATTAGTTGTCCTAAATAGTCTGACTCTCTCCCTTCGAATGTAAGCATGGAAGGATGCCAGCATTGTAACCATCTACAAGAAAGGTGATCGAACAGACTGTGGGAACTATAGAGGAATATCTCTTCTTCCCATAGCAGGCAAGATCTTCGCCAGGATCCTACTCAACAGACTATCTACCCACATAACACCAGAGGTAGTTCCAGAGACACAATGTGGCTTCAGAGGTAACCGGAGCACCGTGGATATGATATTTTGTCTCCGACAACTACAAGAAAAGTGCATTGAGCAGGACCGACCACTGTACATGGTATTTGTCGACTTCAGTAAGGCGTTCGATACAGTTGGGAGAACCGGGCTATGGCAGCTACTGAGGAAGTATGGATGCCCAGAGAAGTTCACAACAATGATCGAGGCACTACATACCGGAATGATGGCAAATGTTAGTGTTGGAGGGGAAGTCTCGGAATCGTTCAGTGTCACAAATGGGGTCAAGCAAGGATGTGTACTGGCCCCCACGCTGTTCTCCATCTTCCTATCAGCAATGCTCGATGATGCTTTCCGAGATATGGGGGATGGTGTCTACATACAGTCCAGACAGAGCGCTGACCTATTCAACGTCGCACACTTCAGAGCGAAGACCAAGACTACTCGGATACTGATGAGAGAGCTGCTATTCGCAGATGACAGTGCACTGGTTGCACACTCTGCTGAAGAGATGCAGAATATAGTGGATGCTTTCTCCAATGCGTCAAAGAAGTTTGGCCTGAAGATTAACATCAAGAAGACCGAGGTGCTGTACCAACCCAACTCTACAAGAACCCGAGAGGAAGATATCATGGTTGATGGAAACAAGTTGAACTCTGTTCTGGAATTCACCTACCTCGGAAGCACTATATCAAGTGATGGATGCATTGACGATGAAATACAGAGGAGGATGGCCAAGGCTAGTGCATCTTTCGGCCGACTACGCCAGAGACTCTGGAACAACCACCATGTGTCCATGCAGGTTAAAGGCAAGATATACCGTGCAATCGTGCTGTCCACCCTCCTATATGGAGCCGAGGCATGGACAGTGTACAGACGACAGGTGAAAAAGCTGCATGCCTTCATGATGCGACATCTGCGATCGATCATGAGGATAACCTGGATGGACAAAGTGACAAACAAGGAAATACTCGAACGGACAGGGCTACCATCTATGGAAGATCTTCTGATCAGAAAGAATCTCCGGTGGACTGGACACCTCATGAGGATGTCACCAGACAGGCTACCAAAGCAGGTTCTCTACTCCCAACTGTCTTCTGGTCAGAGAAAGAGAGGGCGCCCTCGCCTACGGTTCAAGGATACCATCAAGAGAAACCTGAAGCTGAGAGACATAAAGATCGACTCCTGGACATCACTCTCACAGCAGAGAGATAAATGGAGAGCAAGAGTCAAGTGATGGAAGCAGTCTTTGTCGCTTCGCGACCGACAGCATGATGATGATGACAACAGGCACACCTCGATTAAGCAATTTTCTAAAAAGCGTCCAATGGTTGACTCTGTCAAATGCTTTTGACGCGTCTAAAAAGCATGAATACACCGGGTTATTGTTACTTTTATAGTATTGAATAACCTTTTTTAAAGCAAATATACAGTGGTCAGTAGAGTGTCCCTACGTAAACCCAAATTGATTGTCGGTGGTATTAAGATATGGTGTCAACATTTCCAGCAATACAATTTTGGTTTTCAAGTTATTTGAGATATATATCTAACATATCCAATTGGTATTTTGCTTAGATTCAAACCTTTAATTTTTTTATACCATTTCACAAATACCATGAAATGGCCCTAATATAATGTACATTTTGGTCAAATTAATGATTCTCATTCTGTATACTGCTTTCTACATCTAAAATATGTTGGAAGAAAGGTATCTACTGAAATACTGTTAATAAATAACATGTGTTTATACATGGAGAGGCTACTGGGGTAATTACAAAGTGATCAGGCTTATCTTGTTTATTACAATGGCAAGGCCTACTGTTGGTGTAAGCCCTGCCCACCTGCAAGTGACACCCTCTTGCCCACCCCTTGGAACCACATGTACCATTAATATGTAATCAGCAAAATCATTGATCATTTGTCTACTTTTCCCAGTTCCAGTGTGTGTAAGCCCCATAGGGCTTGTGTCCATGTGTGCTTAGATGTAAAGTAAAATGGATGGAATCACACTTGTGCCAAATCAGAGCTAATGATCCAAATGCTCTCTCCCTGAAGTATGCCTTTTGACAATGACTTTGTTCATGTGGATTTACTTTAGCATAGCAGGCTATCAACACCAAACCCTGACCTATACACCTGTACACAGGACCATGCAGTATATATACTGCCAAGTACAAGGATCATCAGATCCTGTGCACTTCGGGGCTGATCCCTAGCATATACCATCCTTTTTCTAAGTCACTGACGCATGAGTGAACTCAAGCATGACAGTGTCATTCCAACCAGTCATGTGAATGTGTGAAGTGTCACCAGAATTGTTAGACACTATAGTTAATATGACATTCAGCAATGATAATCCTAAGTCCTAACCCATACAACACCTAAACGCACACTGTAAAGGTGTTATGCTTTTAACACGATTATCCCATCAAAACTTTTCGATAAGAAACAGAGTCTCGGTGTTCCTTAATCCATGTGTCTGTGGATCTTCTATTTTCTTTTAAATAGGCCGCAGGTTGTAAAAATAGGCAACAACTTATCATCATCAGTTACGTTATCTACTGGCACGCCTCAGGGCTGTGTTCTGTCACCAATGTTATATTCTCTTTTACACATGAGTGTTTATCTTGTCACGTAGGTACTGAAATTTCAATAGGATGTGTGTGGCCCCTAAAGACAATGCACAATGCACTAGGTGAGAGAATGTACTTCCAGGATGGCAGTGTTCCGAAGGGGACTGTAAGGATGAGTTGCATTGTTGCGCACAACTGAAAGCAGTTAATACTGTCTTGCAGGTGTTAGTTTTGTTAGAATTTGTGTTTCAGTGAGAAGCAAAATAAACCAAAGCAACATAATAGTGTAGGGTGCATCAAGCAGCTCTGCATGGTGATAGTATGTATGTATAAATTAACCATGGGACCGAACCATGCATGCATGTATAAATCAAGATAAACCAGTGGTTGGGATTTTGTCCAGTTGGGATTTTGTCCGCTGGGATTTTGTCCTCACACCGGATATCCCACATGCAGTGAATATGTGTGTGTACATATACGTATGTGTGCATGTGTTGTAAATGATGAAAATATGTCGCCTGGTCACTCCTTGGACTGTGGTCTGCCTGTAGGGTTACCACCACAGCCAAAGCAGGCAGATTCCTGCACTTGGTGTAATTTAATCCCATTTCAGTGATGATATCTTTCATTGCCAGAGAGCAGAGCACCACTGGGAAGTCCCCAGACCTCCTGGTATCCTAACCACCCTTATCTAGATGAAAGACTTAACAACTTTATCACTGTCACTGCTTTGGCCCTTCATGTTCTTCCTGCCAAGTTCTTCCCGCCAACACTCACTAGCACCAGAGTTTAGACCTCATTCTAAATTTCCCTTATAAACACCAAATATATATTTCATCCTTTTTCTGTAATAAATGACAGGGTTTTACAAATGACTTATGATGTTTCTAATCAGGAAATTATTTCCTCCTTTTTCTAATTGTAATTATCAATGTCTTTTACATGCTGTAATTATTTATCCCACTTTATTTAGTATTTTTCAATATTGTTATTATTTGTCATATTAGAACTGTCAATGTCTGTCAGGTATTTGTCTGCATCTATCTATACAGGGACCACAATGGAAATATGTATTTGCACATTTTTGTATTTTATATTTAATGCATTTTGTATTATATTTTATGTACATCTGTGCAATGTTTTACATTTTATATTAAATCAAATCAATCAATCACTCAATCAATCAATGTTTCCATCGCAACCTTCTAGAGGACCGACCTTATTCTGAATTTTCTGTTTACTACAAACATATGTATAAAAACTGTAGCTGTCATGTTAAAAGCTAATTATTGTTAATAACTTCTTTGAATATATAATTTCAGCAGTAGCTTGGTTAAGTGCTACTTCATAAATAGTATATTCTTCTTCATTCCAAGTATGCCTATATGTCTTCCACATCATTTGCTTGTACTTTATTTTTCTAATGGCTTCTTTCAATAAGTTTTTTTTTTTACCGCTTACCCTGATTTTTCAAGGGGACAAATTTATCGATGAGGCAGTTAATTTCACTCTTTAATATTTCCTCATGTCCTTATAAAGTGATATCTACTTTGTGAAAAAAATTCCTGTACCATACTTTTCGATTCCTTTCTCCTTTTACTTTGATGATAAAATGTATCTGGTTGTGGTCACTACATCCCAGTTAGTCACATATCTTGACATTATCAAAAAATTCCTTCTGTGAGGTCAAAACTATGTCTAACACATACTTGCCCCTGGCTGGTGGCCATAGCTGGTGGCCATGCCTAAGAAAATATCATCATTTTTCAGTAATCCAAGCTGTCACTACTGTAGCCAGTAACCACAAAGGCTTGATTGACTACTGCAGGGTGGGGTGGATGACAGACTGACCTTTACTAGACCACAAGAGGGCAGTCAAATCTACAAAGCATTAACTATTTCATCTCCACCCAGCTGAGCGGACAGGGCGCACTGTCATTAGCTAATGAGGCCAGCTGTTGCGGTGGATTCCTAATCGCCGTTGTCCGCACACAGTCATCTAGCGAAGCTGCCAACACAGCCCACAGTGCTTTGCGCGCAGCTTCGTTCCTGGAAAAATGGCGTCCAGTGCCACGATGGATGATGGCCACATACCACCAAATGGAGTCTTTTCAAATTGATTGTGTCAGAGTTACAAACTGCATTACACACATCCTCTATGTATAATATCCAGTTATGAAGACTTCGAGAGCTTGTGCTATGAATGTCTCATTAAAATAACGTGAGTTTTGTTATAGATCTGTGCCATACGCAACATAAGTGACACCCTTCCAGTGTGACGATTTGTCGCAGTCATTACGTTAACAATATTTCGTGTGCGATATATATATATAAATGCGTGTTTCTTAACCCCAATACTAACATTAACGTTTCTTTTTTCTATATAGTCAACCGTGGTTATATAATTCTTGTATGTATCATACTTGAAACCCAGAATAAGCAACAACGGGCAAGCAGGGAATTTGTTCTCCCCCCCCCCCCCCCGAAACGAAGCCTCTATTTTAGTTACTAGTTGGCCACTACACGAAGCAGACTGACCACGGGCTTCTAAAAATGCGTTATCTATCATCTGCTTATTATAGCAACATGCATACCCTAAGCGAAACAGGAAATACAATTGAGAATCTACTCAAATATGCCCCAGATATAAGCTGGAATAATAAAGGAGGGCGTGATTCTTCGATCACGCAGCGACTGCAGGTATTCGTAAACGTTCAGTTATGCTCATATAATGTACAATTGGATATCTAAAAGTAGCGTCAATGCGCTGAAACAGTCTACAATAACTGGCTTGCCATCCCTGTCGATATACGAGCAATTTTCAGCTGTAATATAATCGAATTTTGCAAAGATTGCACATGACATGTCACCTTAAAGTAACCATATACAGAGGTGATCTGGTCTGATAAGAAACTGCATTAATCACTGGAATTGTGCACCATATATCCGAATGTTAACGTATAAGATGTGTTTTCGTGCATCTAGGACAATCTGGATATGGTCTACTGACGAAATGATTCCTATAATGAACGTGCTCATAACGATCAAGTTGCGGCAGAGGGTGCCGCAACTGTCTACAACATTTGCCACGTGTGTCGGATGTCGCTGTGCGATATTTCTTTCTGAATTATTTATTATACCAGCAGTAGGCCTATATATGTTATTTCCAATAAAGCATATGTACACCAGAAAAATATTTTGTGAGAGAATAAATGACGTGTGGCGATTTTTGAGGTGACTGTTCCTGCCAATCGGGTTGCGCACGTGTAAAATGCGGCTTATTGCAAGGGGTGGCAGAGTGATATTTTGCTTGGCGCGAGAAATATATTCTACTGTGTATCACATATATGGTTCCGTCGTGTACTCAATACATTAACGAATACTTGTTCCGCATTTCAGCGCTCTACATACAGCGAAGTTTAAATAACCGTCGAAAGACGCTGTTGTGCCTTTCAATAATGGGAATCGTTTTGGAAAATTGGCCTGTGAGTTTGAGCTCACCTGGTATTGTACATATATGATGCACAGTTCATAACTGCACCACACAATTGAGCATAGTATATGAGCATTATGATGTACCTAAATTCGTGAAGATTATAAGTTTGCATGCCAAGTATAATGGTGCCTAAAATTATAATTTTCATATATTTATGGGGAAATATGCAACCTTTGCCAAAAAATTGCCAAAAATTATATTCCTTCAATATTCTATGTATGTTACTATCGGATCGGTACGACACTGTGGCGGACTATTTGTAATGCTCAGCATCACGTATTTCAGGCGAACGTCGTATATGATATAAGTTACTGAACAAACGTGTTTCAACCAATACAGGGTGCTGCTTATCTTGGAGGGGTGCAAAGTTTGAAGACGCATATTATAATAACCATCGAGACAGTGTCATTTTCCCTAGACAGTTAATCTAGTTATATGTTATTCTTGATTTCTGACTAACTTTCGTGAAGATTTGCTCTAATCGGGGAATCTATTTGGCCACATACCACCAAATGGAGTCCTACGCCATTACCCATAGTAGTCCTGCTTAAAAGAACTGCATGGTGCACTTTTTGTAAATTTCTGGAAGCACTAAATGTAGGACTGGTTGAATGGAAATGATATTTCTGCGTAGCGTGATATCACAGCTGCGAAATAATGAAATTTGTCAGACAGTGAAAAGGTGCGTATGCATACAGGTGTAATTTGGCCTAGAGGTGTCATCATTGGCAATCGGCCGCTGATTGAAGCAAAAATGAAGGGGTGTCAGGTTAGAGAGTGGATTGTAGGAGAAAAACATATGTCATTTTCACGAATTTTATATATGATATGTGTGAATGGAGGCTACTTAGTGTCTGAAATTTTCAATAACACTGATCGAAAAACCTGGCGGGAAATCAAAGAAACGTTACAATGGCCGCCTATGGAAAATCAATTGGTGGTATATACCCTGATGTGCGAACAGTTCAACAGGCCGCGTTATGCCTGTTATTGGTGAGAAAACAGCGACGTTTGGCTGCATTGGGGTGCAGACGTGTGTGGGAGAGAAGTTGGATTGGAAGAAGGGAGGGGAGAGGAATATACGGCACGTTGTTGCGAGAACTCGATGCGGAGGATCCTGAAATGTTTCGCCGTTACCATCGTCTGGATCGGGAGTCCTTCCAGATCATTCTTGCCATGGTGGGCCCGCAAATCCAGAAGCAAGACACGAATATGCGGGTCAGCATCACGCCAGGACAAAGACTGTCCGCGACGTTGCGATTTCTGGCAACTGGTACGCATTTCAGTTTCATTTGTAATGTACTCATTATATATTTCTATTTCAAAGGTAATTAAATGAATAATACTTTTTTTATTTAATTATTAATAAAAATAATAGTATGCTACTTTCGCAAATATTGATATTCGTATTACATAATTATCTTGTGTACATTTTGGGTCATACTTATATTTGATCCTTTCTTTGTACGACTGATACACATAATGTACAGTGTGATATGATATGAAAATTGAATGGGTATGTTCATATGTAATGATCTAACTAACATTTGTTGAAAATACAATTTTAAATATCATGAACAGGTATCAATGTTACAACCATTATGAAAAAACCCAAGTCAGTATTTTTCACAATATTTTATTTTGGTTCCAGGTGAAAGCTTCGTTAGCCTTTCATTCGCGTATCGGCTCGGTGAACGAACGCTGTCATGCATTGTTGATGAAACATGCACAGCACTAGTGCATGTCATGAAAGACAAGTACTTACAGGTAAAAAACAATGTATATAAATATACTGGCGAATACAATATCGAATACAATATATATATATATATATATATATATATATATATATATATATATAATATATATATATCTATATATATATATATATATATATATATATATATATATATATATATATATATATATATATATATATATATAAATTGTGAGCGCATTGGTTAACGTTTGGTAAGAGACATTAGAACTTGTATTATTATTATGAAAACGATGACGCTTACTGATCTCGAAAAAACACAAAGGAACATTGTTTCATTAAAAATTAAAGACTGGTGAACTGTTGACATGTTGTGGGGAATATACCTGTTGTGATGGGGAGGGACTGGATTGGGTACGTGGAATAGGGCTGGGGAACTGGGTCTGTGGCACGGGGTACACATTGGGCTGGTGGGGCTGGTGGAGTATACCCAGCTGCGCATTGAACATAATGGTGTTCATTTGGTGTTGAACGATACACCGAGTCCTTGGATCTAATTTGCCCAAACATTCAACCACGTAGGATCCGTAGGCTTCGCAATCATCCGTCTGCTTCGGTTTCTTCCTTTCAGTTATCACTGCCAGTGACTTGGTAAGTCCCTGGATGAGGAGCGTCTCTTCCTCCTCTCTTTTCTTTTTGGCGGTCTTTGTCCGCGGCTTTAGGGGCAACTTCGTTGATTTCGGTGTTGACGTCACATCCTCCTCCACCGAAACCCCCTCTTCTGTCTCAACTGCAGCCTCGTCATCACCTTCATCAACATCTAGCGCGCCTTCACTCAAAGCAGGTGATGACTGAAAACATAAGCCAACACACATTAGTGTACACGTTAGAGAAACTAATGATTTTTTTTATTCAGGTACCTGCTTCAACAGAAGAATGGAGTAAAGTGGCTGAAGATTTCCAGGCGAAGTGGAACTACCCCTGCTGTATTGGAGCCATAGACGGCAGACATGTCGCGATAAAGCAGCCACCCGACAGCGGGTCGGAGTTTCTCAACTACAAACACTTCTTTAGTGTTCTGTTGTTTGCACTTGTTGACGCAAACTACAAATTTCTGTATGTGAATGTAGGTGCGGCCGGGCGCGATGGCGATGCTGGGGTGTTTTCCACCTCATCGTTGAAGAAAGCCTTGGATGCTAACACCCTTCACTTACCTCCCCCTGTAACCCTGGGAGGAATGACTGCACCCATACATCATCACATTGTAGGTGATGACGCTTTCCCCCTAAGGGTAGACATGATGAAACCGTACCCCCACAGAAACCTTGACAGAGAAAAGTTAATCTACAACTACCGTCTGTCGCGGGCTAGACGTGTGGTCGAAAACGCTTTTGGCATACTTGTCAACAGGTTTAGGGTCTTTCTGACCACAATCAACCTTGGGCCCGATAAGTTAACGGATATCCTAATGGCGGCATGTTGTCTCCATAATTATTTAGTGGAGACAAACAAACAGACATACATAAGTGTACAGGACACGGAAGACACTGAGCACCACGAGGTTGCTGGTGCATGGAGAGCCGACCCTGTCTTAACAGGTCTGCCTTCCACCTCTGACAGAAACCCAAATTTCGGTGCAAAAGAACAGCGCACCATGCTGACAAAATATTTTTTGTCAGAGTCTGGGGCTGTTCCATGGCAGGACCGCATGGTCACTCTGTAACTGTGTGTCACTTTGGTATACATAAATGTTACTTTGCGGGATACTATGGAATGTAATTGTGTATAATTCTGTGTAGCATGGTGACGTTACATAATTAATTGTAACCACGATTACACGCAGAAGTAATCACAATCGAGTGTGCTTATTTCACCAGTAATTACACTCATCTCACTATTGAAAGGTGGCCAAATAATATTTTAGTTCTGACAGTGTTATTATATATTCCCATGTGCAGCTCTATGAGGGATAGGTTGAATTTAATGACTTCATATAATACTGATTTCTTAACATATACTGACTGGAGTTTGAATAAAAGCGTTCTAGTCTTACATAAAACGACTTGATTTGTTTCATATTTATTAACTACAGCTGCATATTTATACATACATCGTTCAGGTTGGAGATGGTGTCCCTTCCGCCCACAAAAGGGGCAAGAAACTGCAGTCTCTCCTGCAGCCATGCCGTTCTCTTGGTGACCTGTTTCCTGGCACTCCCACTAGATGCCATCTTTCTGGCCTTGCTGTAGCTGTTGCGCAGCTGCCGTATTTTATTTTTCACCCATTCAGCTGACAAAGGAGATAACAAAATTGCCTTATTATATTGGTATTTATCCAGTCTACTAATTACAGTAATTACAGGCTGTCAGTTATTCAAGGTAAAAACATCAAACATTTCACAAGTGCAGGCCGTATCTTGTTTAATACACGCACGCACGCACGCACGCACGCACGCACGCACGCACGCACGCACGCACATACATATATATATATATAATAGCCAATGTATATTATTATACGAGATAGCGCCTTCATAGTAAATGAATCGAACGTACGTGGTTCATTAAAATCACGACCAACTTGTTTTAATACCGCCCAGTGCAGTTTATAATTCAACCAGTACTTACCACTTTGCTGAACTTCCTCCGCAATTTGTTTTATTGCCTGCTCGCGAACATCCCTGTTCCTGTATACCTCTGACCGTATGTCGTATAGGCAAGGAAATTGCTGCCATAACACCACAAGCTTATCCTCGGATATTGTTTCACAAACATACGCATTGATCGCTGCCATTTTGTGATGGAGATCATCGTAGCATGTGACTGTAATACGCGGTATCATTGGCTGGATTACTTTCACGGCTGCTCTGATAGCGCAATGTTACCCGCACACAGGAAACTCCGGCTCCCGCTGTGCTGATAATATCAAACCCGTTGGATAATCTTTCCCTCGCCTCATGCGGCCAGGGAGCAGTGATAGTACGCCCGCACACAGGACGATAGGCTGCAGATAGGGGTAATTAGCTAATGACCAGGCGCACCTTCTGCTCGTGTGCGCCGGGCTTAAGTCGTCTAGCAGTTCATCCACGATTGTTAGGATATCGTGACGGCGAAATCTACACTTGTCGTATAACTCTCCGTCATCGTACATATCCAGTGGATTCTTCCTATCCCGGAATACCCGATTTCGCCTCAAATTCCTCCTGTGTTGACTTCTCCAAACTACTACGGCCGCCATTTTTATACCCACCTCCTAAGAGTTACACCTCCTAGCTAGAGGGCCTAGAGATAGGCGGTCGCAGTGCGGGCAACAGCCTAAAATCGAGCCTATGCGGTGCTCATGCATACCGGATTAGCGAACTTGCGACCTCGCAACCGAGTTATACCCAGTTTCGCGACTTAGTCCCTGGCCATGCATACGGCGCCAAAACTGCTTTCAATTGGTTTATAATAATAGCAACATTTATAAAGCGCCATAAATCTAGATAATATTCATTCAGAGGCGCTGGACATGCATGTATACATGGATCGTTGAATTATAATATTAAATTTGTTAAGGTCTATGAATTAAATATTTAAAATATGCATAAAAAGTAATAGTAATGAATGATAAAATAAATAAGTTACCTAAAGATGATTATTAAAATAAATGGTACATTGATAATAAAATAGATGTTTTGTTAAATTAGTGTAAAACATGTACGATATAATAAATAGGTAAATTAAATAAATTAATAAAACTTAAATAAACTGCCAGGTGTCTACACTCCACACATAGCCCGGAATAGGTGGGTTTTCAACAGTCTTTTAAGTCACGAGGCAACATGTTTTCTTCATCTCAGTTGGGAGTGAATTCCACAGTTGTCGCCGTGTCGGCTGCGAGCTAGATGGCGCCACGTACAAGTCCTTCATTTAGAATATTAAAAATTGTATACAAGCGTGGAGGCCACATCGCAAGAAGGATATTGATATGCTAGAAAGAGTACAAAGGAGAGCAACCAAAATGATACAAAAACTGAGGAATATTAGTTATGAAATGCGTCTAAAAGAATGTGGTTTAACAACATTAGAAACTAGGAGGTTGAGAGATCAGACAGAAGTGTTTAATATATTGAATGACTATGAAAATATTAACAAAAATATTTGTTTTTCAGGTAAGGAAGAGAGGACTAGAGGACATGGATATACATTAACAAAGAAGCAGTGAAGACTAGATATTAGAAAATTCTCATTTCCACAAAGAACAGTAAATGAGTGGAACTGATTATCAGCTGATTGTGTAGGTGCTTGTACTGTAGTGATAATGTTTAAAAATAAAATCAACTTATACCTAAGAAGGGCGGGTTAGATTTAGATAGATAGGATGGACTCTGTATAAGCAATTAAGGGCTTCCTTGTTCACCTGCCATCTAGAGTTCATTCTCTAGGTGACATTCTTGTTAAATCTTGTAAATTATGCATGTAGTGCATTTATTAGTTTCTGAAGTTGTATGAAAGAACGTAAGATTGGTACATTTCTTAGAAATAACTTGTCAATTATTCTCACCCATCCTACGTCCTCGGTGCTCTGACTGCCCCAGTCTGCAGCACTGGCCTACAGCATCTGGAGACACATTAGAAGTAAAGGTGAGTTCTTATTGCACACATCCATCCAGTCCATTGTTGAGGACACATTACTTCCCAGGAGACCTGGTCAAGTCAATGCAATGTTGACATCACAGGGAACAATTCAGCCACGTCAGGATTAAACACATATGTACACGGGTAGATGTCACTGACTCATTCCCAGGACGTATTGATCTGTGCAGCCACTTAACTTGTAAGAAGTCCTGATGCAGCTGCCAGTGGTTCACGATAGTGACATCATTACAGACTTACAATATACAGAGTTGACCCTGATAGCAATCATACTGCTTAACTGTGTTGTAAAGTTACATTTTTGTGTAACTGCATATTTGACTAATAACTATGAGAATGTTCTTGTGCAAAGCAACTGTGAAGGCCAAGCAACCTACATGTACGTGGTTACTTTATATGTTCAGTGTACTTGATATAATGGAACTGTTGAACACACTTTATATGTGGAATTAAATTGTATCTTTACACTGTCATTATTCGAACACACTTACATTTGTCTGTGTTACACAACCGACGCCATGTAATCGGTCTGCGCAAGGTGATGATAGGGTCCACTATCACCAGGTCTCTCTCATTCAGGACCAGCTCAGCAAACTGATTGAAAACATGTGGAATTGCAATTAGAGAAACATGTAAACATTATATGTATTATGTAATGAAAGAAGGTAACTAGAGATGTCTGACAGGTTGATAAGTCCTTTCTGTTTTTCAGAACCTCTACAAAGATGGACATTGCAGACAATGGTTCAGGAGAGCGGTGGTTGCGCGGTAGAGCGCCGGACTGTCAATTGAGGGGACGGTGGTTCAATCCTACCTGCCGCCATTTTGAAACTTAGGCAATTTCATTCACCCTACATTTGCCTGCGTCTTTCGGAAGAGACACTAAAAGCCGGCGGTCTCTTCTGTCTGGTGTCTACGCCAGGGGAAGTAAAAGATCCCACACAGGAGGTAAATGTGTAACCTGTAGTGGACTCACTAATTCTAGAGGAGGATAACTCCTGCGTTAGCCCAAGTTTGGAGGAAACCACCAAAGAACTAAATGCATTAGCATTATAAAATACAGTAAGTAAATCACAAAATATCAAGAAATTCAAACTGGCAAGGTGTCATGGTTCTATGTCAGATCCCTATATACTTATGTCCACGATGAATACACCACAGCTGTGCCTTCTCTCTGGTATCTGGTGACAATGTGACTGTACAGGTCCCTCGAGACACTTCATTTGGGTATCTGGTGACAATGTGACAGTCCAGGTCCCTCGAGGCACTTCATTTGGGTATCTGGTGACAATGTGACAGTCCAGGTCCCTCGTGACACTTCATTTGGGTATCTGGTGACAATGTGACAGTCCAGGTCCCTCGAGACACTTCTTTTGGGTATCTGGTGACAATGTGACAGTCCAGGTCCCTCGAGGCACTTCATTTGGGTATCTGGTGACAATGTGACAGTCCAGGTCCCTCGAGGCACTTCATTTGGGTATCCGGTGACAATGTGACAGTCCAGGTCCCTCGTGACACTTCATTTGGGTATCTGGTGACAATGTGACAGTCCAGGTCCCTCGAGACACTTCATTTGGGTATCTGGTGACAATGTGACAGTCCAGGTCCCTCGAGACATTTCATTTGGGTATCTGGTGACAATGTGACAATCCAGGTCCCTCGAGACACTTCATTTGGGTATCTGGTGACAATGTGACAGTCCAGGTCCCTCGAGACACTTCATTTGGGTATCTGGTGACAATGTGACACTCCAGATCCCCCGAGACACTTCATTTGGGTATCTGGTGACAATGTGACTGTCCAGGTCCCTCGAGGCATTTCATTTGGGTATCTGGTGACAATGTGACAGTCCAGGTCCCTCGAGGCACTTAATTTGGGTATCTGGTGACAATGTGACAGTCCAGGTCCCTCGTGACACTTCATTTGGGTATCTGGTGACAATGTGACAGTCCAGGTCCCTCGAGACACTTCTTTTGGGTATCTGGTGACAATGTGACAGTCCAGGTCCCTCGAGGCACATCATTTGGGTATCTGGTGACAATGTGACAGTCCAGGTCCCTCGAGGCACTTCATTTGGGTATCTGGTGACAATGTGGCAGTCCAGGTCCCTCGTGACACTTCATTTGGGTATCTGGTGACAATGTGACAGTCCAGGTCCCTCGAGACACTTCATTTGGGTATCTGGTGACAATGTGACAGTCCAGGTCCCTCGAGACATTTCATTTGGGTATCTGGTGACAATGTGACAATCCAGGTCCCTCAAGACACTTCATTTGGGTATCTGGTGACAATGTGACAGTCCAGGTCCCTCGAGACACTTCATTTGGGTATCTGGTGACAATGTGACAGTCCAGGTCCCCCGAGACACTTCATTTGGGTATCTGGTGACAATGTGACAGTCCAGGTCCCCCGAGACACTTCATTTGGGTATCTGGTGACAAAGATCTTCCAAGCTATTAGGAAGGCTTCAAATCATGTAGTATTCTCCCCCAGTGGGTTTACATAGACAATGTTTCGTGCAGTGTGGTAAAACAACTCCCAATGGTTTCCCGACACAGTGAACGGTGCCAACACCACACTGTCAACATTGATGACATGCTGAAAAGACAGGCATATTAAGACATTCTTAGTAACACTGACCTGCCATTTAAAAATACCCATTTCATAAAAAACATGTTTAAAAGATACATTTTCCATTTAATAAAATATAGTAAATATCAACAGGAAAACACTATGTTTCAGATGACGCATTCTAATTGTAATGATACAAAAGGTATAAGCAAATTGTAATATCAAAAGCACTAAAATGACAATTTCAGAACGGAGAAGCAACAGTTTATTTAAGTGAACTTTGACAGTGTGTACTTGCCGAAGTATTATAATGATAAGTAACATTAATATTCCCATGGTGCCAATGAACGGCAACAAATACTAGGAGTTGTTACATAGAAAACGACATTCTGCCCATTTAGAGTGAACAATGAGAACTGGAGGCTACACTTTGTATGGAACGAGAACTTATTTACTTCCCACTGTAGCTACAGAAACATACCTTGGGCACTGATGAACTTGGCACCTGGAGCAGCTGGTGTGTGGTTGGAGACAGCTGCTTGGGCTGACAGCAACTGGAGCAGCTGGTGTGTGTGGTTGGAGACAGCTGCTTGGGCTGACAGCAACTGGAGCAGCTGGTGTGTGTGGTTGGAGACAGCTGCTTGGGCTGACAGCAACTGGAGCAGTAGGTGTGTGGTTGGAGACAGCTGCTTGGACTGACAGCAACTGGAGCAGTAGGTGTGTGGTTGGAGACAGCTGCTTGGACTGACAGCAACTGGAGCAGTAGGTGTGTGTGGTTGGAGACAGCTGCTTGGGCTGACAGCAACTGGTGCAGTAGGTGTGTGTGTGTGGTTGGAGACAACTGCTTGGACTGACAGCAACTGGAGCAGTAGGTGTGTGTGGTTGGAGACAGCTGCTTGGGCTGACAGCTACTGGAGCAGTAGGTGTGTGTGGTTGGAGACAGCTGCTTGGACTGACAGCAACTGGAGCAGTAGGTGTGTGTGGTTGGAGACAGCTGCTTGGGCTGACAGCAACTGGAGCAGTAGGTGTGTGTGGTTGGAGACAGCTGCTTGGGCTGACAGCAACTGGAGCAGCTGGTGTGTGTGGTTGGAGACAGCTGCTTGGGCTGACAGCAACTGGAGCAGCTGGTGTGTGTGGTTGGAGACAGCTGCTTGAGCTGACAGCAACTGGAGCAGTAGGTGTGTGTGGTTGGAGACAGCTGCTTGGACTGACAACAACTGGAGCAGCTAGTGTGTGTGGTTGGAGACAGCTGCTTGGGCTGACAGCAACTGGAGCAGTAGGTGTGTATGGTTGGAGACAGCTGCTTGGGCTGACAGCAACTGGAGCAGCTGGTGTGTGTGGTTGGAGACAGCTGCTTGGGCTGACAGCAACTGGAGCAGTAGGTGTGTGTGGTTGGAGATAGCTGCTTGGGCTGACAGCAACTGGAGCAGTAGGTGTGTGGTTGGAGACAGCTGCTTGGGCTGACAACAACTGGAGCAGTAGGTGTGTGTGGTTGGAGACAGCTGCTTGGGCTGACATCAACTGGAGCAGTAGGTGTGTGTGGTTGGAGACAGCTGCTTGGGCTGACAGCAACTGGAGCAGCTGGTGTGCGTGGTTGGAGACAGCTGCTTGGGCTGACAGCAACTGAAGCAGCTGGTGTGTGTGGTTGGAGACAGCTGCTTGGGCTGACAGCAACTGGAGCAGTAGGTGTGTGTGGTTGGAGACAGCTGCTTGGACTGACAGCAACTGGAGCAGCTGGTGTGTGTGGTTGGAGACAGCTGCTTGGACTGACAGCAACTGGAGCAGCTGGTGTGTGTGGTTGGAGACAGCTGCTTGGGCTGACAGCAACTGGAGCAGCTGGTGTGTGTGGTTGGAGACAGCTGCTTGGGCTGACAGCAACTGGAGCAGTAGGTGTGTGGTTGGAGACAACTGCTTGGGCTGACAGCAACTGGAGCAGTAGGTGTGTGTGGTTGGAGACAGCTGCTTGGGCTGACATCAATTGGAGCAGTAGGTGTGTGTGGTTGGAGACAGCTGCTTGGGCTGACAGCAACTGGAGCAGTAGGTGTGTGTGGTTGGAGACAGCTGCTTGGGCTGACAGCAACTGGAGCAGTAGGTGTGTGTGTGTGGTTGGAGACAGCTGCTTGGACTGACAGCAACTGGAGCAGCTGGTGTGTGTGGTTGGAGACAGCTACTTGGACTGACAGCAACTGGAGCAGCTGGTGTGTGTGGTTGGAGACAGCTGCTTGGGCTGACAGCAACTGGAGCAGTAGGTGTGTGGTTGGAGACAACTGCTTGGGCTGACAGCAACTGGAGCAGTAGGTGTGTGTGGTTGGAGACAGCTGCTTGGGCTGACAGCAACTGGAGCAGTAGGTGTGTGTGGTTGGAGACAGCTGCTTGGGCTGACAGCAACTGGAGCAGTAGGTGTGTGTGGTTGGAGACAGCTGCTTGGGCTGACAGCAACTGGAGCAGTAGGTGTGTGTGTGTGGTTGGAGACAGCTGCTTGGACTGACAGCAACTGGAGCAGCTGGTGTGTGTGGTTGGAGACAGCTACTTGGACTGACAGCAACTGGAGCAGCTGGTGTGTGTGGTTGGAGACAGCTGCTTGGGCTGACAGCAACTGGAGCAGCTGGTGTGTGTGGTTGGAGACAGCTGCTTGGGCTGACAGCAACTGGAGCAGTATGTGTGTATGGTTGGAGACAGCTGCTTGGACTGACAGCAACTGGAGCAGCTGGTGTGTGTGGTTGGAGACAGCTGCTTGGGCTGACAGCAACTGGAGCAGCTGGTGTGTGTGGTTGGAGACAGCTGCTTGGGCTGACAGCAACTGGAGCAGTAGGTGTGTGTGGTTGGAGACAGCTGCTTGGACTGACAGCAACTGGAGCAGTAGGTGTGTGTGGTTGGAGACAGCTGCTTGGACTGACAGCAACTGGAGCAGCTGGTGTGTGTGGTTGGCGACAGCTGCTTGGGCTGACAGCAACTGGAGCAGCTGGTGTGTGTGGTTGGAGACAGCTGCTTGGACTGACAGCAACTGGAGCAGTAGGTGTGTGTGGTTGGAGACAGCTGCTAGGGCTGACAGCAACTGGAGCAGTAGGTGTGTGGTTGGAGACAACTGCTTGGGCTGACAGCAACTGGAGCAGTAGGTGTGTGTGGTTGGAGACAGCTGCTTGGGCTGACAGCAACTGGAGCAGTAGGTGTGTGTGGTTGGAGACAGCTGCTTGGGCTGACAGCAACTGGAGCAGTAGGTGTGTGTGGTTGGAGACAGCTGCATTGGCTGACAGCAACTGGAGCAGTAGGTGTGTGTGTGTGTGTGTGGTTGGAGACAGCTGCTTGGACTGACAGCAACTGGAGCAGCTGGTGTGTGTGGTTGGAGACAGCTACTTGGACTGACAGCAACTGGAGCAGCTGGTGTGTGTGGTTGGAGACAGCTGCTTGGGCTGACAGCAACTGGAGCAGTAGGTGTGTGGTTGGAGACAACTGCTTGGGCTGACAGCAACTGGAGCAGTAGGTGTGTGTGGTTGGAGACAGCTGCTTGGGCTGACAGCAACTGGAGCAGTAGGTGTGTGGTTGGAGACAACTGCTTGGGCTGACAGCAACTGGAGCAGTAGGTGTGTGTGGTTGGAGACAGCTGCTTGGGCTGACAGCAACTGGAGCAGTAGGTGTGTGTGGTTGGAGACAGCTGCTTGGGCTGACAGCACATGGCCAGTGTGAAGTCAAGGCTGGGGCAGCTTCACGACTATGTGATGATGCTGGTCCACAGTGTCCAGGCGAGTTAATCATCAAGACAAGTTGCTTGATGACGTCTTGCTTCTTCTGCTGTTAGCAGAAGTGTTGAAAGCACTGAACCTGAAACAGTAATTCGTGGGTGAATATAAACTTCTCCATCAGTTTGGTTTAATGTTTCTGAGTGCCGGTGTCAGAAAGAATATGAACCCCCATAGAAAATGGACCCGGGGGTCCATATTCTATTATATAATTTTTACACACACACCCCCCCTTTAAAAAGCTGAACGTTTGGTAAAATAGTATAATGCCGTTCATAGATTGTTACTAGAATACCACAGCTATCATTGAAAACACTTCTGTAAAACAACTTTTATTATTTTTACATTTTAGCACCTTTGCCATTAAAATGTTAGTCATCTTTGACTATGAATACTGTGCATCTTATCAACTGCTAAAATGTGTGAATTGTTTCATTTTGTGGGATGGTTGAATAGCCATAACTAAGGGTCCTATTTACTCTTTCATTCATTTACTGTCATCTCAACAAAATGCAATACACCAGGAAAATAATTGTGTTAATGTTTCATGAAAGACCAGTTCATGTGTTGATACTTCGAATGGACCAGTCTCCCTTTCAACAGTGCTCACTACTAAGAGCTTGTATGAGATGCTAAATTTCAACTCCATTGGAATCAGAGATATGGCTCAGTTCCTAAGTTCTATCAGGCATAAATTATATCAACAACACAACCCGGGGTGCATTTTGTGAAAGGGGTCCATGTTAAGGATGGGACGAATGTGGAATTTCATTCTAATCGAATATTGAATCGAATATCGTCAACATTTCTAATACGAATCGAATATCAAATTGAACAGGAATATTCAGTGGCTCCAATTCGATTAGAGCGGATGGTGTCGAGATGTGTTGCAGAGACCATGTTGCTGGAGAGTTTTACATGAGTTTGTTTTGTGTTTATTCATTTAAGTTTAAGTTTATTCATTTAAGTAATGTTAGTGATTTTATTGTGTAACCCAGTGTGTGTATACATATACATATAAGATATGTGAGTAGTTTGGCGGTTGTAGTTGTTTCATAGTTAAGTCAGAAAGATAAAGATCCCCCAAGATTTTGCAGCGGAGGACATGAAGGAAAATATTCGAGTGATATTCGTTTATATAGCTGCGAATTTTCAAATAGAATAGCGACAAAACATTCGAATATTCAAATACACGAAATTTCAAATCGACTATTCGTCCCAGGCTTAGTCCATATTCTATAATACATATACATTATTTGGACCCCATAGAATATGGCCACGGAGGCTTTTCTATGGGGGTCCATATTCTATGAGACATAGAAAACGGACCCCCTATAGATTCTGTACCCGGGGTCATAATCTATTGGGGTCCATTTTCTATATGTGCCATAGACTATGGACCCCCCCCATAAAAAATTGACCTCGGTCCATTATCTATAGGGGTCCATTTTCTGTATGTGCTATAGAATATGGACCCCCATAGAATACGAACCCGAGTTCAACAATTTATATGGGGGTCCATATTCTATATAACACATCTAGAAAATGAACCCTTATATTCTGAACCAATGCTATAATTTATAGGGGTCCATTTTGATATATGTGCCATATAATATGAACCCCATATTCTATGGGGGGGTCCATATCCTGTGTTTCACAGAAAACGGACCCATATGGATTATGAATCCAAGTGCATTTTCTATGGGGGACCATATTCTATATGACTGACTGAATCCTAGGTAGAACACTGGGTAGTATTGAGTTAGTGCCTTGTGAGTCGACAATGTTCTTTACCTTACGTAGGATTGTAACAGATGCTATTGAGTGAGTGCCTCGTGAGTCGACAATGTTCTTTACCTAATGTAGGATTGTAACAGATGCTATTGAGTGAGTGCCTCGTGAGTCGACAATGTTCTTTACCTAACGTAGGATTGTAACAGATGCTATTGAGTGAGTGCCTCATGAGTGGACAATGTTCTTTACCTTACGTAGGATTGTAACATATGCTATTGAGTGAGTGTCTCGTGAGTGGACAATGTTCTTTACCTTACGTAGGATTGTAACAGATGCTATTGAGTGAGTGCCTCGTGAGTGGACAATGTTCTTTACCTAACGCTCAATGTGGATCTTTGCAGCACGTCCCACTTTCCCTGTTTTCTGGATGAGGAATCTTTGTCCACGCACACACTGTGGTCATTCTGTTCACAACAAGACACACAAAACATGCAAGAGCAAGTACAATGAGGCTGTATTACAGCTGATTTAAGGCATGGAAACTATCCTGAATGTTGTGTAAGAGAACATAAACCTATGCACCTCGTACAATGTGTTTCATTTACATTGAAGGCAGGCAACCTTTGTAACTGTTCAGCCATCCGCGTAGGACATAAATAAACTCACCAAAATATTGCCATGGGAATTGTTTCCTTGGCAAACACTAAAATAGCCAAACAGGTTGCCAGTGTTACCTCTATTAAGAAAATGGAGGCAATATCTTAGATGCATTGTTATTGACACCTATAGAAAATATTTATGTGTTGTGATTTATATGTTGAAATGGTCAGGGTGTACCATCCCATCTTATGTAACACTGATAAACAGAAAAAAATTGTTTTAATGAAAGTAACACATACCTCGTTCTGTCTCCTGACTGTTCTTTTATGTGGCTTTCCATATTGGCAGGTAAGTAGTGTAATTCCTTCAACACTGTCTGGTGTTACGTCATCACCAACGCTTTGTACGAGACCTGCACACAGTAAAAACAACCTAATAACAATTGTATTGAATTCATCACGTTGTTTATAATGTTTGACAATGCTAACAGTAACATTCAAATATATGTCCACCTATTTGAACAAATATTTAACATTTTTAAGATTTAAAAAGATTGTTGTCATAGTCATCATTACATATGACAGAAATTAAGAAAGTACATCACAGTACACAATCATTGCCAGTAAACAAACAATACAGTTTAATTAATATATGAAGACAAAAAATGAAATGTGACTTCTACAATTGCTTCAAAAACAACAGTCCACACAGATAAAACAGTGACTTTTTTATACACAGACCAAGTAGCAGAAAGTGACAGCCTCGGCAAACATCAGAGCTCAGCAAACAGCACATTTTAAGTGGGCTAGACAAAAGGTAAATCCATTAGCCTTTTTTCTCACATTTTTAGTTGCATTCTCAGTTGGATTTGCATAAATAGTATAGGACATGTTTGTTTACTGGACACTGATATTTAAGGTATATACAATATATATATATATATATATATACATATGTGTGTGCAACTGAAACCTCAACAGAAAGAAAGAGTTGGCACAAGAGGCAGGAATGTATAAACAGCCAGAAGATCTGTCAGCACCTGTTAGAAAATCCATCATTAAACTCATTCCATTGTCAAATTTAAGCTCCTTTTTGCACCTGCATTGTAAATAATGTTTATTTATATGCATATATATTATTCCTAAATAAACAAAATCAACTATTAATTCAATTGAGTGAATTATTGAACTAAAACCCACCTTCAGAGAGTATAACTTGGTAGTTTGTAGAAAGTTGTCTTCAGGGTTTTGTAAAATCATACAACCTAATGTATGTGTGTAGACACACACACATGTTGGGGATGGTTCCCTTAAATGTTTGTGGCTAATATTGGATGTAGCAAAAGCAACTTTTAAACAGTCATGATCAGGCCAAGGGTTCTCACTGGATACAGACTGTGTGGAAGGGACACTTTGAAGGAGTTGCCCTTTCTTGCAGCCGAGCAGAGCGTCAAGCACAGAGGCCAGGTGGCAGTCTCACACAGAGACCAGGTTGTGGTCTCACACAGAGGCCAGGTGGTGGTCTCACACAGAGGCCAGGTGGGGGTCTCACACAGGTCACACACTCCACTGATTGTGTTGTTACATCTTCTCTAACTTTAATACACAGAAGTCGTTAACCTAAGATGAGAGTTGGTGAGAGGTGATGTGCACAGTGCACGAACTCTTCCACTTGCAGATATCACTAGCTGAATTGCCTACTTACACACATGTATGCTTTCTTCAAGACACCAGTTGACACATCCAAACTTTGGCCTGTCCCTGAGAAGGCAAGAGAATGTTATTATAAGGCAACAAATTCAAGAGAAAGATGTTCTTGCTTGGTAAACGATAATGCAGAAACAGATATCAAACAGAATATCTCCACTTGGACGATAACAATGGATTTAATCATAACTCACAGCTGTGCATTGAATTGACACATATTGTGATACATAAAAAAACATTGTATAGAGGAAATAGTTTGCACACCGTTACACCACACATGTACTTATATCATCAAACCACAAATAGTCTCAAATCATATTATTTGATGACCATGGGCCCTTTAATATGTGGCAGTTAAATTTTACGGGTAGGCTATAAACACCTTTTTTCTGACGTTGTTTAAACGTTTTACATGTAAAAAGTGTGTTTGTTTGTATCACTTCACGTATGCACCTTTCAGTCTGAGCGACGAATCAACAAACGAGTCATTGGCCTGTGGCACATCAGTTATAAATCTGAATCTTATATTATTTCTATGCGTTAAAGTAACAGTTACAGATATTTTCACGCGAGTATAAATATGTATATATCGCTGGAACGTCAATAAACGAAAAACAGACAAACATTCGGCTGTGATCAATGGAAACAACTGATTTAGTCACGTGAAACAAAACCGTGTTTTTGAAACATCTCTTTAATTAGGCCAACTTACACACTGAACGTCTCTGAATAGTTGCCAAGGGTTATTGGATGATTCCTAGAATACTACATCAACCAAATATCTCATGTTGAGTCCCAATTCCAAGAGGATGTATCTTTGTCTCTTGAAATGACCTAATATTATGGCCTGGCTCTTTATTTTGTACAAAAAGTCTGCATTTGATTAAGTGATCTTGCTATTAGTCTGTCTCTGATATTTTCCAACTCATTATGTCTGAAGTTACACCCTCGAGCCATGTCATGTAGGGTTCTGATTTACAGTAAATTACACTTCCAGTACTATGTAAACGACTTGTATTAAAGTGCTATGGGCTTCGCCTCCCGGCCATAGCTTACGCGACAGAGCTCAGCACTTATGTACAAGTCGGACCCACCTCAATTTTGCTATTTTAACTCTATTTTTGCCAGCATTTGATACTTGATTTTGTTAATTCAATCAATTATAATCATCTTGCGCATATTTATGTTTTATAAACAGCGCGTCTTAGCAGACTTTTGAGGTCGAAAAGACAGCGTGCATGGTCGGCATAAACAAACTGTTTATCGCTCATTTCATATGCACAGCGCAATAATATGCACCGCTGCGCTTGCGACTGGCACAAATCCCGCAGTCTTTTCGACCTCAAAAGTATGCCAAGACGCGCTGTTGAGGGGGCTTAAAAGTGCTGCCACCTCACGGAGTCTGGGTATCCGAGGCTATTGTCGGCCTGTCTGGTCACGTGACCTCGCCTCACTGGGAAGACCAAATGCCTCGCTTGGCCGCCAGGTGATAGCACTACTCACGACAAAGTGCGCATTTTCGATTTTTCGACACCGCTGAAATGAATGCACGAAAAGTTCTGTCAAACTCATTTCGCATGTCCTCATATATTTACCTCCACTTTTCATACTAGTCATTGTGTTTCGCGCCCTACACGAGCGGACGCCGGCGTACATTGCCTCGCTGATCAGACGGTACGTGCCGCGTCGCGCCCTGCGATCTGCAGACCGCGCGTTGCTAGTGGTTCCTCGGCACAACCTCGAACGTTATGGACGCCGCTCATTCTCTCGTGCAGGACCAACTCTTTGGAACGCACTACCTGAGGACTTGCGTTCTACAGTGTGCATGAACAAGTTTAAAACACACCTTGTTTTTAAGACTTATTATTTCAAGATTGCTTTTAATGTCTAGTTTTTCTACACCTTTCATCCTTTTATATTTTTATTTATTTACTTATTTACTCTTAATTAGCTCAACCAGCATGTCATTTTAATTATGTATTAATTAATAGTTTACAAATTAACATATATATATTTTTTATTACAATTAACACAACTATTATATTGCTGTAGTCATTTGTTAATAATTAAGTACTATGTATATTATTATATATTTATTTATTCTGCTACTTTATTTATTACTTATTTACTCTTAATTAGCTCAACCAGCATGTCATTTTAATTATTTATTAATTAATAGTTTACAAATTAACATATATTTGAGTTTTTAATAATTACAATTGACACAACTATTACATTGCTGTAGTCATTTGTTAAAAATTAAGTACTATGTATATTATTATATATTTATTTATTCTGCTACTTTATATATATATATATATATATATATATATATATATATATATATATGTATGTATATATATTTTCTTGACTACATTGACATATGATATAGACTACAACAATGCCATCTCTGTTTAATTTTAGTTTCTCTTATAGTTCTGTACAACACTGATTTAGACAAACGTTCTCATATGTTTTACTTGTACTTTTATTTTATTTATTTCTTAGGATGTTTTAATGTTGTAAACACTACCGAACAGAGTTTGTACTTTGGATTTTAGTGTCTAAATAAAGTGTATTATTATAATTATTATCTACGTGCCGGTTTAATTGGTGTTGCGCATGCGTCAAGTGTTCACAAACACACGCACGCACGCACGCACGCACGCACGCACGCACGCACGCACGCACGCACGCACGCACGCACGCACGCACGCACGCACACACACTAATTAAATAATTTGTTCACCTAGCTGTTACCTATTATATCTGTTTGTGCGCGCACTAACCCCAACCTTGCACACCCACCCCCGTCTAACGTACTGCAGCCTGTGAAAAAACAGCAGTAAAATAAAAACAAACAGGTACCTATTTTTTATCAAAGCAATTATATTTGCATGCACTTTTATATTTTACCAACCTTATCTTATGTAACATTTTACAAGAACTTAATGTATGCTTATAAGAACAGTAATTTTATCATATTTACTATATCAACTGTGATTACATAATTAGTGTACTTTTATATATTAATATTGACATTTTATATACACACCCACCCACCCACCCACCCACCACACACACACACACACACACACACACACACACACACACACACACACACACACACACACACACACACACACACACACACACCACACCACACCACACCACACCACATTATAATTTCACCACACCACACCACACCACACCACACCACACCACACCACACCACACCACACCACACCACACCACACCACACCACACCACACCACACCACACCACACCACACCACACCACACCACACCACACCACACCACACCACACCACACCACACCACACCACACCACACCACACCACACCACACCACACCACACCACACCACACCACACCACACCACACCACACCACACCACACCACACCACACCACACCACACCACACCACACCACATTATAATTTCGGCAACGGAATAACCTGCTCCAGAGACATTTAAACATTGGATCTAAACAGGGATGCATTATTTGAATAACACCGACCGACCGACCGACCGACCGACCGACCGACCGACCGACCGACCGACCGACCGACCGACCGACCGACCGACCGACCGACCGACCGACCGACCGACCGACCGACCGACCGACCGACCGACCGACCGACCGACCGACCGACCGACCGACCGACCGACCGACCGACCGACCGACCGACCGACCGACCGACCGACCGACCGACCGACCGACCGACCGACCGACCGACCGACCGACCGACCGACCGACCGACCGACCGACCGACCGACCGACCGACCGACCGACCGACCGACCGACCGACCGACCGACCGACCGACCGACCGACCGACCGACCGACCGACCGACCGACCGACCGACCGACCGACCGACCGACCGACCGACCGACCGACCGACCGACCGACCGACCGACCGACCGACCGACCGACCGACCGACCGACCGACCGACCGACCGACCGACCGATCCAACACAGCAGGATCCAACACCACGAAGGAAGTTGAACGTGTGAGATGAGATGGGAGAAAGACGAATATCACATAAACTTAAAGGACAGGCGACCAGTCCGTGTGACCCCCGGCTTACATGTTTATAAACATGTGACTGGATTAACTACGAGTTGAGGTTGCAGTGAAAGATAAACAAGGTCAATCTTCAAGGCCGCTACCCGAGGCAATCGCAGTTTGGAGAGGATTCGATTGAGTATTCAATCGAGTGACATACGTCATTAGCAGTGACAACCGGGAACGTATGTCCCTACTACACAAGAAAGTAAGTAACATTTACACAACACAAGCATTTAAATATGCATTTATTATTGTTATGTTATTATCTAAGACAATTGATTGCTTTATGCAATTTATTGACATAATAAGTGATGATGATCACGATCATCGCTGTTCAGTTGGATTATTCTCTTAGCACTGCGTGCGCAGTGTAAATAACCATAAATCAAATACCACGTTAAATAGGTACGCGAGTAACCCAAGTAAGCCAATCGAAGTCGGCCTATGAATCAGGCAGCCATTTATTGGTCCTCAGTTCCTGACTCTCCTAATTTTCCGGGATTGGTTGGACATATGTATGGCCCCTTGCCTACCCCGTCTGTCTACGTCAGCCTACGCCACTGCCCCCTTCCGATGTATTGATCTGCCACAGCCGATGCGGGTTGGTGCTGACGGTCCAGTTCTCAGCTCCCCAGTATTAATGTCTTCAAGTCCGCGCCAGTGCTACAATTGCGTCAGTAATTACAAGGATGTATTCAGACATGCTGGACATATCTGCTTCCGCGTTAGAACGGTGCGCGCACGTTTGCTTTCCAATAACTACTGATATTCTGCTCTTGTCCGTCACGCCTGACTACACACACAAACACCTGTAGTCTCACAGTAATGGCAGTCACGCCTGACTACACACACAAACACCTGTAATCTCACAGTAATGGCAGTCACGCCTGACTACACGCACAAACACCTGTAGTCTCACAGTAATGGCAGTCACGCCTGACTACACACACACACACCTGTAGTCTCACAGTAATGGCAGTCACGCCTGACTACACACACAAACACCTGTAGTCTCACAGTAATGTCAGTGTGTGTGAATATACTGACAGGTAGTTGCGGGTATCTGGTGACAACTAAATGTCCGTTTGTGTTGTCGGACTCTTCTAAACAACATTAATCGTGTGACGGGTCCAAAGGACATCCGAAGTACAACGTCTTGACACAGACATGTTAATGGCCAGGGGAGCGATAGGCCCGGTCCCAGAAACCAGTGGCTTAGTCAGAGGGGGCCAGGGGGCCATGGCCCCCCAATCCCGAAAAAGAAATTAGGATGGCGGGGAACGGAGGACTAATAACTGACAGCGTGATTCATAGAAACACAAAGCACAGTGGGTTTCAGAGTGCCTGCGTAATATTTTCTTTCCCAGTCCTACCCTTTCGCAAACATATTTCACCATTCCAATAGGATTAAATTACGGATTCTCCACTTCTGTCGCTGGCTGCATAAGAGTTGACAGAGCAGCAAAAAATAAATTGTTCTCAATGTGCATGTGCTCAAAGTAAAAGTTGCCCGATTACTATACTAGGGTCAAATTGCATTTTGTTATTACAATTTTGTTGAGTATGAATTCCACTCATATTCAAAAAAATATAACCATGAATTCATTTTCCCTGTCTTTTTTCTTCCCTCAACTATTTTCTTACTACGTTCTTTCTGAGCAGTCTCCATTTCGTTCTATCTATAATGTTTTGCCATTATTCCCTCACTTTTAATGCATTCTCCATCGCAATTTCGGTCTTCCTCGCCTTCATTTCCCCTCCACTTTCTGGGCATCTGCTCTCTTCTATCTTTTTTATCTCTCATATATTCCTCACCAATTTCTTTTCAGAACTTTCCTTCACTCCAACCTCCACTTTCATTTCATCCATTTTCTCTTATCAACTCTCTTATCTCCGACATTTATTCTTACCAGGATTTATTTTCGCAAACCTGGACCTTCTCCGGTTGTTTCTGTGTTAGTGTCATCGTCTCTAGTGCATTCATGTGTGCCGGAGTAACAAACGAGCTGAGCACATTTCATTTACGTTTACGTGACATGCGTCTACCTACCACCCTTCGAGTGTCCTGCAAGAGTTTGCCCTGGTTGTTATACTCATTGTAACCAAAGCAATTAATCTAGTCGATTTTGCACTGGAAAATTGCCACTTCCTGTCATGAATTTATAAATTGTAACACGCAACGTTACATATTGTGAAGTTACTGGTTTGGGTAAGTGTCTGTTTAATAATATGTCGTTTCTCTCTTACTTTCTAACTTTGACGCCTCCTGTGAATGGTTTTGCGGTGAACTTCCAGCTTCGTTTATCTGTGAACTTGGTTGTCATATCGGCATTCATTTTAAGCGAGTTGGGTTTGAATTTTTACACACACACACACACACACACACACACACACACACACACACACACACACACACACACACACACGCACGCACGCACGCACACACGCACGCACGCACGCGCGCGCACATACATAATTTGCTTAGTTGCCGAGTGGCCCCCATCACTGCAAAAAATCGTGGCTACGCCATTGCCAGAAACATCGTCGTCCATTAGTGACATAACCCAACGATCTATCATAAACTTATCACGACATCATGCTAAATTAACGAAATCTGTTTGATGTTTAACAACCTGTCGATTTAATATAAGCATCGAACCTTCCACTTAATTATGACGATTTTTCAGTTCTTATTCTACCATGTAAATAAGTATAAATCAAGCAGGTAACATATCAAAAACAAAGCCTACTGTAAAGCTACAGTCACACCCACAGCGCACAGAGTTGTATCGACGGAGCAAGACAGTGCAGACATCTAGTGTATTCAAAACAAACCATGTGTTCCTAGATGTGTTACCTAAGATACATAGTGACAGTATGCACAGTTTTTATCGTCCGTCCGTCCGTCCGTCCGTCCGTCCGTCCGTCCGTCCGTCCGTCCGTCCGTCCGTCCGTCCGTCCGTCCGTCCGTCCGTCCGTCCGTCCGTCCGTCCGTCCGTCCGTCCGTCCGTCCGTCCGTCCGTCCGTCCGTCCGTCCGTCCGTCCGTCCGTCCGTCCGTCCGTCCGTCCGTCCGTCCGTCCGTCCGTCCGTCCGTCCGTCCGTCCGTCCGTCCGTCCGTCCGTCCGTCCGTCCGTCCGTCCGTCCGTCCGTCCGTCCGTCCGTCCGTCCGTCCGTCCGTCCGTCCGTCCGTCCGTCCGTCCGTCCGTCCGTCCGTCCGTCCGTCCGTCCGTCCGTCCGTCCGTCCGTCCGTCCGTCCGTCCGTCCGTCCGTCCGTCCGTCCGTCCGTCCGTCCGTCCGTCCGTCCGTCCGTCCGTCCGTCCGTCCGTCCGTCCGTCCGTCCGTCCTTCGTTCCTTCGTCCGTTCCTTCGTCCGTTCCTTCGTCCGTTCCTTCGTCCGTTCCTTCGTCCGTTCCTTCGTCCGTTCCTTCGTCCGTTCCTTCGTCCGTTCCTTCGTCCGTTCCTTCGTCCGTTCCTTCGTCCGTTCCTTCGTCCGTTCCTTCGTCCGTTCCTTCGTCCGTTCCTTCGTCCGTTCCTTCGTCCGTTCCTTCGTCCGTTCCTTCGTCCGTTCCTTCGTCCGTTCCTTCGTCCGTTCCTTCGTCCGTTCCTTCGTCCGTTCCTTCGTCCGTTCCTTCGTCCGTTCCTTCGTCCGTTCCTTCGTTCCTTCGTTCCTTCGTTCCTTCGTTCCTTCGTTCCTTCGTTCCTTCGTTCCTTCGTTCCTTCGTTCCTTCGTTCCTTCGTTCCTTCGTTCCTTCGTTCCTTCGTTCCTTCGTTCCTTCGTTCCTTCGTTCCTTCGTTCCTTCGTTCCTTCGTTCCTTCGTTCAAGTCTAGCTGGCATTATAGTGCAGTGTGTGTATTTGAGTATGACAACGACTGGGTTGTGAACGTATCTCGCTGCCGATTGGATTACGATTTTATCACATAGCAGAAAAAGCGAGCCGAATTATTCAGTAAACACACTGACAAGTTTGTTAATGCTATCATCTGCTGACATCAAACATGTATACCAACAACGTGTGTTGGTGGTTTTATGTCACGTGACACAACACTAAAACATATGTGCAGCCTCTGTCGATATTTCTATTGTCACAAAGAATAACTTTTCTTCAAGTAATATATACGTGATGTCACTTCCGCTTGCGCCCCACTTATAGGGACACTATAATTTTAATAACAATAATAATAATAGTTTTTATTTGTAAAACGCCGTATATTTGTAAAACAATTCGTCTCAGAAGGCGCATAAAATATAACATTTGTAAAACATGAATTTCAAACATATTCGTAATCTATTAAACGTACACGTAAAGATGAAATATTAAATGATAATAACCAGATTAAAATAAACAAAGCTTCTGAAATCTTAGTGCATAAGCTAAGCTTATCATCAATAAATTGATAAAATAATATATATATATATATATATATATATATATATATATATATATATATATATATATATACACACACACACACACACACACACACACACACACACACACACACACACACACACACACACACACACACACGAATAAGAGAAACTATAATCACGGTTAAAATAAATTCATTATAAAACACCCTACAAGTAGTTTACAAATGCGGCCTTAGAAAAGGTGTTTTTTTTAAATTGGACTTAACAAAGTTCAAGTGAGTCTATTAGTCGCAGATTGTCCGGCAAATCGTTCGTCAGACGCGGCGCCGTCACCGAAAAGCCACTTTCATAATCGCAGGTGAAGTAAAAAGTAAAGATAAGTTTTTATATTGCGTAGTATCCAGTCCTTAGGACTGCTCAAAGCGCTTTCCCGGCAGACCTGTTCAGTCAAATACCGTCTCAACTTCTCTGGGAAGCAACCAGCCAAATGCTGAAATTAATGTGCAAAAGGCTGCTCGTACACATAGCCACTACTGTCTATAACCAGGTACTCATTTATGTAACTGAATGAACTGGGACGTGTCTGCATCACAAGGCTGATCACGTGGGAAATAGACGTAGAGTTGGGTATCATCGGCACAGTGTTTCAAATGGTGTCTAGCGAATATGGAAGTGAGTGGCATGCAGTAAATAGTAAACAGTAACAGACCAAGTACCGACCCCTGAGGTACACCACAGTTCAGTTGTTGTCGGCGAGAAGTGGCAACGTCAATCTTTACAGCAAGTGTTCTGTCCGACAAGTAGGATGCTACCCACGCCAGCGCCGATTCACAAAAGCCGATGAATTTCATTTGTTTTAGTAGCAAAGCGTGTCCACACTGTCAAAAGCAGCTGTAAGGTCAATGATGATGAGTATCACCCCCCTTCTACGGTCTAGTGCCTGCATGATATCATCGTGAATACACGTGAGTGGTGTCTCGGTGCTATGGTGCGGACGACGCCCGCCCTTGCACGGGTCAAGCAGTTTGTCTTCGTCAATGTAGCGACATGTCTCAATGTGCGACATGTCTCAATGTGCGACATGTCTCAATGTGCGATCTGTCTCAATGTGCGACATGTCTCAATATGCGGCATGTCTCAAAGTAGCGACATGTCTCAATGTGAGACATGTCTCAATGTGCGTCTTGTCTCAATGTGCGACATGTCTCAATGTGCAACATGTCTCAATGTGCGACGTGTCTCATTGTGCGACATGTCTCAATGTGCGACATGTCTCAATGTAGCGACATGTCTCAATGTGCGACATGTCTCAATGTGCGACATGTCTCAATGTGCGACGTGTCTCATTGTGCGACATATTTCAATGTAGCGACTTGTCTCAATGTGCGACATGCCTCAATGTGCGACATGTCTCAAAGTGAGACATGTCTCAATGTGCGACATGTCTCAATGTGCGACATGTCTCAATGTGCGACACGTCTCAATGTGCTTCAAGTCTCAATGTGCGACCTGTCTCAATGTGCGACCTGTCTCAATGTGCGACATATCTCAATATGCGACATGTCCCAATGTGCGACATGTCTCAATGTGCGACATGTCTCATTGTGTGTCATGTTTCAATGTAGCGACATGTCTCAATATGCGACATGTCGCAATGTAGCGATATGTCTCAATGTAGCGACATATCTCAATGTGCGACATGTCTCAATATGCGACATATCTCTCTAACAGTTTTTATACAAAGCTGAAATTTTGAATAAGGCGGCGATTCTGGATGTCAGTTGCATTTAGACCTGTCTCCTTGAGCAATGGCGTGACTGCCGCATGCTTCATTTCAGCTGGAACTGTTGCAGATTCCAATGACATATTCTAATCACTAACATGATTACAATGCGACATTACTCCAAACATAAACCAACTTTACACCCGATGTCAACATCCACAACGCGCGGCCAGCGGTTTACTAACCGTTAGTTCGCGTAGTATTCACCAGATGTCACTACCATCATGTCAAGAAGACGTAGAAGGGTAAAGCGTTACACTAATAGCTGTCGACTGAATTTGAAAGGATAGAACTAGATTGCTGGCCAGAGCTCCATTACTGAGTTGAATTAATCAGATATATGTAGAAACCCGTCTCATAGCTGAGCCAGGTATAAGGTACTATAGAGTTAAACATATACTACGAATTATGTGCAAGGCTTAGTAAAGATCGTGAATGGTAAGTACAGTCACATTTTAAATATAACGTTGTGTACTATTAAAAGAGCCTTTTCTGTGGAATTGAATTGCTTCTCATAGATTGTGATAACGAACACATTTACAAACTAGTAGATATTATAGGTTCGGTTAATTGATTATCTTTGAAAATGGTTACCGTGGTAGTTTGTATAATTGAAAATAAAAGGCCATTATCAATATTTTCATAAACATTCAATTGACATCATAGCCTTCTTGATATCCCGCTCGCTCGTTAACGTTGTCCAACCACTGTTGTTAATTGTTTACGCATGTCCTCTATCTAACTTAATGATATAACGAGACATTTCCAGTGTATTCTGCGAATTGCACAGCAAGTAGGTCTGTAACTCGATGCCATGTCGATCTATATATTTTGTGTATTCACAATAACTATTAAATCATATAACCTTTATATATAAGAATGTTTGATTGAACAAATAGAAGTTGTAATCTGCAGATGTTTGAAATGGAAACGGTTACGTTATTGCGTGTCATGGTAATTAAAACGATCTCTTGTAAAATGCGATATTTAAAACGTGATTTGTTACACATTACACATTACTACATTTATAATTTTCGAAATTATGTTCTTGTATTTTATGGTTTATATCATTATTGTCATGTAACAAGCTATATATATATATATATATATATATATATATATATATATATATATATATATATATATATATATATATATATATATATATATATATATATATATATATATATATATATATATATATATATATATATTATATATATATTATATAATTATAGTCTACATTATAAATATAGAGAAATTGTACCAAATATGTAGTTTTTTATATCTTTACAATTTGTACCAAAGCTAAAACATAATTATATGTTACATTTTACCCCGTAGGCTGGTACAACTAAATTTGTAGCATATTATGACACCTCATATAACTCATTATACTACACAAGTATAATAGGCAATTATGCCACAATTATCTGCAGGAGATATGAAAAACAGTTTCGATCGGCTAAGAAACCCACCCGCAATCGTGAAATATTTTGTTTATGTTACAACTAGCCCCGGTCTCCCCTGTGTGATTTATCCAACTAGCGACGGCACTGCTTGTCGCCGTTGAATGCCTTTCATACTAGCGCTTGTCTGCCTAGGTAAAACCGCTGTACATTTCACGCACGCACGCACGCACGCACGCACGCACGCAAACACACACTCTCTTTCTGACGTCATTGCTAGCTCACTTTCAAACTCAGCGCGAGCCACAAATCATTCAAACGAGAATCGACACGCGTGACTGCCGATGGCTATAAGCCGGCATTGTTCGCGGTATTATTGACATCATCACGCATGGGTGACTGCTGTCAGTCGGCGCGTGTTGGGAAGATTAGATCAGTTGGCGACACGCGCCGCCCTCGGATGAATCATGGCTGTCAAATAGATAACACATTACACACAGTAAACGACTTTTGTTACTTACGTCTGGTAAAACTCATGATGATGCTATTACTGTAAAACAATCACGAATATATAAAGTATATTATCGATGCAATATGGGCATATGCAGTATCTTACCATAACTCTTTCAAATAATGGCAATAGTCGCCTAGAACTTACTTAGTACGCACTATATATATATATATATATATATATATATATATATATATATATATATATATATATATATGCGTATATATATATATGCGTGTATATATATATATATATATATATATATATATATATATATATATATATATATATATATATATATATATATATACATAGAGGACACATTTTACATGGTGAGAACAGTATTTTTGAAATCAGCCACGCATACGGGCTAAAAAGATGAGGTTGGGAGAACAAACAATTGTGTTAACATTTCACAGAAAACCATCGAGAGGAAGAGATCTTAACGCACCGAATGTTTTTACATATTGATTAATGTAAGAACTTGTCCATTTGACTGTTACATTTGTTTAATAGTGAACTCATAAATAATATATCCTATGAATGTCTTGGTTCATTTGGAATCACCAGGTCCTAGAAATAAACTAGCTTGACTGCCCAAATAGCAACTATGAGTAACTCTCGTTTCGACACTTTGGCGGACTTGGTCTGTTTCTGACGCCGATTGGTGTTGCCGGACCGTACGCGTGTGGAATGTAGATGTTCCTGTTCTCAAATAGCGGATCAATATATAACTTTTCATTTTAAATAACATTATATATATATAATATATATATATATATATTTTACACACATATATATATATATATATATATATATATATATATATTTACTAGATTAACATAATTTATTAAAAGAGATAATGTGTAATTTTAAATGACATTTGAGATATGCTATTTATTTATTACATCAAAACAGTAATTATTTATTTCTAAATTTTTAAAGAACATATTATGTATGTTACATATTATATTCTTCATTTTTATTTACTATGATTTTATAGGCACTACGTGACATAACACCAGAACACATTCGATTTAATATGTGTTTATTATATACTTGCATGCATAAAATGGCAAATAAAGCTTTATTGCTATTATAATTTGCATAATTCCAAGATGGCCATTGATAAGATATTAAACAAACTTCACAATGATTTGCCTAGTACATAAGGAAGAAGTGGCCACTGTGCCGAAGGACTTGGATAAGTTCACTACTATCACGTCTGGTGTCAACCTCTCTCCAATTGTTCGGTATTTCATCACTCAGGTCTACTAGTTGTGTTTGATGGAATCCATGGATGCTGTTCAGGACATTTGTCTGCATGGGATATGATGTGACTAACAAAGATATCAGCTGCAATAT
Source organism: Oasisia sp. SBJ-2009 (assembly GCA_964017155.1). Classification (NCBI taxonomy): domain Eukaryota; kingdom Metazoa; phylum Annelida; class Polychaeta; order Sabellida; family Siboglinidae; genus Oasisia; species Oasisia sp. SBJ-2009. The sequence continues at coordinate 47,522,037 of OZ024864.1, read as the reverse complement.
TTTACAGTTTCTACTATATTCTTGTCACCTGTTTATATCGGCCGTTTGGTGTGAAACGTGTTTTTGTCCATTCTACCAGAACACGTCGTGTGTAAGGAGAATGTATTTGTGGAAGGATGATGCAGTTTCGTCAGCTGTTAACTGGAGTACGTAATCTTAATAGTCGGGGCGAATGGGGGTCGAAGTGGACACCTCATGCTATTTTGGTTGCTCTGTCGTTTTGTAAACTTCAAACCTTCCTTAATGATATTCCAGAGGGCAACCCTCTCAAATTAGTGTACCTCACTCCCGAAAATTGCAATTACATTCAGGCCTATGTGTCCTCTTAATGGCCGATTAGCATATATTTCTCTTTGTACATTTTCACAGTAAATGTGTATCAAGAAACTTAAGTGTAGTATGAAATAATCAGAACTGACGAGAACTAATATTTGTGGGACTATCGTATTGATACGTTCATCTTTTAGGAAGCCAGGTACAAAACATAGGAAAATATATCGAAAAATCAGTTCGGTTTCGCAGATGACATCGCACTCGTGTCAGACTCCGTCGAGAAAGCACAGGCCCTGCTGCTCAGTGTGCTCAGCTCCTGTGAGATAGTAGTCTCAAAACACCAGCATATACCAGAACATGTATGGAGGACCGTGGTGTTTGGCGTGTCATCGTTGCACGAGCAGACTCGACCATATGATGATCAATCAATCTTTGTAGCAAGTGTTCTGTTCGAAAAGTAAGATGCTACCCAAGCTAGCGCCGATTCACAAAAGCCGATGAATTTCATTTGTTTGAGTAGCATAGCGAGGCCCACAGTGTCAAAAGCAGCTGTAAGGTCAAGGATGACGAGTATCATCCCTTTTCTACGGTCTATAGTGCCTGCATGATATCATTGTGAATACGCATGAGTGGTGTCTTGGTGCTATGGTGCGGACGACGCCCGCTCTTGAACGGGTCAAGCAGGTTGTTTTCGTCAATGTAGCGACATGTATCAAAGTGCGACATGTCTCAATGTAGCGATTTGTCTTAATGTGCGACATGTCTCTCTGACAGTTTTGACACAAAACTGAGATTTGATACAGGGCGGCGATTCTGAATGGCAGTGGCTGTCTTCTTGAGCAATGGCGTGGCTGCCGCGTGCTTCATTTCAGCTTGAACACTGGCAGAAAATAATGACATATTCTAATCACTAACATGATTACAATGAGAAATTGATCCAAAGATAAACCAACTTTGTACGCGATGTCAACATCCTCAACGCGCGGCCAGAGGTTTACTAACCGTTAGTTCGCGTAGTATTCACCAGATGTCACTACCATCATGTCAAGAAAACGTAGACGGGTAAAGCATTACACTAATACCTGTCGATTGAATTTGAAAGGATTGGACTAGATTGCCGCCCAGAGCTCCATTACCAAGTTGAATTAATTAGATTTACGTAGAAACCCGTCTCATAGCTGAGCTAGGTATGAGGTACTTTAGAGTTAAACATATACTACGAATTGTGTGCAAGGTTGGTTAAAGATCGTAAAAGTAGGTACAATCCCTTTTCAAATGTAACATTGTGTACTTTTAAGAGAGCCTTTTCTATCGAATAGAATTGCTTTTTTTAGATTGCGATAACGAGCACATTTACAAACTAGTAGATATTATAGGTTCGGTTAATTGATTATCTTTGAAAATGGTTACCGTGGTCGTTCGTATAATTGAAAATAAAACCCCATTATCAATATTTTCATAAACATTCAATTGCCACCATAGCCGTCTTTACATCCCGCTCGCTCGTTAACGTTGTCCAACTACTGTTGTTAATTGTTTACGCATGTCCTCTATCTAACTTAGTGACGTGACGAGGCATTTCCAAAGTGTTCTGTTTGACACGGTGTCGACAGGAAAAGTGTCGGTAAGTCCGGTCTCTCTCTCAGTAGTCGCCCTGAGTGACGACTTTCAATGTTTAGCTGGTCTGCTAAAATAATAACTTGGCGGGAGCTTTGTTCAACTTCCTTCATATACATAATATATACACCACTTTACACGCAGGGGATGATACGTCATTTTGAAGGGATGGCGGAGTTTGATGGTGACTTTGTTTGACCTTCATTTTAACCTAATGCACTACTTGATAGCGCCCTGACACACCCAGTATTTTACAGGAAGACAACAAGCTTTCTCATTTCTAGAGCTTACTCGTAAGTATACCCAACAACTGATGTTGTATAATGTTTACAGGACGGCGCAGTTGCAAACATAGATCACCTGACGATAACACTGTTTGGTCATCGCTCCACACATACTCCATCAACTCACAGCTCCATGTTATAGGCCTATATCCTTGTGGGTGGTAATTTATTTAACATAGTTTCTAAATTTTACGCTCAATGGAAGACGATGCAGAGTCACTGTAAGTTTATTACGTCTGCAGCTTTCTAAATAATCGAATATTCTTCAGATGTTTTACCCATAACATACCAGGTAACAGCTACATTCCGTATCTAATTTTGACGGGGGGGGGGGGGGAATAAGCTTTCAAAAAAATATGCGAGACCATTTTGTAAATAAATGAAGTAAATGTACCACCATTGTTATATAATGTAACACATTTTGACGACGCACACGGTGTGACTGCGCACGTATTTGACTTTGGTTTCACGCTTGGTAAGTCTATGACACGACTCGTTGGGACATAAGACGTGGGTTTTCAAATGGGTTAATATTTTGTTGAGTGTATGGGGCATTTAAACTCTTAATGAAAAGCACGTTTTTGGTATTTGTCACATTTGTTTCACCTGTGCGAATTGCACAGCAAGTAGATCTGTAACTCGATGCCATTTCAATCTATATATGTTGTGTATTCACAATAACTGTTAAATCATATAACGTTTTTATATATAAGAATGTTTGCTTGAACAATTAGAAGTTGTAATCTGCAGATGTTTGAAATTGAAGCGGTTACGTTATTGCGTCTCACGATAATTAAAACGGTCTTGTAAAATGCGATATTTAAAAGGTGATTTCTACACAGAATCTACTCAATTATGTGCTTATATGTTATGGTTTATATCATTATTGTCATGCAACAAGCTACTTATATAGCCCACATTTTAAAAATACAGAAAATGTACCAAATATGTAGTTTTCTATATCATTACAAGTTGTACCAATGCTAAAACATATATGTTACAATTTACACCTTAGGATGGTATGACTACAATTGTAACACTTTAGGACACCTCATATAACTCATTATACCACAATTGTGTAATAGCCAATTATGCCATAATTTTCTGCATGAGATATGTGGGACCGTTTAGCATGGAAACAGTTTCGATCGGCTAAGAAACCCACCCACAATCGTGAAATATGTTGTTTTTTGTTACAATTAGCCCCGGTCTCTCCAATGTGATTTATCCAACGAGCGACGGTGTAGCTTACATTTTTCCGGCGTTAAAATGTTCCGATTGACGTTTCTGCGCATGCGCGATAAAAGTAAAATCATTAATGTGCAGCGAAAGGGCAATGCATTTATGGCATAAATACTACGTATTGTTCGTCAGGATGTATACAACCACTCAGCAAAATTATTTGTCGCAAATTAACATGAGGCAAACAAGTTTTGAGGCATGCTTTGATAGGAAACGTAAATCAAGTGACTGTAATGCGCCATAATCCGTGCTATTGATTTAAACAAACGGAAGATATTATTGTATTAAACGACACTTTAAGCAACTCTTCACAGAAATCATCACAGGAGAGTTAACGAACAGCCCGTGGCATTTATGCAAACAAATGCTTTGTCGTTTCGCTGCATATTGATGATTTTACATTTATCGCGCATGCGCAGAAACGTCAATCGGAACGTTTTTAACGATCGGAAAAATGTAAGCGCGACAACGGCACTGCTTATCGCCGTTGAGTGCCTTTCACAAAGAATGTCATACTACCGCCGGTATGCCCATGTAAAACCGCTGTATATTTCTCACTCGTATGCGCGGACGCAAGCACGCACGTTCGCACGCAAACCCCCCCCCCCCCCCACACACACACACTCTCTCTCTCTCTCTCTCTCTCTCTCTCTCTCTCTCTCTCGCTCTCACGCATACCATTGCTAGCTTACTTCAAACTCAGCGCGTGCCACAAGCCATTGAAACGAGAAACGACACGCGTAACTGCCGCTGGCTATAGGCTGGTATTGTTCGCGGTATTATTGACACCGTCACGCATGGGTGACTGCTGTCAGTCGGCGCGTGTTGGGAAGATTAGATCAGTTGGCGACACGCGCCGCCCTCTAGGGTGAATCATGGCTGTCAAATAGATAACACATTATACAGAGTAAATGACTTTTGTAAGTGTGGTATAACGTATGATGATGTTATTGCTAGAACAATCACGAATACATAAAGTATATTATTGA
>OZ024864.1:47505132-47512632 GCA_964017155.1 Oasisia sp. SBJ-2009 | reverse complement strand
GCAGGAGCATCCGTCGGAATATGTATTTTATTAAATTCTCAGATGATACAGCTTTACTCATTCTGTTGTCTAACGATGAAGTTGGCCATGGTCCTGTGCTAAACGAATGTGTTGCATATTGTGATAGATCGTAGTTGAGCCTAAACGCAAAAAAAACAAAGACATATGCTATGAGTTTAGGAAATACCCTCCACCCCAGTCTGATAGTATCATCCACGATAACAAGGTAGTGGTAGTTGACGAGAATAAATACCTCGGCACAACAATTGACAATAGATTGAAGTGGGACCACCACTGCAGTGTCAATTACAAGACATGTCAGCAGCGTCTTTACAGCCTCAGAAAACTTCGCTCTTTTAACACTGATAACACCATATTGTCCATGTTTTATAAATCTTGTATATCCAGGGTGTTTTGATATTTTCTTTTTGCGCTGGTTTGGGAACGTCAGTCAGAAAGACAAGAATAAGTTGCAGCGCGTTATAAATATTAGTGGGAAAATAACCGGCTTCAAACAATCCTCTCTCACTGTTTTGCATGAAAAGCAGGTACTGCTTAAAGCTAATAAAATAAATAATAACAATACACATATTCAACATAACGAGAACGTCCTTCTGCCTTCGTCCAGAAAGTTCAGAACTATCATATCCAAAACAAATAGGAAGGGTCATTCTTTCTTTCCAATATCTGTACGACTTCTCAACGACAAGCACCTCTCTATGTGCGTATGTTTTCTTTTGTTTCTTTTATTTTTGTATTAGTGAACGGACGACCACAATTATAATTGTGACTATAATTTTAAATTATATAATAAATTAGTCTTGTCTTTTATTAAGATTAATGTTTACACACTGTTCTAATAATGAATGCGTCTGTATTTGTATTTCTCTACTCCTGTATTTTATACTACTTATGACGAACGCTGCAAAGCGAATATCCCGGTCTCGAACAATAAAGTGTTATTGTATTGTATAAATATCATTCTAAGATATATTAGGATCGCCTGATACGTGTAGGGCCAATCATCGGCTGAAGGCACTAGTGGACGACAATGTTTCTGGTGTTGGGCCCGTCGCCCACAGAACACAAACCGTCTATGACAACGAGTTGTCCTTTCGCGGCTGTACTTTGGACCCGCCACACACCGATGGAAGGCTCCTTTGAAGTGACCGTCTACACACACGGACAATTAACTGTCACCAGATACCACCAAATAACTGTTAGTATACCCTCTTAAACACGTGTTTCAGGTTTCTGCCGAACTACAGGTGTTTGTGTATAAACGTGTGCAGTCAGGCGTGTCGGAATCACAGGTAAACACACGTCCACACACAGTTCTAGCGAGGAAGGAGAGATTTAGAAATTTAGATAAAAGTAGAGGCACGACGTCTGACTACGATATTCCCCCATAATGAAATACACGATATACGCATATCTAAAAGTCTACAACATTCATAACAAATATCTCAAAACCAGGACCAACAGTTTAGTAGCAGTTTCCCCCCTAGCCGTACAAGCCCTGTCAAAACAGAAGTGAGTTTTCTCCTACCTGTGGTGCACACTTCTTCCACTTTCAAAGTGTTTTAGTGTGTGTACCTTAATGTAACTCATTCATGTCGTAATTGACACAAATGTTATTAAACTCATTAATTAACGCCGCTAGCAAAATGTTCATCATCCGGATGACGCACACACGCAATTTTCTTTTAAAAGTTCCATCATACTACTCTGATTAGCGACATGATATGAGCAACACATTAACGCCCGCCTAACATATGACTAAGGATGGATCATATAAACGGCCACTCCTTTCAGCAGCGTCAACAACAAGCAATATACTATTATTTTATTGTTTATATGCCTACGGAGAGAACGAATCAATGAAGCAAATACGGCTAATATTATACGTCTAATATATAATTAGTGTTTTAAGAGGAACATTTTCCAAACATATTAACGAAACATAACACACACACACACACACACACACACACACACACACACACACACACACACACACACACACACACACACACACACACACACACACACACACACACACACACACACACACACACACACACACACACACACACACACACACACACACACACACACACACACACACACACAAACACAAACACAAACACAAACACAAACACAAACACAAACACACACACACACACACACACACACACACACACTGGATTTGTATGTATTTGTATTCAACGGTGAGCAGCGATGCGAGACCCACAGATAACACGCGATCAGCTGTTGTTTGTAAACACGCCAAGAAAGCACCACGTCTACTAGAGCCCGTTTTGTTGATGCGCAACCTTTCTGCCCGCCGGATAACGACAGTACGCTGACACCGATCTCAGAGCGACGCAGAGACGCGATAGGTACAAGTTCTATCCGGGTAAACGACGGACTCTTCCAGACGAGCGATCTGTTCGTGTGTGACACTGCACACCGGACGGCGCTCTACACGACACAAGGTCACCACCGTCACGTGACGTCGGTGTGCACATCGTATTTGTGTTGGAAAATAAACACATCGATTAAGTGATTGATTGACTGATTGCTTAATTGATTGATGGATAGATTGGTGGATTGGTTTCTGGATTGATTGGTGGATTGCTTGGTGAATTGATTGGTGGACCATCGATCAATCCACTAACTGGGTCATCGGACCCCGCAGTTTTACACAGTTTTTATTGAGTTCTCGATCTGATTCACACGAACTTTCAATAGACGGATTGGTGGGTCTGGTAGTGACTAACACGCTTATGGTAGCTGCACTGCCTATGTTGTCATTATAAACGTTTCGCTGGTACACTCTCGTAATCAGTGGTATAAACTACACTGACGTAATTTATGTTGGCTATAATATGATACCTATAATCTAAACCCCTCACAATATAGTATATCTATATTAATGAAAACATTTACTACCCAAATATTATACACACAATAACACAACACAGTGTGTATATAATTATTGTTTTACATTTATTATTTAAAATCAACAAAAACAGTAATCTCAACACGTTCTTAAATGTGAGAAGGTTCCTTTGGATTAATGAGAGCTACAGATGAATGCACAGATCAAGACTTGCTATTTCCTCGCCTGATTATTTGCACCAGTAGGCAACTATCAACAAAAACGTGTGTGTTAGCACATATCAACATAATACATATAATGTATATAAACATCAGAGCTAGGGTACTGTAAGTGGAAATATTCTTAGTTCAGACAATAGCAATGTAAATTACTAATAACAATATAAATAACTTTTGCGATCCAGTATAGAAACCAACGAGTCGGTAACAGTACTGTTCTACAGTATAGTATTTCTACAGTCTAATATGTTTGTGAATGTGCAATACAGTGTATGTCTAGATTGCATATATAGTGCCATATATATTCTGTCACACATTTAGGGTAAATAATCTTAAAATGGTCTTCTTTATGGCAATAGTTAGAAATGAAACAACACTGAAATAAATTGCTCACTTTTTCAGAGCAATTTTGTTTTATAAAAATTCATAATTGTAAAAATTACCCTACCTTTTGGCTTTTATACATCCACAACTAACATTTATAGTTTTTATTGAGATCAGCCATATAACCACAGAAAAAAGCCATATAACCACTTCTTGATGCACCTCTTTAATAATATAAGAATGTTGGACATGATATTCTTCCAACGTACGTACATTTGTCTGTAGTTGACTGTACATCTGCGTTTTGTCTTGAGGCCAAACTAATCATTACGTGTACAATGTAGTTTTAGGCTGTATGCAATGCAGGTATAAATATTGTTTCTTACTTGTTGGGTGTACTGCTGACTAAAAAGGTTATGTGGTGGGAAACATTAAATTATGTTAAGAAATCGATGAACAGTTGTTGATAATCTAAAATTAATTAGTTGAAGATGCAGTGACGACGTAGGCTCCTGCGGGGCGCCACCGTCTGCAGCCTTCTCCATCGACAGAGTTTACTGGCGCCAAATAAAAACAGGCGTGTGTGTGTGTGTGTGTGTGTGTGTGTGTGTGTGTGTGTGTGTGTGTGTGTGTGTGTGTGTGTGTGTGTGTGTGTATGTGTGTGTGTGTGTGTGTGTGTGTGTGTGTGTGTGTGTGTGTGTGTGTGTGTGTGTGTGTGTGTGTGTGTGTGTGTGTGTGTGTGTGTGTGTGTGTGTGTGTGTGTGTGTGTGTGTGTGTGTGTGTGTGTGTGTGTGTGTGTGTGACTCACAGACGTTCTATTGATGTTGTATGATGTCTGTCTCAATCTGAAAGGTTGTCGCTGAAAAGGATGTAATCTCTTCAGCGCCAACAAAGCGAACTATTCTTCTACGCCACTACCGCTGGTTAAGTGTCATCGTGGTTGCTGTAAATAATGACGCGTTATGTACATTAGCCAATCACAGGTTTGTAATGCCGGTGGGATTTTACCGGAAATTTCTGCTTACGTCAAGAGGCAAAACTGCCGCAAGGTGCCGTCACTGTTTGATAATTTTACCAGCAAACTCGATGCACCACTTCCGGTCTGACTACTGACCTGTGCCATTATTTACGTAGCCAGACCCGGTAATTGATGGCTGACATTAAACACCAACACAACGGGCCAACAATAAGAACTGATAGCAGGCGAAAGCTTAGTCGAGAAGGGGTCGAGTCAAAAATGAATCGAGATCGCTATCCCTGCATTTTTGTCTTCTCTTCTTCTTCTTCCATTAATTGACCACCGGTCAACTTGCTGACCATTATTGTCATCTCTAGAAATAGTGAGTCCACTACAAGTTACACATGTACCCCCTGTGAGGTATTTTACTTCCCCTGGCATAGACACCAGATAGAAGTCACATCCGGCTTTTAGTGTCTCTTCCGAAAGACACAGGCGAATATGTGGTGAACGAAATTGCTTAAGTTTCAAAACGGCGGCAGATGGGATTGAACCACCGTCCCCGCAATGGACAGTCCGGCGCTCTACAGCGCGACCACCGCTCCCAGCGATACTTATGAGAACTTTGAACAAATTGTGGTCTATATCTTTAAAACAAATTGTATTTAAGGGATTCCTTGCAAGCTTTTTAAACAATCGAGATGTACTATATCAACACACGATTTCCCACAAGTCCTTTCTCTGCTGCATTTGATTTGCAAATATGTGTGTACTTTGGGTGTTATCTGCGCCAAGACGATACAATATCATCAATTTGTTTATGCGAACCACGTCGAGCTTGCTGCCGCGCGGTGATCAGTTATGATATCCGGGCGAACAAGATGTATTCTTTCTTATGTCAACAGTAGCACCACTTCTCTCAAACATCACAACTTAACTTAAAGTTTCACATAAATATAAGTTTGCACCATTTTATTTATAATTTAAACATATTGTCACACGCTCGGTTTCTGCATAATAACACGTTGTATTGTTCCATATGATAAATAAGGCGCACTACAGAACAACAACAAGCAGTCCAACTTCGCGCTAGCTCGCGAAATATCCTAACTGGGTCTAACAATTTGAAATGAAAGGGCCAATTCAGTATTTTCATTTATCAAGTTGGAGCAGATTTCGTATTTGAACAGATTTCGTATTCGACCTAAATTCGTATTCGACCAGTCTTTATATTTTAGCAGACTTTGTACTTGAGCAGATTTCGTATTTCAATAGTCTTTGTAATTAGTGAGTCTTTGTAATTGACTTGAGCAGATTATTTGACAATAATCTACTAATGTGACAGCAAAAATCGTAAAATGTCAACAATCTTATCATCCTTAATATCGTTCCATAAAGTTCAGATCTTTTATGGATAGTACAGGCAGAGCTAGAAATTGCGTAAGCGAAGTTACTTATTTTCGATATGTTTTCAGGGTTATAAGGGTGTATAAAACACGTATGTACTGATATGAAGCCTTAGAATTACCTGCTTTTACCAGGATTAATTACAATTATTAACATTACCAAACATGTAAAATTATCAAAGATTCCCTTTGTCGAAAAATTCAACATATAAAAAATAACCATACATTATGGTAGAGTAAATGCACTCATCCCAGTTCAATTAATCGATTGTGCATGCGCTCACACAGACACACTCGCAAACAAGAACGAACGCGCGCGCACGAACGTTCGTATGTACAGGGCCTAGGGTCGCAAAAAGGTCGGGTGACAACAAACCCTCTGAAACTTCTATGCACGACCCTGCATACGCACGCACGCACGCACACACACGCACGCACGCAAGAATACACGTTCGCACATAAGTACGCACAGGCCTTCGTTCACGCACACGCACACACGCACACACGCACAGACGCACACACACACACACACACACACACACACACACACACACACACACACACACACACACACACACACACACACACACACACATATATATATATACCCACACACATGCACAAACACACACACACACACACACACACACACACACACACACACACACACACACACACTCAAACAAAAAAACACGCACGCACGCACGCACGCACGCACGCACATACACATGTACGTAGGTTCACCGACTCACCCATGCAGACGTGCTCAAACAGTCACACAAACATACGCCATAAACGTCTGAAGATAAAATCAGCCGAATGTTGAAAGACAGTTTCCTTGAAACCGCTATCTCGGAATGACTGGCAGTTGTGCAGGTATATCTGTGTTGCCGATCGCGTGTCCAGAAGCTACGTCTTTGAACATCGGGCGTCAGTTGGAATAGTTATCGACGACGCTTATCTTGGCATGCCACTGGGGACGAAACAGCCCTCCCAAGACGTGCCTTTCTGGTCGTTTATCACCATTCAAGTGCACCGTTTCCAGCGCCATCGAACTCGCGCAGTGTAAACACCGGGTGTAGCGCGTGACTTGACAGTTCAGATCCGTTTACAACGTAAACGTCAGGTTTTTGATATCACTAACACAGTACTGTCATATGTATAATTATCTCATGTCGTAAGTAATACATGTGCAAACGTGCCACAGTTAGAAAGTATAATTTGTTTACAAACTTCAGTAGCGCCCCCCCCCCAATACGTCCAATCTTTCTGCAAACTTAAAGTGGCTGTATAATAGGGGTGGCCGCTGGTCAGGGTGAACTGTCGATGAATGTCGCTGTTTCATGGCTACCTGCCCACTCCCTTAAACAGGTACGTTGTCAACATTCGAAACATCTAACGTTACACAAATACCAGTCACGTGGTGTTTGCCGAGAACAACGACTGTGTATGGCAGGTCTGCTGAATTTGTTACTGGCTTGTGCTTAACAATTGCAGTTTTCAACTGCCGATTGGCCGATGAAGAGGGGTAAATTCTTTATGAAACCCTCGTCGCTGGCCGTGCAAGTCGGGTGGCCGCTGGTGAAGGGTGGTTTGCATTAGATAACGCTGTCGTGTCGTGTCGTGTCGTGTCGTGTCGTGTCGTGTCGTGTCGTGTCGTGTCGTGTCGTGTCGTGTCGTGTCGTGTCG
>OZ024864.1:47490132-47500132 GCA_964017155.1 Oasisia sp. SBJ-2009 | reverse complement strand
CAAGGAGGCCTTCTACAACCAGCTCACAAGTGTGCTCAGGGGCATCCCTCATACCGATAAGCTACTGCTGATAGGAGATTTCAATGCGAGGATAGGAAGAGACAATGACAAGTGGCCCTTGGTCATGGGCAAACATGGGATTGGGAAATGCAACTCCAATGGCGAACTTCTACTGGCTCTGTGCTCTGAGTTCGAACTGATAGTGACGAACACCATGTTCAAGCAGAAGGATGAACGCAAGACCACCTGGATGCATCCTCGTTCCAAACACTGGCATATGATCGACTTCATCATCACGAGGTGTCGGGATAAGATGGACATCCACAGCACCCGAGCCATGCGTGGAGCAAACTGCTGGACCGATCACCAGATGCTGAGATCAAAAGTGGCTTTCAGAATACGACAAAAGCACAACAGGCAAGGGACAAATAAGCCGACCAAGCTCAACACTGCAAAACTAAGTACCATCAGCCATAGGGAGAGTTTTGAGCAGGAGATGGACAGTGCTCTCGCCCACTGGGAGGAGAAGGAAAACTCAACACCAGACGAGGAATGGGCAGCTCTGCAGCAGGTTGTGTACAACACAGCCAAGACATATCTTGGCAAGCCAGACAGAACAGAAAACACCAGGACTGGTTCGACCCCAACGACCAGGAGCTACAGACTCTTATGAGCAGAAGAGATCAAGCCCACCAGAGAGTGTTGCAAACCAGGAGCACTAGATCCACCACTGCAGCATACAAAGATGCCTGCTGACTGCTACAAAAACACACCCGTGCACTGAAGTCGGACTGGTGGGAAAGGAAAGCAGTGGAGCTGCAGAGAGCTGCCGACAGTAACAACATGAAGGGCTTCTACAATGGACTGAAGGAAGTGTGGGGACCCAAAAAGAAGGGACCTGTTCAACTAAAATCAACAGACGGAATGGAAACCTTCTCTGACAGCAAGAGAGTTGTGGCAAGATGGAGTGAACACTTCCAGAAGCTACTCAACGTCCCTGGCGACATAGATCACGAAGCTCTGGACAACATCCCGCAGCGCATTACCAAGACAAGCCTTGATGAGATTCCAACTATGGATGAGATGGCTAGAGCAATCGCCAGCCTGAAAGATGGCAAAGCACCTGGAGGAGATGGAATTCCTGCAGAAGTATGGAAGCACGGAGGAGGCAATCTGTTCAGCAGACTGCACCAACTAATCACCAATGCCTGGGAGATGGGTTCTGTACCACAAGCATGGAAGGATGCAAGCATTATAACCATCTACAAGAAAGGTGATCGAACAGACTGTGGGAACTATAGAGGAATCTCTCTTCTTCCCATAGCAGGCAAGATCTTCGCCAGGATCCTCCTCAACAGACTATCTACCCACCTAACACCAGAGGTAGTTCCGGAGACACAATGTGGCTTCAGAGGTAACCGGAGCACCGTGGATATGATATTTTGTCTCCGACAACTACAAGAAAAGTGCATTGAGCAGGACCGACCTCTGTACATGGTATTTGTCGACTTCAGTAAGGCGTTCGATACAGTTGGGAGGACCGGACTATGGCAGCTACTGAAGAAGTATGGCTGCCCAGAGAAGTTCACAACAATGATCGAGGCACTACATACCGGAATGATGGCGACTGTTAATGTTGGAGGGGAAGTCTCGGAATCGTTCAGGGTCACAAATGTGGTCAAGCAAGGCTGTGTACTGGCGCCCACGCTCTTTTCCATCTTCCTATCAGCAATGCTCGACAATGCTTTCCGAGACATGGGGGATGGCATCTACATACAGTCCAGACAGAGCGCTGACCTATTCAACGTCGCACACTTCAGAGCGAAGACCAAGACTACACGGATACTGATGAGAGAGCTGCTATTCGCAGATGACAGTGCACTGGTTGCACACTCTGCTGAAGAGATGCAGAAAATAGTGGATGCTTTTTCCAATGCGTCAAAGAAGTTCGGCCTGAAGATTAACATCAAGAAGACCGAGGTGCTGTACCAACCCAACTCTACAAGAACCCGAGAGGAGGATATCATGGTTGATGGAAACAAGCTGAACTCTGTTATGGAATTCACCTACCTCGGAAGCACTATATCAAGTGACGGATGCATTGACGATGAAATACAGAGGAGGATGGCCAAGGCTAGTGCATCTTTCGGCCGACTACGCCAGAGACTCTGGAACAACCACCATGTGTCCATGCGGGTTAAAGGCAAGATATACCGTGCAATTGTGCTGTCCACCCTCCTATACGGAGCCGAGGCATGGACAGTGTACAGACGACAGGTGAAAAAGTTGCATGCCTTCATGATGCGACATCTGCGTTCGATCATGAGGATAACCTGGATGGACAAAGTGACAAACAAGGAAATACTCGAACGGACAGGGCTGCCATCTATGGAAGATCTTCTGATCAGAAAGAATCTCCGGTGGACTGGACACCTCATGAGGATGTCATCAGACAGGCTACCGAAGCAGGTTCTCTACTCTCAACTGTCTTCTGGTCACAGAAAGAGAGGGCGCCCTCGTCTCCGGTTCAAAGATACCATCAAGAGAAACCTGAAGCTGAGAGACATAAAGATCGACTCCTGGACATCACTCTCACAGCAGAGAGACAAATGGAGAGCAAGAGTCAAGTGATGGAAGCAGTCTTTGTCGCTTCGCGACCGACAGCATGATGATGTGTATGTGTATGTGTATGTGTATGTGTATGTGTATGTGTATGTGTATGTGTATGTGTATGTGTATGTGTATGTGTATGTGTATGTGTATGTGTATGTGTATGTGTATGTGTATGTGTATGTGTATGTGTATGTGTATGTGTATGTGTATGTGTATGTGTATGTGTATGTGTATGTGTATGTGTATGTGTATGTGTATGTGTATGTGTATGTGTATGTGTATGTGTATGTGTATGTGTATGTGTATGTGTATGTGTATGTGTATGTGTATGTGTATGTGTATGTGTATGTGTATGTGTATGTGTATGTGTATGTGTATGTGTATGTGTATGTGTATGTGTATGTGTATGTGTATGTGTATGTGTATGTGTATGTGTATGTGTATGTGTATGTGTATGTGTATGTGTATGTGTATGTGTATGTGTATGTGTATGTGTATGTGTATGTGTATGTGTATGTGTATGTGTATGTGTATGTGTATGTGTATGTGTATGTGTATGTGTATGTGTATGTGTATGTGTATGTGTATGTGTATGTGTATGTGTATGTGTATGTGTATGTGTATGTGTATGTGTATGTGTATGTGTATGTGTATGTGTATGTGTATGTGTATGTGTATGTGTATGTGTATGTGTATGTGTATGTGTATGTGTATGTGTATGTGTATGTGTATGTGTATGTGTATGTGTATGTGTATGTGTATGTGTATGTGTATGTGTATGTGTATGTGTATGTGTATGTGTATGTGTATGTGTATGTGTATGTGTATGTGTATGTGTATGTGTATGTGTATGTGTATGTGTATGTGTATGTGTATGTGTATGTGTATGTGTATGTGTATGTGTATGTGTATGTGTATGTGTATGTGTATGTGTATGTGTATGTGTATGTGTATGTGTATGTGTATGTGTATGTGTATGTGTATGTGTATGTGTATGTGTATGTGTATGTGTATGTGTATGTGTATGTGTATGTGTATGTGTATGTGTATGTGTATGTGTATGTGTATGTGTATGTGTATGTGTATGTGTATGTGTATGTGTATGTGTATGTGTATGTGTATGTGTATGTGTATGTGTATGTGTATGTGTATGTGTATGTGTATGTGTATGTGTATGTGTATGTGTATGTGTATGTGTATGTGTATGTGTATGTGTATGTGTATGTGTATGTGTATGTGTATGTGTATGTGTATGTGTATGTGTATGTGTATGTGTATGTGTATGTGTATGTGTATGTGTATGTGTATGTGTATGTGTATGTGTATGTGTATGTGTATGTGTATGTGTATGTGTATGTGTATGTGTATGTGTATGTGTATGTGTATGTGTATGTGTATGTGTATGTGTATGTGTATGTGTATGTGTATGTGTATGTGTATGTGTATGTGTATGTGTATGTGTATGTGTATGTGTATGTGTATGTGTATGTGTATGTGTATGTGTATGTGTATGTGTATGTGTATGTGTATGTGTATGTGTATGTGTATGTGTATGTGTATGTGTATGTGTATGTGTATGTGTATGTGTATGTGTATGTGTATGTGTATGTGTATGTGTATGTGTATGTGTATGTGTATGTGTATGTGTATGTGTATGTGTATGTGTATGTGTATGTGTATGTGTATGTGTATGTGTATGTGTATGTGTATGTGTATGTGTATGTGTATGTGTATGTGTATGTGTATGTGTATGTGTATGTGTATGTGTATGTGTATGTGTATGTGTATGTGTATGTGTATGTGTATGTGTATGTGTATGTGTATGTGTATGTGTATGTGTATGTGTATGTGTATGTGTATGTGTATGTGTATGTGTATGTGTATGTGTATGTGTATGTGTATGTGTATGTGTATGTGTATGTGTATGTGTATGTGTATGTGTATGTGTATGTGTATGTGTATGTGTATGTGTATGTGTATGTGTATGTGTATGTGTATGTGTATGTGTATGTGTATGTGTATGTGTATGTGTATGTGTATGTGTATGTGTATGTGTATGTGTATGTGTATGTGTATGTGTATGTGTATGTGTATGTGTATGTGTATGTGTATGTGTATGTGTATGTGTATGTGTATGTGTATGTGTATGTGTATGTGTATGTGTATGTGTATGTGTATGTGTATGTGTATGTGTATGTGTATGTGTATGTGTATGTGTATGTGTATGTGTATGTGTATGTGTATGTGTATGTGTATGTGTATGTGTATGTGTATGTGTATGTGTATGTGTATGTGTATGTGTATGTGTATGTGTATGTGTATGTGTATGTGTATGTGTATGTGTATGTGTATGTGTATGTGTATGTGTATGTGTATGTGTATGTGTATGTGTATGTGTATGTGTATGTGTATGTGTATGTGTATGTGTATGTGTATGTGTATGTGTATGTGTATGTGTATGTGTATGTGTATGTGTATGTGTATGTTGTATGTGTATGTGTATGTGTATGTGTATGTGTATGTGTATGTGTATGTGTATGTGTAGGTGTAGGTGTAGGTGTGTGTGTATGTGTATGTGTATGTGTATGTGTATGTGTATGTGTATGTGTATGTGTATGTGTATGTGTATGTGTATGTGTATGTGTTTGTGTGTGTGTGTGTGCGTGTGCGTGTGCGTGTGCGTGTGCGTGTGTGCACGTGCTTGTATGTCTACACGGGCGAGCATGCGGGAGTGTGTGTGTATTTGTGTGTGCGTGCATGTGTATGTTTTGTGTGTAATGTCATATGTGCATTTATTTTATTAACACTTCTCAAAATGCATTATAACAAATTGGGTTTAAATCTTCACAAAAATTTGCTGAATACAAAAAAGCGTCATTTCGAGGAACAAAATCAATAACATAACGAAAGTTGAATATTTTGCTTCGATGAATTATAGCAAGTATTAGTGAAGCGCTATAATTTCCGCGGTTTCCTCAAGTAATGCAATTCAGCAGGCTTGAAAACCATGGAATATGTTACAAATACATTTATCATTGTCATGTATGAATAAGTTATGCCTAACAAAATTGTATTCTAAGATAATTATTTTATTGTTTCCGCACACACACACGCACACCCACACGCACACGCACACGCACACGCACACGCACACGCACACGCACACGCACACACACACACACACACACACAAACAAACACACACACACAAACAGTGTTGCAAAATAATAAATAAATGATAGTTAAGTTAATCAAATTGAAATAACAGTGGCATGTGCATTGCATCTATTGGAGGGATAATCTGCCATCTGTGACTTAAGACCTTCATTGAGGTACCTTTAAGAGATAATCAACACAAACATTCAGCCCAGGAAGTGTTATTACAATATAACTAGAAATGGAAATTATGTTAATTAAATGCATGTTGTTGGTCGCTGATGTTGTTATCGAAATAGACACTTTTCGTAAATCTGCCGGTTATGAGAACTGCCTTTCAAATTTCAACGTTTTCAGTCCTTATGTGAAAGCGGATTTGTTTAAGGCGCATCAGGCTATACTTGGCGGTCCACGGTGTTTAGGAAAAAGCAATGAGCGGGTTCGAATGATCGGTGTCACTGTCTGAGGGAAAGTCTTGACAAAATGACTACAGATCGATTGACATTCCAAAATACCACCTATTTCTCTTACACGCAGAACGGTTGGAAATATTGTGGTATATATAGTAGTAGTAATAGTGGGGATCATACTTTACACAATCACATCTTGTTGCTGCTATTATAATTGTATTGAAGCGTGTGAGTTTCAACGGTCTGCTGGTAGAATGTGGACGATGTCTCTGGGGTACCTGTTGCCTGTGTTAGGAGACGCATAGGGTGCAAATACAATTATGTCGTTGTTATTATATACACTGTATTTGAACTGTAGTACGTTTAATTATTTATACTTTATATTTTATTTTAATAGAGTACGAAACAATGTCACACAGAATATTGTAAACAAATGAAATGGTAAATTCCTTTAATTAATGTTTTTTAATACAACTGTGCCATCGACCTATTTTATATAAACGTTTTTTATTATAATCAATACATTTTTTTAAATAATGTTAAATAATTGATTAATGTATTTTTTATTATTATTCTAATATTTTATATTTTTTAATATTTTAATAATATATATTTGTTTATAATTACAGTTTATTTATTTTTATCTTTTTAATGCTACTGCGGTTATGTTTATATTGTTGTGAACTATATATTTTACTTAAAGCTTTATTGTATGTATGTATATGATGTATGTATGCATGTAAGATGATGGCCCATTGAAAATCACGATATACCAAGTGACATGGTTACCATCAAGAAATATAGCTTTTACTACTTACTACTATTACTAATCGTTTATAGAACATTTAAAGTGAGGCGGTTTTGGTGAAACAAAGATTAAAAGATAAAAAGTTATCCTAATAACATAATATGTTTTTAAACATCTAAATAAATTTCTGTTTGCAATTTGTAATATTATGTTTTGCCAAACGATGCTTTAAGAAATCTCAAATAGACCTTAATTTAAACTCACTTACCTTGCGAAATACAACCATTGGACAATGCAAATAAAATAAGAAATTATAGCGATTTTACAAATAAAACCACAACGCTGTATTTAAAAGAATACGAGTACTTACAAGCCACACCCATTATATTTTAAGAAAAGATTATTCTAAAAAAATTATATTCACATGTTGCATTTCTTATTATTTAATTATATATGACTATCGCCCTAAACACGGCCTAAATCCTTCAAACATTATACACAAACATAACATATCCACTAAGACCATATATATTGGTTATTGGGCATTTGGCGCAGCAGCACCTCGACTGTGGAATGAATTACCTGTGAACATTCGTGCATCCGGGACATTACCTATGTTTAGAAAGTATTTAAAGACATATCTTTTTATTAGACATGTGAATTAATTTAAATTGTTTTGAAATGACGGATATTGCTTTAGACTTTCTTTTTAGTGTAATAATATTTTAATTACTGTTTATGTTTTAGATTAATTTATAGATTTATATTGGATAATATAATTATATTTGTTGTGTAGATTTTACATTTCATATCGTATAATTAAGACTATTGCACAGTTTTATAATACGATGTTTAGGTAATGTTTGAAGGATGCTACGTAATAATAATAATAATAATAATACAGTTTTTATATAGCGCTAATTCCCTCTTGGCGGATCGATGCGCTGCACAAGAAATATACTAAAATTAATGCATATTAATAAAGAAAAATGTAAATTATATAAATTAATATAAATGATAACATTTGTGGGTTTTAAGATGCACTAGCAAACCTTTGTATGTAAATGATGTAAATAATTTAAAAATAAATTAAATTATACACTGCGTTTAAGATGTATAGTACTAAAACATGGTAAGCAAATTATATAAATTAATATAAAATTAAAACCTTTTCTAAAACTCTGTTCGTATATGTATATATATATATATATATATATATATATATATATATATATATATATATATATATATATATATCATTTACATACAAAGGTTTGCTAGTGCATCTTAAAACCAAAAATGTTATGATATATATTAATTTATATAATTTACAGTTTTATTTATTAATATACATTAATTTTAGTATATTTTGAATTAGAGCTATATAAAAACTGTATTATTATTATTATTATTATTACGTAGCATCATTCAAACATTACCTAAACATCGTTTTATAAAACTATGCAATAATCTTAATTATACGATATGAAATGTAAAATCTACACAACAAATATAATTATGTTATCCAATTAATAACTAAACAACTATCTTATCCATGTACATTGCCTTTTTGCTGTGCTGTGTCATTAAATATTTGTCCCGAACGGAATCTTTGTGCAACTCTGGCAGTTTTGATCGTCTGTGCACAAACATTAGTTCGCGCAGTGAAATATTTATTTATTTTGTTTTGTATATGCATAAAAGTCTTATCATTGTTTTAAATTTATTATTTTCTACAAGTCGTGTTCCTTCCCAGCTCAATACATCTTATTAGAGAGGTGTTCTTAGAGTTTATATCAAATCCCCATGCATATGTATAGATTTCGATGTTTAGGTTTATATCAAAAATACCTCACGGGAAATATTTATGTCATGTTTCATCTTTTTAGATTAGCGCTTCTGGGACGTCATCATGTGGACTTTAATTACATGCATTTATTCATAAGTTATACAACGCATGTACAGTTATACAATCAAATAATGATTACGCAATTATTAGCATTTTAATATGATAATTGTTATGATAGATTAGCTATACTTTTTTATTTTAGCATGCTGAGGAATAATAAGTAATGTAACGACTGTGTTATTTTATTTTACTGTCTCATGTACAGGCTTATATTTATAATGTTTATATATATACATATACACACACAAATATATATATATATATATATATATATATATATATATATATATATATATATATATATTAATAATAATAATTTATCATCTATATGTACATATATATTTTGTTGTTAATCATTTATCATCCAATTTTAGCTACTATGTGTACATGTGTGAGTGCAATACTAATGATTCGGGCGCTTTACAAATAAATTGTAATATTATTATTATGTTTGACAGCTCGAGAGATAGAAATGATTGATAAATAAAGTGCAGCACAATAGCGTGTCATATGACATGGTACACAACATTACTTAGGTCTATGTTTAATTCTAGTTGTTTCCAGCACTCGGCCGGGTTCTGTTAACTGACTAGTCTGTATATATTGTGGTTATGTTCTTGTGAAGTCTTGTTGAACTAGTCAGTCTTTTTCAGAACATATACGCCTAGTCGACCTTTCTATACTGGCACTGAGGATGGTCATTGCCTGGGTGCTTGTCATGTTCAGTGATTCGTGTACGTCCCAAATTGAAACGGGACCGACATCAACGTGATTCTCGAGGGATACACAGTCCCCAATGTTGAAACCTGGTATTTATACCAAACATACCATACCTGGGCATTGAACCCGGGCTGCCGGCGTGCCAGGAGTATGAAGAATCCCATTGCATTTATTTTATGCAGTTAGAATTGATATAGCCCTGTGCATATCATGTATTCCTTAATTCGTGCCACGTAATTATAACAAAAACATTGTATATACGTGACATTAATTTATTTTGTGATTCTTGTGTTCTTGCTAGTAACATGATTATGACTAACATATTACTTCATTTAATTTAGGGCATGACCAGGTAGCGAACTGTTATTGTTGTATTTATCTATAAAATGATTCAATGCACGTTTTGTTGTCATGACGTGTGTACGCGCCTATGAACGGGCTGGTC
>OZ024864.1:47345132-47480132 GCA_964017155.1 Oasisia sp. SBJ-2009 | reverse complement strand
AGGGCATTGCGAAACTGTGATGCAGTCAGCAGTGCCGCTACCGCTGGCCACCTCACACCTCCACAAACCTCGTGACGTTGTTTATTAAATATGAATACATAGAACTATCGCCGGGTTAGTAAACATGTAAAATAACAATAATAGTTCATTAATGTATGCCTAAGCTTGTGTCATAGGACCGTAGCACAAGGGAAACTCCATAACAAATAACAACTAAACCATTGTACACCTGCAAAGAATCATAATGCATTAAGCTATGTCTAGAATAATAACTATCATAATGCAGTTGCACCAGGGACAGACACACGCGAAGCCGCACGGACCAGCGCTGCTGCAGCCGACGAACCACGCACGCAATCTAATCCCCATAACAACTACATCACTGTGCCCCGGCCAGGAGCCGCCACCAACATGCCACCAACCACGCCCACCCCCCCCCCACCCAGGACCACGCAGTGTCTCAGTCACACCCTACATTGTGCCGTAGAAGTCCATTGTTCATTGTAATTTGGTGGACACCAGCATATCTTTAAGGTTCTTGTTCTTGAAAAAAAACTGTTGAAAAACATTGAATTCCCAATTTTAACCCTATGCTCCCCTGATATTTGCGGGTCATCGTCAATTGTATTTCAATGTTTATGCTTTGTGTGCGCCTGATCCCAATGTCACATTATTTTTATTATTATTATTAAAGATACGTTGTAATACAACGTTGATATAAGACTTAGCATGCACGACAAAAGCGCATTGAGGTAATCCGGACGTACGGAATATTCCACAAGGGAGCTTGATTTGTTGACGACGTAGGGCACCCGGGGGCGCTGACAGCCACTGCGACTCTCGGCTACAACCTGGCAATGACTAGGCAATCACAGATCTGTGTATAGACCCACGAGTCGTAGCACACAACACGGGTTTCTTTGTAGATAACTGCGTATTACATCTTCATTCAACCATGTCCAAGACGCACTCTGAATAGCTGGAAATCCGATATCATCTATGGCGACATTCGGGCCCACATTAGGGTCAGCCGGCTGTCACGACTTCGGTGCAAGGTCGACTTATAGGTTACATGTGGATGTGACGCGGTCAAATGGCGCTGGGGCCGGAAGTGAAGTTGCTAGATACGGCGTCTATTTGTTCTCTTGTTACAATTTGCCTGCGCGGCCGTACATTGAGAAACCTGTTTCTACCAGGGCCTATGTAGGCCTACAGATGCAGCGACACGTGATCGAGGCTTTGCATTTCACTCACTCGGAAGTTCACAGGCGCAGGAACACGGGGGCAGTGGGAATTTGACTCGGGGGGGGGGGGGGTGTCAGACATAGTGTTTGTCCCCCGCCAACGCTAAGTTATGACATCGCGACGGAGATATTTCTTCAGCATCACCCACTGGTGTTCCGGTGTCATGATCCGAGACAGCGGAAGTTGAAGCCCTGTTCTTAGCCCCCCTCGCAATGACACTTTCATTCCCCGCCAGAGCTGACGTCATGCGGGACTGGACCTCCAATACTGCTTTACTCATTCCGACAAGGACAGGATAGTAACAGGCTGGTTCCCTGTCGTTAGCTATATCAACGTACCACGTACGTTTGTTCGTCTACGTCACCAGTTCCCCGCTCATACGGCGTGTCTTCTTCTTCCGGATACCGCCTAGCCTCAACATGCTGAGGATACAGCCGGAAGATACAAAAGTGTGTATCTTGTGTCCAGCTCCTAATTCATATGTACACCGTCCCATGGCCAGAATATCTTAGTGACGTCACATTGTCACCGGTAGAAACGTCTACACTGGCCTATCCCGGCACGTGTCTTTGAAACGTCCCACTCTCACCTAGGTCACGTGTTTAAGGTTCATGTGTATTATATGTATGCTATCAACACAATGCAAAACATGTTCATGGACAACATATATTTGGAGTCTCAATGTGTCGCTTAGTCCATTGCCCAATTTCAAAACTGCGTTGATTATTAACACTTATATGTGCCCCTAAAATTGTACTTCAATTCGTCACTACAAATGTAGTACAAATCCCTCCCGTCCCCGTTCCCGTGTATGTATGTATGTAATATATATATATATATATATATATATATATATATATATAGAGCGCATATATATATATATATATATATATATATATATATATATATATATATATATATGTAGAGCGCAGTGGCTCAGGGGTAGACCTCCGGACTCTCGACTAAGAGAACCCGGGTTCGAATCCTGTGCTGCGGTGTTAAAACCTTGGGCAAGTTTTTTCACTCTACATTGCTCCAGTTCATTCAGCTGTATAAATGAGTACCTGGCAATAGGCAATGGTGGATATGTGTACGCGCAGCCTTTCGCACATTAATTGTAGCATGTGGCTGGATGCTTCCCAGAGAAGTTGAGATGGTATTTGATTGAACAGGTCTGCCGGGGAAGTAATGTGTAAAAGCGCTTTGAGCAGTCCTAAGGACTGGATACTGCGCTATATAAAAACTTACCTTTTACTTTTACATGATGTGTTCTTTATCCAATTATACACACATACACACATTATATATATATATATATATATATATATATACATTATACACATACACACATTATATATATATATATATATATATATATATATATATATAATGTGTGTATGTGTGTATAATTGGATAAAGAACACATCATGTAAAAGTAAAAGGTAAGTTTTTATATAGCGCAGTATCCAGTCCTTAGGACTGCTCAAAGCGCTTTTACACATTACTTCCCCGGCAGACCTGTTCAATCAAATACCATCTCAACTTCTCTGGGAAGCATCCAGCCACATGCTACAATTAATGTGCGAAAGGCTGCGCGTACACATATCCACCATTGCCTATTGCCAGGTACTCATTTATACAGCTGAGTGAACTGGAGCAATGTAGAGTGAAAAAACTTGCCCAAGGTTTTAACACCGCAGCACAGGATTCGAACCCGGGTTCTCTTAGTCGAGAGTCCGGAGGTCTACCCCTGAGCCACTGCGCTCTACATCATGTGAGAATGAACAGACTCGAAATTGTCAACAAATTCCGTAATACAACGTTAGCAGACGTTAATAAACATTCCTTAATAAACCATTTCTTCATGTGGTTTTCATACTAGTGTAAGAATTGGCCGGTCTACTAATTTCCCGTCTTCGCATCTGCCTCAATCTTCTTATATTATAGTCGTAGACTCAGCGTTCTTATCTTGGGCACGTAACGCAATATTCCCCCTCCGTACTGACCCCCTAGACAGTTAGCCATGACCTATACAGTTCAGCCATAGTGTCACTGTCTATTATAAACCAGATACTCACGGAGAGAGACTCTTAATTACACAATCATTCGCAGAAGACATTTCCAAGAGTTCGTTTCAAGAACTTTAATACAGACAGCATAATACAGAAGTTAATACAATTGTCTAACTGGCCTGGCTCCGTGGGCGCCAGACGTGTAGTTACATGGTGCGTGCGTGCTCTCTTCCCCCAGTCTCTCTCCTGTCTTGTTTTTCCTCCTGTCCGCGCACTACTCTCCTTAAATACGGGCTATTTCGCTCTCTAGCTATGTGCCTGGCTAGTGTACCTCTCACTAACTAATAAGGAGCTGGTATCTCCTACCTACGGCCAACTCAGTGGTCAAGCTCCCACTCATCCCAAAACTATACTTAGCGAACTCAGACAACCGGATATAACTGGTTTAACCAAGCTATGCTTCTAGCTTACCTATTGCATTTATACAATACATTGTTAAATATGACTTCATGTATAATAATTATAATATTTCATGAAAAGTAATTACAAGGAATTTATGCAACCATAATTCCTTACACCTCCATCACCCAACTAGTGATTTATCTACGGTAAATCACGTAAAAACCAAAAGAAGTAATTACTTGACATGAACTGTCTGTACACCAAATTAATCAAAATTTACTCTATGTGAAAGTCAATGTTGTAAACCAAACCACACATTACAATAGAAAGCTAAACTGCATAAAAATGAAATACCATGCAATATAAGACAAAGTGAATATAAAAACACTAGTTCATCATCAAGAACCATAACCATGCCAAGGTTGCACTGTAGCTAACTAGGTTGACAAGTTCATAACCCTCTACAGGAACAATAACTGCACCACTCGTCTATGGGCGATCAAACCGTAGAAAGTCGGGTGGGCATTGTAAACTGTGAGCATTAAAAAACCGTCATGCAACTTGGATATGTCCATGATAACAGTTAACAGTACCCATATATAAAATGCAAACCATCAGTAAGAAAATACCGTAATACAACATCTAATAAATAACTGCCTAAAAAGCAGTTTCACACTCAAGAAAACACAACATAGTATCCGACTATCTCATGCAACCACAGCTAATCATCTGTGTAGAATACAAATCACACAATTTTCCTCAGCCTATATCATAGAGAAACATAGCAACATCCTTGTCAGACAATGCTATTCTTTTGCAGCATTTTCTGACGTAACCGTAATTACATTACCTGTTCATTACAGGAAATAAAGAACCCGTCAATAATATAGCAGAAATGCTAATGACCTAGGTTACGACGTGGGCCAACTACTTGTACGTAAAATGTAGCGGATTTGTACCATATATATACCTCGTCAACACAATCTATAAAGCAACCTTGTTTCTTCAAAACAATCTATAAATCAACCTATCTCTTCATATCATGATGTGGACCATACCTCTTCAACTCAATGTTATTGCTGCTAAACCTATTGCATAAATCAATCGAGCTCAATTTACCTTTCGTGATAAACAGTGGTTTAAGCGTTTATCCGACAAACAAAATATAAAATGCCAAAATCAGGATCCTATCATAACCTCCGCGATAAATAGTGTTGCAATCACTAATGTTTATCCGGGCAAATTTCACTAATTCATCAACAACCTCCGCGATAAACAGTGCTGCCATCACTTAACGTTTATCCGGGAAACCTAAGCGGACTGGCTAATCCAGTAACTATATCATTTAGCTAAGATTGATATAGCTCATATACCATAACCCGTTCCTTTTGTGGATCCCAAAGACAGCCATTATGATACACACCGCACTACTCAACGCTAGTATGGCTTAGCGGACCTTCTTACGTAAGAACCTCGTACTTAAAAAATCAACGGCAATTCGAACATTAGAATGCCTAAAGAACCTATAGAAGACATGAACTCAACTATGTTTCATCTAAAAAATCCAGAGCTAGCTAATTATGCCGAATAAGGCAGCTTGCGCAATGGAGTACGTGAACATCTGAAACTATACAACATAGTCATGTCAAAAAAAAATTAAACTCTTGACCTCTTATTAACCTGAGTGCCATATAACATCCATTTGCCACTTATCAGAAACTGCCATCACCCCAACAATAAAACATCTCAAGTGTATACATACTGAAACATACACCGATGAGTTCTTAAATCTGAACCATTGAAATTATATAGGTGAGTACTATGATGCTCCGGCGATATAAGAAATATCGTACGTCCTAAGGTAAACGGTCGTGTTCAGATTTATGTATATATCACGATGAATTTACCCCGCAACACAAAATACATCACCAACATATTACAATGAAGTAAAAAGATGATCAGACCAGGGTCTGAAATTAAAACACAATATGATGACTGCATCCAATTAAACATCAAACCGATAACGATTGGGAAGAAATTATTAGCATGATGTAAAATTAAATAAACAATGCATCTTACCAAATGTTTCATGTTCCTAGATGTCAATAAAAGTCCCATTTATAAACATAAATGTCCGAAGTCAGTGTCATTGCTCATGAAATTTGTTGATAATGTTCAACGTGTGTGTCTTGTGAAGTGGCAGTTGTCGCTATCTTTAGTTTGTGTCGTCCTCCATGCAGGAAACATGAAGATTCCCTGGCTTGGCCTCAACAGGCTGACGTCATGACCAACGTACTGGTCAGTCGAAGCGGTCATTCCCCTTATGGACGCGGCAGCATCCCGAACATTTATTTCTGTATAGAGCGACTGCACTGGGCCGAGTCGCAGCAGAGCGAACGTTTCTTGTAGTCAGCGGTAGCATATCGTTCCGTTGTCTATTTTCATAACTGGCTTGCGGGAGCGCTGACCACCATCCAGTGACCAGTCCACTCGTGCCGGCCATGTTTAAAAATACTCTGCCTCTGTGCAAGCCCACCTTCGCCATAGTGAGTGCATGAGCACAGGGTAACAAGCACATCAAAATTGTCGCAATCACGCATGAATTTAGCGCACAATTATTTATTCAAAAGCGTTCGGTCACTACGAATTCTGTTGGCTGTCCAGCGTCATTCCAACGCTTATCCGCGGTTGTAGAAAGCGGGAAGCATGACGGTGGGTACTCACGGATACAGTAGTATGCGGCAGTGTATTTGTGGCGTGGAGCCGTCCACGCAGCCATGGCGGTAGGATGTATCGTAGTCGTTGTCTCACTCCCGAGTAGATTGTCGGCGGTCACGCTGGGCGCGTTGTTTGCTCGCCAATCATCGATATGATAGTTCATTTGCTCACCTCTCAGGCTCTGCAGTAGTTCGGGTTGTCGCTCGGTCGTTCTGCGCTGGCCGTTCGTCACTGTACTTGCCTATGTCTGTCGTAGACATAGTTTAGCCGACGTGCGCCTCCACTGTAGAAGTGTACATACCGTCTGTATTACATCAATTTCAACTGGGTCGCGAAGCCACTGTAAGAATTGGCCGGTCTACTAATTTCCCTTCTTCGCATCTGCCTCAATCTTCTTATATTATAGTCGTAGACTCAGC
This sequence comes from Oasisia sp. SBJ-2009, assembly GCA_964017155.1. Lineage (NCBI taxonomy): Eukaryota > Metazoa > Annelida > Polychaeta > Sabellida > Siboglinidae > Oasisia > Oasisia sp. SBJ-2009. Next base: position 47,473,336 of record OZ024864.1, on the reverse strand, counting down.
GTTCTTATCTTGGGCACGTAACGCAATATTCCCCCTCCGTACTGACCCCCTAGACAGTTAGCCATGACCTATACAGTTCAGCCATAGTGTCACTGTCTATTAGAAACCAGATACTCACGGAGAGAGACTCTTAATTACTTAATCATTCGCAGAAGACATTTCCAAGAGTTCGTTTCAAGAACTTTAATACAGACAGCATAATACAGAAGTTAATACAATTGTCTAACTGGCCTGGCTCCGTGGGCGCCAGACGTGTAGTTACATGGTGCGTGCGTGCTCTCTTCCCCCAGTCTCTCTCCTGTCTTGTTTTTCCTCCTGTCCGCGCACTACTCTCCTTAAATACGGGCTATTTCGCTCTCTAGCTATGTGCCTGGCTAGTGTACCTCTCACTAACTAATAAGGAGCTGGTATCTCCTACCTACGGCCAACTCAGTGGTCAAGCTCCCACTCATCCCAAAACTATACTTAGCGAACTCAGACAACCGGATATAACTGGTTTAACCAAGCTATGCTTCTAGCTTACCTATTGCATTTATACAATACATTGTTAAATATGACTTCATGTATAATAATTATAATATTTCATGAAAAGTAATTACAAGGAATTTATGCAACCACAATTCCTTACACTAGGATAGATCAAGCAAACCCCAAGCCCTGACATTATATCATGGAAAGGGAACCCGTCATTCGTAATTGGTATGAGAATGCATAAAACATGGTGCAAGAATGTATAACTTAAACTCCTGACCTGCTGGGATATGTATATATGGCTTCAGATTCGGAACCAGCATATTGGATTTCATCTAAAAAGACCCCACTAGCAAATGTTGCATTATCACGAAATAGACGAATTGGACTAAGTGCAAGAAATCAACATGAAATTCACGAAAACTGCTAAGTCCTACGAGAACCTGAGTACGTTATTAAATTATTGGGCGAAATGTATTACAGTATCAGGCAAGAGGAGTTTATTACATTATCAAGCGAAAATTATTACATTATCAGGTAGCAAGTTTATTGCATTATCAGGCGATGATATTGCATTATCAGGCGATGATATTGCATTATCAGGCAATTATTACATTATCAGGCGTTTTTTATTATATTATCAGGCAGTTATTACATTAACAGGCGATTATTACATTACCGGTTGTAACAGATGTCTTGCCGGGACGCGGCGTCATCCCGTGGGCAAATCCATGCCGGAGGGCTGGACAGTTTTAATATCACTATCTTTAAAAAAAGAATCGTCTCATATATCTATTGAGATCATAACATACTACATTAGATGAACAATAAAACTACCACATGTCAAGTTTGTCATAACATAGTACATACTGTAGGAACGATAAATACCTATTATAATAACCAAATAATTGTGATAATTTTTAATTGTCAGTAGCGGAAATATGGTCATATGATGATTCACAGTAACACAAATCACTATTTTGGCTAGGAAAAAGTTACAGAAAATAAGGTAAAGAAAAGTAAAAGCAAGTTCATATATAGCGCAGTATCCAGTCCTCAGGACCGTTCAAAGGGCTTTACACTTTACTTCCCTGACAGACCTGTTCACTCAGACACCATCTCGGCTTCTCTGGGAAGCATCCAGCCATAGGCACAATTAATGCGCGAAGGCTGCTCGTACACATATAGCCATATAGCTGTCAATAGCCAGGTACTCATTTATTCAGCTGAGTGAACTGGAGCAAGGTAGAGTGAAAAACCTTGCCCAAGGTTTTAACACCGCGGCACAGGATTCCAACCCGGGTTCTCGTATTCGAGAGTCCGAAGCTCTACCCCTGAGCCATTGCGCTTTTCAAAATAATGTTGTTGAAACACTAGATTGGCACATTAAAATGGGTTTGACTTAAACTCAAACACGTAGCATAATAAAGCATGCAGAAATAAGATACATACATTGCAATGCATCAACCAATGTTTAAACGTCAGTACAGGCAAGGTGTTACAAACTGATTGAATAGCTAGGAAAAACATATAAAAACACTAAGTGGCTACCGGGTAGTTTTGGCTGGGTAAAATATAATTCCGTATTTTGATTTTTACAACATTTGTATAGATGATGGTTGTCACATTCTGGTTGTAATCGACTAGTGTTTTCAGTCTTCACTGGGTTTTGTTTGCATTAGTACTCTTTGAACTTTAACTGGACTATTTGGACATGTCTTGGCTTCACTGGTGGTGTTTTCCGTGATACTGTGAAAGTGTGATTTTTATTTGGGCAATGTTAGTGATTCTTTGAAGCTGTCCCGAGCCAGCACTCATTCACACAAGGCAGTAGGAAAAACCTAATTGATTTCCCATTCATAATAATAATAAAATAATATACAATATTTATATAGAGCCATAATCACACCGTGCTCTACGGCGCTTTACAGTACAACAATATAACATACACCGAGGAATTATGCCATTATAATATTCATTTAAATAATGTAAAAGCTAAACAGCAAATAGTTGTAAATTTAATTAAACAATAAAAATACAATTATATATAAGGATAATAATCCTAAAAGGTATTGTTGCAATACATAATAAAGTAATACATTACATAAAGGCAAAAAACTAAATAATAATAAACACACACATACACACACATATATATTATATATATATATATATATATATATATATATATATATATATATATATATATATATATACATACATAATTAGGTGAAATTAAAATAGTAAGATTACGGATAAAATATACATTCACTTGCGATTAGTGGTGTATCGCATGGTAGGTGTGTGACAAGATCTTATATTGTATTCGGCGGTGGACTAGAAGCCAGTGAAGTTCTATTAGAACAGGAGTGATGTGTGAGCGGCGGCCAGTTCTTGTGATGACACGCGCAAGCATTCATCAGTTTCATCCATTAATTGATTGATGGGTAATATTTGGCCATTAGCTTCATTAAACACCATTGCCTGCACAGCAATACTCCAAACTGTCTATAAAATATCATTCGCAGCATCATACCAATTTTTGATGCTCAATTTCTGTTATTCAATTCCAATTCAATTCAAAATATTCCAATTCTGATTCAATTCAAAATCTTCTAATTCCAATTCAATTAATTGTTTGCCACATTTTTCAATTCCAATTCCAGCTCTAATTCTAATTGAGTTGATCAATTCAAATTCTTTTTGAAATGACCCTAGCTCTGGTTACGTTCTGATTTCTTGCGACGTACAAGGGTTGAGGCATTTTGAAAATTCGGTCCAAAGGTCAGAGTTTTGGGATGTGTCATTTATGTCTGCTTTGTCAATATGGCTGTTAAATGGGACAACGTCGTTTTAGACAGTGCTGTCGCACCATTGACATCTTCTGCTCTTGTATGAGGTATTGCTCTATTCTAACGTATGTTTTTTAGGGGAAGCGAAAGACTGAAGTTGTGTTGTTGAATATTTGCAGATATAGGCCTACTATAAAACAGACACATATAGCTTAGCCTTAGGTCATTTATCTAACAATACGTTTTTAGGCAAAGCAAATCATATGATGGCGTACTTTCTTTATCGCTGCATCCAATATAATGTGTGAACTCTATGTTTGAAAACCGCTGAAACTTTAGCTGCCTTTTCTAAATTAACTCACGACTAAACGTTGAATTCCCAATTTTAACCCTATGCTCCCCTGATATTTGCGGGTCCTCGTCAATTGTATTTCCATGTTTATACTTTCTGTGCTGATCCTAAGGTCACATTATTATTATTATTATTATTATTATTATTATTATTATTATTATTATTATTATTATTATTATTATTATTATTATTATTATTATTATTATTATTATTATTATTATTATTATTATTAAAGAAAGGTTGTAATACAACGTTGATATACAACTTAGCATGCGCGACAAAAGCGCATTGAGGTGACCCGGACGTACGGAATATTCCACAAGAGGGGCTTGATTTGATTTGTTGACGACGTAGGGCACCCGGGGGCGCTGACAGCCACTGAGACCCTCGGCTACAACCTGGCAATGACTAAGCAATCACAGATCTGTGTATAGACCCACGAGTCGTAGCACACAACACCGGTTTCTTTGTAGTTAACTGCGTATTACATCTTCATTCAACCATGTCCAAGACGCACTCTGAATAGCTGGAAATCCGGTATCAACTATGTCGACATTCGGGCCCACATTAGGGTCAGCCGGCTGTCACGACTTCGGTGCAAGGCCGACTTAAAGGTTTACATGTGGATGAGACGCGGTCATATGGCGCTGGGGCCGGAAGTTAAGTTGCTAGATACGGCGTCTATTTGTTTTGTTACAATTTGCCTGTGCGGCCGTACACTGAGAAACCTGTTTCTACTAAGGCCTACCTACAGACGCAGTGACGCGTGATCGAGGCTTTGAATTCCATTCGCTCGACGCAGGCGCGTGAACACGCGGGCAGTGGGGTGGAGTGGTGGAGGCAGACACATTGTTTGTCCCCCGCCAACGCTAAATTATGGCATCACGACGGCGACATTTCTACAGCAGCACCCACTGGTCTTCCGGTGTCGTGATCCGAGACAGCGGAAGTCGAAGCCCCGGCTCTCAGTCCCGGCCCTCCCCCCGCAATGACAGGTTCATTCCCCGCCAGAACTAACTCAGTGCCAGTGGCGTAGCCAGAGGGGGGCAGCGGGCGGTCCCCCAATCCCGGAGAAAAACAATAGGATGGTGGAGAACGGAGGACCAATAACTGTCTGCCTGATTCATGGAGTCACAAAGTACAATGGATTTCAGGATGCCTGTGTAACATTTTCCTTCACAGTCCTACCATTTCGAAACAAAGTCATCATTCAAATGGGATTAAGTTAGGAATTATCCACTTCTGTCGCTGGCTGCAGCATAAGAGTTGACAGAGCAATGGAAATGTCATTGTTCTCGATGTCATGATGGCTAATAGCTATTCAAGATTCAAATAATACTTGCCCAGTTACTAGACTAGGGTCAAATTGCAATTTGTTGTATTTATTTTCGTAACATCACTGTCGTCGGGGGTGAGTTGACCATGATTTCCTTTTCCATTTTTTTTGTTCCTCTCATTTTTCTTTTATTATGTTCTCTGTTAGTAGTCTCCAATTCCTTCTATCTATCATTGTTATCCATTCTTCTCCCACTCTTTCCAGGTCACTTTCAATGCAATCCTCCATCGCAATTCCGGTCTTCCATTTCCCCTCCACTTTCTGGGCATCTGCCCCTTTGCCAGTTTTTCATCTCCCATTTTCCACATGACCAGCCCATGTACTCCTCGCCAATTTCTTCTTAGAACATTCCTTCATTCCAACCTCCACTCTTATTTCAACAAGTTACTCTTATCAGCTCTTTTAACTCCCACGATTATTCATGCCAGAATGTGTTTGACAAACCTGGACCTTCCCTTGTTGTTCATCTGTTAATGCCATCGTATCCGGGGTAACGCACGGGGTGCGCACATGGAATATGGTGGCCGGCTATAGGCTAATGTTATGTAGGGGCTTTGGGTTCGTGTTTTTTTAATAATGTGTCACTTATGTCTTACTTTCTAACTTGTTAACGCCTTGTGTGAATAGCTCTGTTGAACAGCCAGCTGCATTGGTAAGTAAACGTGGTTGTCATGTCGGTATTCATTTTAAGCGTGTTGGGTTATAATTATATATACATATATATATATATATATATATATATATATATATATATATATATATATATATATACATACACACACACATATATACACACACATATATACACACACACCTACACACACACACACACACACACACACACACACACACACACACACACACACACACACATACACACACATACACACACACACACACGCACGCGCGCGCGCGCGCGCGCACACACATGTAGATATACAGAGTTTGCTTGGTTTGGGACACGTGTGGTGACATGTGTGGGGACATGTGTGGGGACACGTGTGGGGACACGTGTGGGGACACGTGTGGGGACACGTGTGGTGACATGTGTGGGGACATGAGGGGACATGTGTGGGGACATGTGTGGCGACATATGTGGAGGCTTGTGTGGGGACATGTGTTGGGGCATGTGTGGGGACATGTGGTGACATTCACTAGCATCAAGCAACCATGGTTGCAATCTCGATTCCCTAATTCATCTCTGAGTGCGTATGTCACTCACAGACAGTGTTTTGGGGACAGCCTGCCCTGATACTGTCCTCTCACTTGGAATAATTTCAAGTAGCTTTGTTAACTTTTGTTCCTATGCATGGTATCTGTAGTCGACAGTGATGACACCACACCGAATAATGACACCAATATCAAAACCCCAGATCAACTTTGCCTGTCGTGTGCCCAATACAATGAAACCAAACTTTTGCTTCGTAGTGTACATTTTACAGAGTACGGGAGGTGAAAATGGCAGTTATCGAAGTTTGATGGAACAAGGATTTTAAGGACTATTATATCAGATGTATGATTTGAATGTTAAAAAATATTTAGCCTTTTACGGAAATACGGTCAAATCTGATGATACAAAATTGCACGATTACGAAGATTTACTGAATATAAATTCATTTCAAACCAATTTGTTTAGCTGTGGTTGTGTTCGCAACGTCATAAATTGGATTTCAGGGTGCATGTACATATGAGGCCCTAGAATTATTATGGGCTATTAGTCACTGGAATTATCTGGACAATTATGTTACTGTGTTTGTTGTCTAACTGCTGACTCAAGGCCATTTGAGGCGATCAGTCTAGTTCTTCTGCGGTCCCATATGCATTAAGGCAGCTGGCCCGTGGCTCATATGGCTACAGGACATAATAATACGCTTTTGGAAGTCGTTAATTTCAATGAGTGGGTAGGGAGGGGAAGGGTATGGAGAGAAAGGAGAGAAACGGAGGGAGGTACGAGGGATAGAGGGAGGGAGGGATGGGGGAAGGGGGGAGGGGGACGGAGGGAGGGAATGAGGGAGGGAGGAAGAACGGAGGGAGAGAAGTAGGAAGGGAGGACAGACGGAGGGAGTCGTAGAGATACGGAGAGAGACTGAGAGAAAGAGGGAGAGATAGAGATAGAAAGAGAGAGGAGGAGAGAGAGTGTGAGAGAGCAGGCAGGCAGGCAGGCAGGCAGGCAGGCAGGCAGGCAGGCAGGCAGGCAGGCAGGCAGGCAGGCAGGCAGGCAGGCAGGCAGGCAGGCAGGCAGGCAGGCAGGCAGGCAGGCAGGCAGGCAGGCAGGCAGGCAGGCAGGCAGGCAGGCAGGCAGGCAGGCAGGCAGGCAGGCAGGCAGGCAGGCAGGCAGGCAGGCAGGCAGGCAGGCAGGCAGGCAGGCAGGCAGGCAGGCAGGCAGGCAGGCAGGCAGGCAGGCAGGCAGGCAGGCAGGCAGGCAGGCAGGCAGGCAGGCAGGCGAGATACATTAAATAACATTTGCCACTTTTTCACACACTTTGACAATTTGTTTTGTAAAGTGTGGTTTTCTGTGTCTATTTTAACCGTTCTGAACACGGCTGTGTCTTTTGCAAATGTCAGTACTTTGCGAGACACCGACGACGAAAGCATGAACTGCTTGTGTTGCGTCTAGAAACAGATTAATGTGCACTTTTCAAACCACTGTGCTATTTTATCTAATCTATTGTGGTGTTTTATCTTAATGATATGATACGCAGTCGATACAACGAACAACCGGTAACTGTATTACCCCAGATTGTATCATGAAATCAGCAGAAGGTTGACTTCAACACTGTAGCTGTTGTTGTAAAGTGATTCTCCTCATTACAGAAGGAGTATGTCTCAGTACCACGGGAATCTCGCCGCCTCCATCGACCCCGCCGCCGGCGACGGCGTCGTACCGAATCCGGGTAACTAACACAACACTCTTAACGCTGTGGTGTAATACTGCATGTAAGAGGAGGTACACTACACGTCAAGTGTAATAAGCTCAAATTTATTTCAATGATAAATCATTGAATTATATCAAACAGACGTTCAGCGTATTGTTTGCTGTTTGTTAAGATACCTCACTCAAATACTATCAAGCTCTTTGTTGCATCTTAATAAATACGTAGGACCTATTCATGCCACAGCATTGTAACGACTTTCCTACTGACCATTGGACGATGATGTACGTCGAACAACAATTTGCCCTCATTTCATGTATATCATAATAACTTGATCAATCTTGTTTTCTAGGTTATCTCAGTGACAGGCTGTTGATGCGTCTGGCCAAACAAATTGGCCCCAACATTTTAGAATTCGGCGTGTACCTTGGCGTGGACGTGGCCACCATTAAATCAAAAAAGGCTGAATCTCTCAATGCCACTGAATGCACATTTGATATTCTCAATATCTGGAAACAGAGCACCGGGAGACCACAGTCAGTGAAAACCTACATGGAACTGATTCAGGCGCTCACTGACTTCGAAAGACAAGACTTAGTACAGTTAGTTCGGATTGGTGAGTAGACGTACTTCAACTGCGAACAACCACAACAGTGAGTATGTTGTGGTTCGTTGTATGTGCACGTATTACTTATAGTCTATACGTCTAAAGTTTATATAATTTCTAGTAACGTCCAACTGGCTTTTTTCTTGCTGTATAATTAATGTTCAAATACGGTCTACAGTGCATGGTTACCGCTCATTTGTGGTACTAGCGATACATGGTCCAATACACTTGTTATTAACCGAACTCAATTGAATATGGTATTGTGTGTTTGTTTGGTGAGTTGGTGACATCGCTATTTCGACAGTGCCACATACATGTAGCTTACCTATATCAATATAGGGCTAAGAGAGTGGATTCGTTCAATGTCATTCACTGCTTTGGAACTTTGCCATTTTACTGTTTGATGGTCGTAAGTTACACGTGTTTCTTAGCCCCTTCATGGTTGACTTATCCTTCATGGTTGAATTATTTACACAGGGTCTTAGCAGATGCCTAACGCGCTAATGCCACATAGGGACAATAGGATTGGATATTATTTGCAGTTATTGACTTGACTTTGGACGAACCTATCGAGTATTGAGCCACATTGTAGACAGAGAGACAGGTGGTTTGTTGTTTACGTTTATTCCACCGGGAAGCCAGATTGCGAATCATATGTGAACAGTTACGGATAGTCAGGGTTAGTGAAGTGTTGGTTGTTAGTGTTAGCACGGACTAGTAATGGTTAGGATTAGTTAGGGTTAGTTCGCGTTACCTAGGGTTAGGAATATTGGAAAGGGCTGGACACGCTTAAGCCTGCCTATAGTAGTTTATAAAAATACGAAATGCAAAGTCGTGACGGGGAAATCACGGCTTGGCGTATAGTAATTGGCGTCCCGACACATTCAAAATGGTTAGCGGAATCAGTTAAAGATCAACACGACATAGCCATGATAATTGTTGGGCTCGGGTTGTCGCTATCTGAATGAGTGTGTTGATCACCGTAGATAAATGTATTGATACAACAGATTGAAGTTGTACACATTGCAGAGTTGGAATTGTTGAAGTAGGGATACCATGCACGTATGATCATTATTCATTATAGAAGCAGAAAAGACGGTTGTGCCAACGACGTACGCCACAGGCAAGCCAACATGCTCAGGTATTTCTTCAATCTTACGGGTGTACCGAAGAAAAACTTCAAATGTTATAGTTTCCACCACCAGATTAAAACATATACCGAGAGTTTAATAAGCATTACGACAAGAAGGTGTATGACGTAGGTGTTGCATTGTCTTGTGAATGTTGTTAACGTTTTACTGAGCCTCACGGATTGTATAATTGGAGGTAGAGTCTCAGACGCTACTGCCACCGACCCACGGAAATCGACGATATAACATCGCCAACACTACCACCCTCAACGTCATGTATCCATCAACTATGACTGTGCTACATCACATTTCATTCAGCTTTACTTTTCATTGATGAATGATACCTATCACCCGTAAACAGTGACTGTGGCTACTATTAGGCCGTTGTGATTGGTTGAACATGACATGTGTATGTTATTGACTGTGTTATTTTAACTCAAAAGATTTATAATCATAAAGCTATACAGCTTTTGTACAAACATGTAACGATATACGCCATGAAACCGGTCAATTAAAGAATACAAATTCTCAAAATAGACTTGTTAACGTATGTATACAAACTATTTCGATTATATTACAGGCAGGAATTTCAATATGGGAATCCCTGTTTTTCAGAGGAGAACAGAAAGCTGAAGGAGAAACTTGAGAAGGAGAAGGAGGAAAAGAGGGCGATCATGGCGTGCAAGGAGGAGGCGGACAGTTCGTTGAATTTGTATTTATTGACTTGAAAGTGGTTAAGCTGAGATACGCAACATGTTTCATGTTGTCGCAATAACGAAAACAAATTGTTATTTTTCTTTGTTCAGCTAGTAATCTGTATGACCGATTTAGCTTTGGAGAAGTTAAATTCATATTTTTGAGGATATTGAACATATAAAATATATCATATCATCAAGTGTTGCCAGGGGTTAAGTTGCCTACGATTACATTTGTTTTGTTTATGGGATGGACAGTGAAACCACATCCAATCACAACACAAGCGGGAAGATGTTTATCAGACCGCATGGTTGAGATAGCTAGCCTGTTTCTCAGCCCATGTACCTTAACTACCTTTATAGCGAATTTCCTCAAGGAAGAGTCGCTAGAGGGCGACACGGTCGTCACAGATCAATGCGCAGAAAGGCAACACTCTCGTCATCTCGCTGTAGTCGTCTGAAGTCGGTCACTCCTAGCGAACGAAATATGATGAGCGCAAAAAATGTAAATTGACTAATATACCAACTTAGCTGTCAATTTCACAGGTGTATCTTTTTCTTTTAGCGCTAAACGTTATATGGTGATGTTACGCTCTATACGACGGAAACTCTATTGAACCGATTTCTCGCGCCCCACGCTGTTCTCAGCCATATTGAAGTTACGTCTCAATGTTCGGACATTTGCATAATGCATATACGTTTATTGCAATGCCCCAGTCATCGTGTCACGTTTTGGCCGTCACGTTTAGCTGCGTTGCGAAACGTGGCGGTACGTGGCTAAATGTAAGCAAACGTGGAACAACGTGGCTAAAACGTGGTAAAACATGACAAAACGTGAACTGGAAATTTTAGTTTTGGACATGTTCAAAATTCGCTGGCTTTTCTCCCACAACGTACTACAGCGTGCAACACTGTGTGGTACAACGTGGCTACAACGTAGCAAAAATGTGGACATAACGTGAACAGAACGCGTGTACTACGTTACACTACGTTTCTCTTACGTTATAGTACGTTACGATACGTTATCGCACGCTATGCTGCGTGGCGGCAACGAGGTATAACGAGACACAACGTGGCGACAGCGACGCTACTGCGCGACAGCAGCGAGGCATACCCTGAGTTTGATCTTCGGTGTCACCTGTCAATGGTGTCACAGCGGGACTACAACGAGGCGACAGCGTGGCTAGCACGTGGCACAAAGTGGCACCATACCGAATTGTTCCAGAACGTGGGGATCAGATATTGAATAGATAAATTAAGATCAGTTTTACCAAGTAACGTTGACTGTCGTTGTCTTACCCACGGTTACATTGGTTTGTTTATGGGAGGCAGGACACCACATCCATTCACAACACTGGCGGGAAGTTGTTTATCAGACGCATGCTCCAGATAGCTATTCCTTTAAGTACCCGATGCAGTATAAGACACGGCCGTACGACAGTGCCGCATGTCTGATCTCTGCCCGAAGTCGTCCTACTGTCATGTTTTCAGACAGTGTCTGACGGAAGGGCGTGTGTGGGTGAAGGTCACTGTTCTACTGTCTCAACGAGATTGGGGGTGTCAATACAATACGCGATCTCATTGGCTATCGGGCGCACCGCGTCGGATATGACAACAGTGCATGTTGCATTGATCACATCAGACACCAGATAGTTTCCGATGTGATGACAAAATGTGAATGTTGCCATAGTAACACATCCGACACGACACTGTAGTACGACGGTGTATGGTGGTTTATCGGGCGGTGACACCAGTGTGAGAAAGGCTACCGTGTCACCATCTAGTGGTAGTCATCTCAAGACATTCGCTGACAGCGCGTGGAACATTATAAAAACAAAAATATAAAATGATTGCAACAGCGGGACTACAACGAAAAAACCGAATAGAACAGTGTGGTCTACTCGATTTGTAAATAATTCACCGATGATCATCATAATTTATGTTTAACATTAATTTAGTTTAAATGTAAACGTTTACTTTATTCCATTCAGACGATGTTATGCCTCTAAAACTCAGATTCCAGGTTTTAAGCATAGAGGCATATGATAATAATATACATTATTATTATTGCTATTACTATCATCGTCATTATTACTATTATTATTACTTTTGTTATTGCATGTTTCAGAGAAAATTTCTGACGTCGTGAAAAGATTGCAGAGATTGGAATTGAAAGAAAAGGGTATGCGTGGATCAACAGGTGTACCAAAATAGATTAATCATATCGGTAGAGTTAGTTAACTTGCTGAACCATGTCCTATTCCCTGCAACGTTTTGAACGCTACCAACAAATAATATCAGACATCTACCACCAGATGGTGACACTGTGGACAATCAGAACGAGGCTCTTTATTAATTATGTCATAAACCAGTAATGATTACTTTAATTGTGTTGATATGTTTAAATAATATAGGTCACTGTATAAGACATTAAGTAAAAACGTTAATCTTAGTGTTAGTCTTTAACAATGTGTAATTATTCTTGATGAACCCGTATTGTCAACAGTGAACGCCATTCGGAATTATGAGAAGCGAGCATGCTTCCAAAAGATATTTCGTAGAGGAAACTACCCACTCAGCAATCATGCTATGACATTTTGCACTCCCAATCTTCGTTATTACGTTATTAATTCAAATTGTTAGCATGCTGAATTGTCGCCCTACACCTAATTAGTAATATGACGAAGCACACGTTTGTTTTCGTTGTTCCGTTGTTTAATATGTCAGTGAAAACCGCCATTTTTTCTATTTCAGCGGAGACGGAAGAGAGAATAAAGGTTCTTACGTCTGCTGCAACGCCCCGTAAGTTCCGGTTTGGTTTGGTTACACGTTTCCCTGTGAAGACCTAGAAACTTTTTTTATTTCTCAATGTATTTGTATTTCCCTGCAGTGCGTTTAACCCCTAAATAAGTACAACAACACGTCAGACTTTTCATAATTCTCGGGAACCTAACGCGTTGATATATGTGTTTAGAATAACCATTTACAGGTTCAATTATTAAACCTTAAAACATGTAGATTACTAGGAAAACCTATTTGAAGCCGCGATATTCAAGTTCGTTTGACAGCGCAATTTCAGTGGAAAAACTGACGTCATGTGTTCTTACCCTTACCAGTTAGTCCTTCTCCGACGTCTCCTTTGAGATGCTCGGTGAACTTTATACTTCGACAAATCATTTATTGGCATTAGTTTTGGCAAAAATAATTATATTCACAACTGATTCTACAATTGTGAATGATATGCGTTGTTTATATGTATATTGTTAGCTGGTTATATCCTCAGTGTCATAACTAAAATAAAAGTTTTACCGTCGTCGAAATTATTTTGTTGCTTAATTTGGTTAAATATATTGGGTATCCGACGTCACAGCGTGGCGCTTAGGCTGTTGGTCACTCTACTCGCCCTGGGGTCGGGCAGCTCATAAAAGGCCTTTGTAACACAGCATACCTTTTTAACCACTAATGTGAAACAGTTAGTTGTCGTTGCAAATGTTTAGTTTGTATTGAATCCTTACAGCGACATGCGCGGTATCGATACATCTTGCGTCGTTAAGATATATATGATATGAAATGTTGAGAAAACTAATTTCTCTTTTACACTAGTGTCTGCATGTCACTTTGTTTTGTTGTGTCTTTGTTTGTTTTGTTGTGTCTTTGTTTGTTTTGTTGTGTCTTTGTTTGTTTTGTTGTGTCTTTGTTTGTTTTGTTGTGTCTTTGTTTGTTTTGTTGTGTCTTTTTGTTGTCACGCATGTTGTTTGTTTTGTTGTCACGCATGTTGTTTGTTTTGTTGTCACGCATGTTGTTTGTTTTGTTGTCACGCATGTTGTTTGTTTTGTTGTCACGCATGTTGTTTGTTTTGTTGTCACGCATGTTGTTTGTTTTGTTGTCACGCATGTTGTTTGTTTTGTTGTCACGCATGTTGTTTGTTTTGTTGTCACGCATGTTGTTTGTTTTGTTGTCACGCATGTTGTTTGTTTTGTTGTCACGCATGTTGTTTGTTTTGTTGTCACGCATGTTGTTTGTTTTGTTGTCACGCATGTTGTTTGTTTTGTTGTCACGCATGTTGTTTGTTTTGTTGTCACGCATGTTGTTTGTCCAGTGAAAGGGGAGAGTGACGACAATGCCAGGCGCCGGAGACTTCAGGTCCTGCAATTACTGAAAGACTTCAACGATCCACAGTTGTGGCGCCACGTGTCGGCTTCGGTCGTTGTCGACGGGGAGCTGGACATCAGCAATGTCATCAAGACCAGAGACGTTGCCAATCTGGAATGGCTACTAAAATCGGGTGTAGCAAATGATCTCCGTAAGCTTGAGTGAGTACAGGACCGAGTCAGTTGTGTCAGTGTCTGTCTAATGGTATGTTGTATTTCCAGTCGGACCAATGGCTATACTGACTTGCAGCAGTCATGAATATTCCAGTAGTCACCGATACAGTAGAAGTAACCAAATAATTACACAGCTTAGATGTTCGACTATGGACATAGCCATTAGGGTAGGAGGTTGGGAATTAGCCCATGTGATACGATAGGCTTAACGAAACCTTTCTCAATATGAAACAAGAACATAATTCCTAGGTAAGTTATTTACAATACCTGTGTCTTGTTCCCCTAACGCATAAAGATAGCGAAATGGTTCTAAAACACATGTTGAGAAACTTGACTTTGTATGATTGGTTGAACAATAATTTTGTGTAAAAATTAATGATATGTTTGTTTTGACACAAGTGTCAAAATAGAGGTGTGGTTGTGAAATAACAAACCAGAACACCCTAATTACATCAAGTAATATTGATAACGCCAAAACGATAGTCAACATTCGAAAGCTTTTAAAGCGTGTTTAAAAAATGTCCGGATGGTAACTAACCTACCACGAAAAAGGGAAATAGGCTGATGTAAGTGCATGATCCTACCACACGCGTATTGACAGACGAGGAATCGTCATAATCGAGGTGAAACTTCATACAATACAAATTAACGGCATCAACATGTGTAAAAGTAAGACAGTTTATTACCAAGTAACATTAAGAATGCACAATGAATTGTTGTTGTCACCAATTAATAATGTGTGGTAGTCGTATCAATGAATAGTTGGTTTAATGGACAATACGGAGGTGGGAGTCATAACTTGAGACAAGGACGATTCGTTTTAACGTGCATGAATTCATAAAATTCGGGCAACCCTTCCGCTCGCCCCACCCCCTCACCCCCTCTCCCCCGGCTAGCTACGAAACAATTATTGCATATTGGACGTACGCTGTGATTCAACATATCAACACCTTTTCGATTTATTTAATATTAACTCAGTACTAGATCTATATGGTAATCCACCAAAACACCAGTTGTTATACATAATACCGCTTAATTACAGATTTAACATAATAACCATGTTCAGCAATGAGAATCGCTCTAGCGAATGACACAGAAACTTATGTGGCGACTCTGGTCGACAGATGGAGCCGCGATAAAATAATTAGCATAGATGTTGTCGTCTGCTTTTAGAACGAGAATATTTGGTAGACGTGATGTTTTGTTGCGAACAGGCTTCATCAGGTTTGGTTGTGGTTATCATATGTGTAACTCTAATCAGTTCTGCACTTGCACATGTATCACCCATAAGGTGTCATAATGACATCAGTTAATATATAGCATTACAACAGTTGTTGCAGTACTTGAATAATTATATCTCAGAATATTCCCGCTAAAATATTGAAACACTCGTAAAAAGGTGAAATGAGGCAACACATAACTTGGTCTTTTGAGTCAATAATTAATCTCATTGTAATTGCTTTTATTAAAATCCTAAATAAGGGTAATTAGAAATTATATTTATATACCAAAAGCTCAAATGAACGGATGATAGCGTTATTTTGTTAAGTTTTAAGTTTAACCTTCTGATTATACCTTAATATTTAGTTTATCAGTTGTGGCAAGGAAGGGGCACTGCCACTGTTATGCCAACTTACCCCTTATATATACTTTCTATTTCTCCAAGTTATAATACTTTCAGAATAAATTAATAATGCAGGCATACACATTAAGTAACTCTTTGTATTTAGGTTTTATTTATCAACATCAACTAATTAAAACTATTTCAATATTGTGTTCTACACAATTTTAATGTGGATATATTTGACACATATTGTATGCTTTATGGAGAAAAGGGAATTCGTTTTTTAATTAAATGGTTATATTCAATATAAAAACTGAATGAGGATGAACATCATTGTGAAATGTTATTTACCTAAGAAAACATTGTCTATAGTATAATAAAAAGTAAGGCATTCTCCCATGTTAATTCATATCTTAGGTGCTGAACTTTGTCGAATATAAAAATAAGTGAAACAATTACTAGTAATGCTGAACATACAATAACTACGTACCTACAAAACATAATATGTGCTGTTTATCTAATTTGGACCAGACGGTATCAATTGGAAATTGTTACACAACAAAGGAATGGGCACCTGAACTATTATTTATAAATAACACAATCCGTTTTTTCTCTCATTCACCCACTCTACACCATTGACCACAACATATAATTTTGTTGGCACCTGAAACAGGTAGGCCTAATTATAAGTGATTCTAGGTAGGGTGGTATTTCTGATTTTATTTACAGGTAAATAGCCTTAGCTGGTTTACAAAACTGCTACACTATCGTCAGTATGTAGTTAGGTATTGTGAGAAAAGAGCTTTTAGAATGCCATACAATTGGTTGATTTGACACTATTATAAATATAACTTCCAGTCACCTTCACAAATTCAAGTAAACCACATCCACATGCATCAAGCAAGCGTGTATCTGGTGTGCTTAGTTCATTTTAGTTTTAATAGTATTATAATAATATAAATATCTCTTATAGTGCTACATCCAAATAATTCTTCTGGAGCAGTTTACAATGTCGAATTTGTTAATGTAAAAAATAAATATAAAAAATAATAATGCAAACAGCAGCATTATTATTAATTAAACTCAGCTGTATTTTTACTCTAAAACTAAATAAGTAAATATAAAATAAGTGTAAATTATTAAAATATTAATATTCTTAAAATAATAGTTTAATTGTAATAATACTAATAATAAACTATTAATCCATGCAATGTTTTAATAATATTGTAATAATATAAATACCTCATATAGTGCTACATCCAAATATTTCTTCTGGGGCAGTTTACAATGGCGAATTGGTCAATATAAAAAAACATAAAAAAATAATGTAAACAGCAGCATGACTACTAATTAAAATTAGCTTTATTTTGACTCTAAAACTAAATAAGTAAATAGAAAAAATGGCAAATTACTAAAATAATAACTTAATTTTAATAATATTAATAAACTATTAATCCATGCAAAGTTTTATAATCCAAAATTTAAATATCATAAAAATAAATAAATGCAGATACAGTAAATTATTCGTTCTTACTCATTATGACGCATCCATTCACCATTCGTGTTTATTAATATAAACTCACATCAAAGAACTGACTTTGTGTAAGTAAAGGTAATACAATAAACCAATAATAACACCCAATTAATTTGTCGTCATTAAAATCTTATATAAAGTCAATAGTTTGTTGAACTGGCGAACTTGGTTTTTTCGTTGTCGCGTATTGAGGTTAGTTTTATGACATTTTACTTAAATGAACCGATCGCCCAGTGAGAAATATATTACAAAGTTACAAAATCAAACTTCCTCTCGACCAATGGGAATTCGCCACGAAATGTCAGCGAGTCGCAGATTTCATTTCGTCTGCCGCGTGACGACTTCACTTCTGGATTATGTCGTTTATAAATGTCGGATTTACACAAAGTCGAGATGATTTGTTGTGTTATTTGAAGTGTTTAGTTGAGTAAAGAAAGAGACAAACGAGTCACAGCCAGTGTTTCTCCTTACAGCGTTGGCGGCGGCGACGACACTGAGATTGACGTGTTCAGGGACGTGACGACTGTCAGAAGACTCTGTACCGGCCTCTGTCAACTGAAGACGTTGACAGGTTTATGGTAAGTAGAAGACGTTGTCAAAGTTAGTGTAAGTAGACACAACTAGAATCAACAGAGTAGCGACAAGTTGACATTGATGATGTCCACAACCTGTCAACTTCTCACGACAAGGTCAAAGCTGTACCGTTGACGGCGTCTGTTGTCTCTTACAGGATGTTCCACTGTCAACTGACGGACGAGGGGTTCGGTGTCTTGGCGGCGACACTGAGTGACAACTGTCGGAAGTTAGAAGTTCTCTGGTAAGTAAAACACGTCAGTGACAGACACTAATTACCCGCCGTCTTCTAATCCACCCCATATTATATTCACCCTCAACAAAAGTTGTTTATTTTTAAGTTTCTACAAAACTCGTCATCAGCGTCTGTGAAAACGTCACCGATTTGTTGACAAGTCGAACCAGTTCAAAGTTTAACGACATTTTATTGATACGACGCGTTTTAATTGAATTGTTTTAATCGATTTCACAGAGTTAATTTGTTGAGTCTTTGAAATAAACAAAGTTTTGTAGTAAAAAGACAAGTCGTGTTTAATTTCAGGTGTGAATCAAAACGTGTTTAATTTCAGGTGTGAATCAAAACGTGTTTAATTTCAGGTGTGGCGAGAACGAGATCGGTGACAAGAGCGAGACAGTCGTGACGTCATTGATGGAGAAGAAGACAGAGTTGACATTAAGGTGAGTAATAAATGTTTTGTCATCGACTCGTCCTGTCCCGCTTTTGTTGACGTCTCGTGTGACACCCGTAATTAATTACACGACAGTTGTAACGTCGATGTAAGTAAAGACGTGAAGTAATCGTTGGTTCTAATCTGTGTAATCGACCGAAGTAACTAATTATTGACGACGTCTCATATTTCTCTTCTATTTATCAGCCTCGAGAGATGTCGCCTGTCACCGGTCGTCGCTGAGAGACTCGAGAGACAATTTAGAGAGAGAATGCCCTTCGTGGTAAGTAGATTAACTGTGACAGCGTCTCGGGGCAATCACAACCAACTACCCCGGTCACGTGACATGGCAATAAGCACCCATCGCTGTGACCCGAAACGTCACAAACTGACGTCATATCAGGGGCCACAAACCCACGTTGATTAAACACCGACTTTATTCAACTTGATGGCCCAAAAAGGGTTCAACAGCCCGAATCCCAGATGTCGCGGTTCTGGGTGTTTATCTCCGTTTAATTTTAGATTGTCCTGATTTACGTTTTGGGGCCACAAACTGTGACGTGGCGACATCTAGCGTATATCGGGTTTTAGGCCCTATTTAGTATCAATATGAGTTTGTATAAAAAAAGTTCAAAGTCGTCGAATCTGCCGATAGAAAGCACGAATTTAGCCCGTGGACGTTTTGAGTTGACCGGTCGATTGTGGACAGCGAAAAGACCAACGTTGACGGCTTCAGAAGTTCAGTAAATGAGTCGGTCGAGACAAAGCTTTATTTTCTGTTTGTAGCCGTTGCAACGTGGACAGCGAGTGACCAACAGTGAGTGACCAACGTGGCGGAGACAGCGTGGACAAGGTCAAGGGCAAGTTGACAGTCGGAGACAACTGAACTGAGGGACCAAGATTCAGACAGGGACAAACACCTCTATGTATATATCAATTATTTTATTCTTGCGATTTATATATTTATTATTGAGTGCGTTAGTTTCTGTAGTTAGATAGTGTATAGAGTGTGTTGTAATTGCGACTTATATTGTTTGTTTTCTGTAGATATTTATCGATTTATGTGGCACTGAATTATGTAAACAAACCCTCATTATCGCCCACGTGTTCTCGTTGCGGCAGTTTTTGTTCAACGCAAAATATTTCCAATTTACAAACAAAGTGAACAAACGTTTGCAAATTATCTACCAACTTTGAGTTAATATGAATCATTTTATAATTTGGATTCAATTCAGTTTTACGAAATTAATCTTTGTTCAGTATTTACGTTAATAATGTCAAAGACCGGTTGTGTCAATATTTTACAAAAAAGCTGCCGCAGTCAGGATTTCGTACACGCACGAACAAAAATTACTAGATCGAAAGCCATTCCTCTGAAATCTCGCCTTCTTAACAAGAATAACTCACTTAATCTATTTCAATGAACTTTCTGATCTTGCACTTTTCCCCCCAACACGTTGGGCCATAATATTATATCGATTTACACTGCACAGGCAGTGGCATCTTTTTGATTTTATTACATTTGTTTTTAAATATATCTTCTACAGTAGTCTTTATATGTATCTAGCATAGTGCATATATTATGTAAGTGTTTATTATTGTATACAAATTGTTATAGATCACTATTTATTTACGCGTGTACTTGTTCGTGTATTTGTACTTTTATATTTATCAAATGTACATTAAAAATATGAATTAACAAACTGTACTTGTTTGTGTATATGTCACACAATCTGCAGCCATTTAAGTGATCTGTCATCTACACCCATTGCTCTGGCCAAACGACACACTGCGTAGGTTCTGTAAGAGACATTGTTTAGTAAATGTTCATTTGTTTGACCTGACTTCAAGTTACGCGAGTAACCCGATCGAGTAACGTGGGTAACTGTCGAACATCCAAGATCCTACGTTCCTCCCAGACTAAACTCAGTTGTACGACAGTGACAAGGCAGGGAAAGGAACAGTTGGGACAAGTCACCCACCTTGTATGTTAGACACGTGCCACAGTAAAAACACGTTCGCGAAATGCAATCGTTACCCCCTCCTCCCCACCCGAATGGTAGCCACCGCTTACACAGATGACAGCTACAAACACGCACGCACACAATAATTCAACGAAATTAACGCCGTCTCAAAATCGTTGACAATCGGCAAAATCCCGGAATGGATGGATAATGACTGAAATCCCAGTGACGTGGGCCCAGATTCGGCAAAATTGATATGCAAGCGCAGTCCCGCTGTCGCGCTTACATTTTTCCGATCGGTAAAAACGTTCCGATTGACGTTTCTGCGCATGCGCAATAAATGTAAAATCATCAATGTCCAGCGAAATAACAAAGTATTTTCGGTATAAATGCCACGAGCTGTTCGTTAACTCTCCTGTGGTGATTAGTGTGAAGAGTTTCTTAAAATGTTCAATGCAATAACATTTTACGTTTTTTATAAATCACTGTCACGGATTATGACGCACTACAGCCACGTGATTTACGCTTGCTATAAAAATAAGCCTCAAAACTTGTTTGCCTCGTGTTAATTTGCAACAAATTACTTTGCTGAGAGGTCATATACATCCTAACGAACAGCCGTAGTATTTATACCATAAATGCTTTGTCTTTTCGCTGCATATTGAGGATTTTACACATTTCGCGCATGCGCAGAAACGTCAGTCGGAACGTTTATAACGCCGGAAAAATGTAAGCGCTACACCGCTTTGATCTGCTCTGACGTAACGTTAGTGACATACGTCACGCCCCAGTCGTGATTCCTCATAAAGGAAACTGGCCGGCCACCGACGCGGTCCCAGATTCGGCTGATTTATGCCAAATCATAAGTCCGTATCTGGGACCACGACGTGGATCATTCTGATTTGCAGGCTTATATGTCCACATTGGGAATGCAACACAATCGTATGGCATAGAGTAAATACTACGGAAAGTTGACAGCAATTCCCAGAACGAATTCCCGGTATCGTGATCCCAGATTCGGCACGAATCTGGGATCGCGACGGCAGCGGGCCCTGATTCCCGTTGTCACTAACATAGTTTCTGTTATTAATACATCAAGTATTCCAATACGATTGCAATTAAGCACTTGTTTAATACACGCGCGGTACGTGTCTTGAGGAATCTCGGCCCGAGCGTGACGTATGTCACCAACGCTATGTCAGAGCAGATAAAAAATATTCATTGCGCTTGCGCGCGTATGCGAGGCATGCGTTTTGCCGAATCCGTGCCCATATCGCCGGTACAATGCCCTTTGCAATACGGTATTACGCGCATCCTTGTTTTGAGTATCGCCGTTACCATAATCCCGACCGCTAGCGACGTTATCTAATTAAGCCCGGTGTACACTACACAACTTTTGTTGCAAATTTAGGCAACTGTAAATACTTGCGAAACATTTTCTTTCGTTGCCCTAACCAACGCAACAAACGTCTGGCAGATTCGAACATTGATTTACTGTGACCGACGAATCGACAAACTCGCGGAGTTGCTAGTA
Organism: Oasisia sp. SBJ-2009; assembly: GCA_964017155.1. Classification (NCBI taxonomy): domain Eukaryota; kingdom Metazoa; phylum Annelida; class Polychaeta; order Sabellida; family Siboglinidae; genus Oasisia; species Oasisia sp. SBJ-2009. Next base: position 47,450,918 of record OZ024864.1, on the reverse strand, counting down.
GAATAACGCAAATGTGAACATACAGATATATTTGGCAAGCACCGCTAGCTGTGTGGTTCTGGTACGCCCCTTTCTCGTCATTTCTTGCGAATGTCTGGCTTAGCCGTGTTATGTTTTGTACGCCGTCCGTCCGTCCGTCCGTCCGTCCGTCCGTCCGTCCGTCCGTCCGTCCGTCCGTCCGTCCGTCCGTCCGTCCGTCCGTCCGTCCGTCCGTCCGTCCGTCCGTCCGTCCGTCCGTCCGTCCGTCCGTCCGTCCGTCCGTCCGTCCGTCCGTCCGTCCGTCCGTCCGTCCGTCCGTCCGTCCGTCCGTCCGTCCGTCCGTCCGTCCGTCCGTCCGTCCGTCCGTCCGTCCGTCCGTCCGTCCGTCCGTCCGTCCGTCCGTCCGTCCGTCCGTCCGTCCGTCCGTCCGTCCGTCCGTCCGTCCGTCCGTCCGTCCGTCCGTCCGTCCGTCCGTCCGTCCGTCCGTCCGTCCGTCCGTCCGTCCGCCCGCCCGCCCGCCCGCCCGCCCGCCCGCCCGCCCGCCCGCCCGCCCGCCCGCCCGCCCGCCCGCCCGCCCGCCCGCCCGCCCGCCCGCCCGCCCGCCCGCCCGCCCGCCCGCCCGCCCGCCCGCCCGCCCGCCCGCCCGCCCGCCCGCCCGCCCGCCCGCCCGCCCGCCCGCCCGCGTGCGTGCGTGCGAGCGTGGTGGCGGTGCAAGGCACGACTGCATTACTTCAATCTAAATTTTGTTGTTGTCTATATTTATTTCATATTTGTCGTGTAGTGTGTAAAGACAACCTTTCGTGTTTTGCCCTTCCACAAATGGCACGCGCGTACAGTAGGTAGTAGGATGTTGACGGCCTATACAGTTGCGCTAAAATCATCCTCTGCGATAGAACTGGAGAAAGTATTAAAAATTGAATTATATAATTGTATCATGAAGCTGGCGAGAAGCCCGCGCATCTGTCATGTTTGCAAATTATCTACATACTTTGAGTTAATATGAATCATTTTATAATTTGGATTCAATTCAGTTTTACGAAATTAATCTTTGTTCACTATTTACCTTAATAATGTCAAAGACCGGTTGTGTCGATATTTTACAAAAAGCTGCCGCAGCCAGGATTTCGTACACGCACGAACAAAAATTACTAGATCGAAAGCCATAACTCACTTAATCTATTTCAATGAACTTTCTGACCTTGCACTATTTCTCACAACACGTTGGGCCATAATATTATATCGATTTACACTGCACAGCAAGCACGAATTTAGGCCTTGACACCTTTTTTGACATTTTTCTGTAAATAATTATATATTATACAGTTGTTTTTGTGTATATAGCAAAGTGTATGTATGTAATTGTTTATTGTTGTTTACAGACCTGTTGTCAATAAATCATGATGCATTAGTTTTTATTCAAATTATTTATATATACATGTACTTGTTTTTGTATTAGGTGTATATTTTTGTATCTCACTATCTGTCATTGTACGTTAACTGAAGCACGTAAATAAAATATTAATTAGTAACTGTACATGTTTGTGTATGTCATACAACCTGCAGCCATTTAAGTGACCTGTCATCTACACCCACTGCTCTCGACAAACGACACCGCATGGTTTCTGTACGACACATTGTTTAGTAAATGTCCATTTGTTTGAGCTGACCTCAGGTGATGTTGTACGCACTGTGGCGACATTCTCCCACACTAAACCCACTTATATTAGGCCGACTTCGATTGAGCTAAGCGAGGAACCTGTCGAACATCAAAGATCCTATGTTGTACGGAAAGGGAACAGTTGGGACAATTCACCCACGTTGTGTGTTAGACACGTGACACAGTAAAAACACATTGGCGAATGCAATCGTTACCCCCTCCTCCCCACCCGAATGGTAGCAACCGCTTACACAGATGACAGCTTATACTGATGACAGCTACAAACACGCACGCACGCACGCACGCACGCACGCACGCACGCACGCACGCACGCACGCACGCACGCACGCACACAATAATTCAACGAAATCAACGCCGTCTCAAAATCGTTGACAGTCGCCGCAATCCCGGTGACGTGGGCCCAGATTCGGCAAAATGCATATTTATATGCAAGCGCAGTCCCGCTTTTATCTGGTCTGACGTAACGTTAGTGACATACGTCATGGCACAGTCGGGATTCCCGATAACCGGCCGGTCACCGACGCAGGCCCAGATTCGGCTGATTCATTCCGGCCAGTGTGGTTTATACAATCCGCATACTGATTACAGCAGTGTTCGCTAGATGGTGGATCGTACGGGCCACACATCAAACAGTGCTGCCACCTAGGGATTAACAGGTATAATAAATCACGTTGTAGAACCCCAAAACTGGGTGAAAACTCAACACTATTCCTACCTCTGTCTGTCTGTCTGTGCATGCGTGCATGGGTGCCTGTGTGTGTGTGTGTGTGCGTGCGTGCGTGCGTGCGTGCGTGCGTGCGTACGTGCGTATGTGTGTGTGTATGCGCGCGCGCGAGCGCGCGTGCGTTGTGGCGGTGCAAGGCAGGACAGTGCAAATGCCAGTCCCAAATTCAAGACAGATACTCGACTGGTGGGATTCCCAATATAATAACCCATTCATGCCCTAAACATTGTACGTAACATGAACAGCGTATGGCTGAAATCACCACAAAACCCGGAGGCCGACTACACTGCCGTTGGGCGATTTCTTCGGTTAACGGTAAAAGAGGGTTTTTGAAATGCATGTGACTGAGGTAGGTTATGACGTCATCAGTCGGAGTGACTCTTTGGCGCGCGAGGATGCTGCAATGTGACTATGACATTATTTATGCAATCGCATTGAACACACCTTTATTAGGCAGTTAGCGCGTTAAAGCAATGTCATCAAATCTCAAAAGACACGCGTTCACCGTCTGCCAATTTATCGTTGGAGTCTGTCATCAGTTTGGTGAAGCCGCCCTGTTTGTTGGCGACAAGTACACACTGTGCGTAGACGGCTCTAGAGGGCCGAGACCTGTAGGATTCGGCCGCGCTACCGCATCGCAGGGCGGAGTGTCGCTGAAGCTCCGGCTCAACCCACCCAGGATGAATTTGGTTCGACTACCGGAGATGTTGGCGAGCCTCAACGATGGTGCAATTGGACGCTTGGTTCTTGCATTACCTTTTCACGTACAATTGGATGTTGGGCAATTTGATTACCCTCTCTGGCGCATTTGGATGCTAGATTACACTCTTTGATGCAATTGGATGTTTGGCTTCTAGACTACATTATCTGGTAGAATTGGATGTTCAGGTACAATTGAATGTTCGGCCTCTAAACTTCTTATTCTGGTACATTCGGAGTTTGACTCCTAGACTACCTTTCCTGGTGCAATTCGATGTTTGGCCCCGTAGACTATATATGTTCCTGGTGCAATTGGACATTTAACCCCTAAACTACGTACTTTTCTGGTGTAATTGGATGTTTGCTGCCTAGACCACACTTTCTGGTACAATGGGATGTTTCGCCCCTAGACAACCTTCTCTGAACCAGGTGTGTAAGGCGTGGGTATAGACTTCAGGTCGCCGGAGTGTCTCCCAACGACACGCTCTTTCTTGAAACATGTTCACGACGTCTTAGAAGCTGAGACGAAGATACAACATAACTGCAGTAGCTGCCCATGTAGTCGACTGAACCACGGCGCTGTAGTGACGCAGTGGCTCACGGTAGAGACTTCGCACTCTCTACTAAAGAGGACCCGGGTTTGAATCATGTGCTGCCGTGTAAAATCATTGAGCAAGTTTTGTTCACTCTTCATCAATAAGTAAACTGACAGTCACACGGACCAAGAAGTAAACTGACAGTCACACGGACTAATAAGTAAACTGACAGTCACATGGACTAAGAAATAAACTGACAGTCACCCAGACCAATAAGTAAACTGACATTCACACGGCTCAAGAAATAAAGTGACAGTTTGTAGAGCGCAGTGGCTCAGGGGTAGACCTTCGGACTCTCGAGTACGAGAACCCGGGTTCGAATCCTGGCTGCGGCGTTAAAACCTTGGGCAAGTTTTTTCACTCTACATTGCTCCAGTTCACTCAGCTGAATTAAATGAGTACCTGGCTATAGACAGTGGTGGATATGTGTACGAGCAGCCTTCGCGCATTAATTGTAGCATATGGCTGGATGCTTCCCAGAGAAGCCGAGATGGTGTCTGAGTGAACAGGTCTGTCAGGGAAGTAAAGTGTAAAGCGCTTTGAGCGGTCCTGAGGATTGGATATTGCGCTATATAAGAACTGCCTTTACCTTTACTTTACAGTCACACGGCCTAAGAAGTAAACGGACAATCACACGGACCAAGAAGTAAACCGACAGTCATATGGACCAAGAAGTAAACGGACAGTCACACGGACCAAGAAGTAAACCGACAGTCACATGGACCCAGAAGTAAACTGACAGTCACACGGACCAAGAAGTAAACCGACAGTCTCACGGACCAAGAAGTAAACTGACAGTCACACGGACCAAGAAGTAAACCGACAGTCATATGGACCAAGAAGTAAACCGACAGTCTCACGGACCAAGAAGAAAACTGACAGTCACACGGACCAAGAAGTAAACCGACAGTCACACGGACCAAGAAGAAAACTGACAGTCACACGGACCAAGAAGTAAACCGACAGTCTCACGGACCAAGAAGTAAACTGACAGTCACACGGACCAAAGAGTAAACTGACAGCCGCATGGACCAAGAAGTAAACGGACCGTCACACGGACCAAGAAGTAAACGGACAATCACACGGACCAAAGAGTAAACTGACAGCCGCATGGACCAAGAAGTAAACGGACCGTCACACGGACCAAGAAGTAAACGGACAATCACACGGACCAAAGAGTAAACTGACAGCCGCATGGACCAATAAGTAAACTGACAGTCACACGGACCAAGAAGTAAAGTGACAGTCACACGGACCAAGATGGAAACGGACAGTCACACGGACTAAGAAATAAACTGACATTCACACGGACCAATAAGTAAACTGACAGTCACACGGACCAAGAAATAAACTGACAGTCACACGCACCAAGATGTAAACGGACGGTCACACGGACTAAGAAGTAAACTGACAGTCACATGGACTAAGAAATAAACGGACGGTCAAACGGACCAAGATGTAAACGGCCAGCCGCACGGACCAAGATGTAAATGGACAGTCACACGGATCAAGAAGTAAACGGACGGTCACTCGTACCAAAAGTAAATGGACAGTCACACGGACCAAGATGTAAATGGACAGTCACACGGATCAAGAAGTAAACGGACGGTCACTCGTACCAAAAGTAAATGGACAGTCACACGGACCAAGATGTAAATGGACAGTCACACGGATCAAGAAGTAAACGGACGGTCACTCGTACCAAAAGTAAATGGACAGTCACCCGGACCAAGATGTAAATGGACAGTCACACGGATCAAGAAGTAAACGGACGGTCACTCGTACCAAAAGTAAATGGACAGTCACACGGACCAAGATGTACATGGACAGTCACACGGATCAAGAAGTAAACGGACGGTCACTCGTACCAAAAGTAAATGGACAGTCACACGGACCAAGATGTAAATGGACAGTCACACGGATCAAGAAGTAAACGGACGGTCACTCGTACCAAAAGTAAATGGACAGTCACACGGACAGTTTGAACTGTGTAACCAACACAAGAACTCAAGTGAAAAGTGGCACACACGTTTGATCTTCTCGCAGTGTAGAAAGCATGAGGTCAAAGGTGACCATCACGACAATTGAAGGGAGAGTGACAGCATCTATGTGCAGAACTGACCGAGCAGTAATTTGTAATGGGAAGTGTGTTGCTTAGAACGTGGAAAAATTATATTAAGCACTAAAGGGTATTGCAGTTAAATCTGCTCTCTTCTGCATTATCGCCAATAAATTTTGTTTTGAAACTGGATGCTTCCTTTACCACGTGAACGTGTTGCAGGCAGATGCTTTCAAATTGTTTAATAAAGTAACTAAACACACTTTGGCAGACAGTAAACCTTCAACATGCATGTTCTAGTCATAATTACGTAATAATTATAATCATAATCGTAGCATTTCTATAGCGCTGTTCCAACGTTCGTTGCTCACAGCGCTGTACAGAATGTTCTTATAAATAAATAAGTCTTTAATTTTACTTTAAACGTAGCAGTGGACATAGGTGACAATGTCAGATGATGCGGTAGTGCATTCCTTAGACTTGGGGCTGCCACGCTGAAAGCTCTGTCACCCCAGCGACGCCTTGTGCGTGGCACACACAATAAATTGTGTTCGCTGGAGCGCAGCGACCTAACCGGCTGGCGGCGGCTTACACAGTGTGCAATGTAGTCAGGTGCTTGGCCATTCAATGCTCGGTGAGTGAGTAGCAGGATCTTGAACTCAACTCGCACCGCTATCGGCAGCCAGTGTAACTTCTTTAGCAATGGTGTAGCATGGCTATATCTCATAGCGCCGTCGATCAAGCGGGCTGCCCAGTTTTGTATTTTCTGAAGCCGTTGCGTTTGCTTCAGAAGCAGTCGATAGAGCAGTGCATTGCCAATATCCCGTCACGGTGTGTGTGGTCGTACAGTCACTGCGCGTGTTGTTAATAGTGCATGTTTGGCAACGATAGCTTCAATGGTTTCATTGTACGTTTCAACAGCATAGTTCGTGTCAGACATGTGCTTTGACAGTAGCAACGATCGGATATCCTCACATAACGCTGTGGTACTGATACGTTTGTAGCATCGAGTCGTCGTTGTTACTTGGGTGTTAGGTGGTGTCGTAAGTCGCAGTGTGCAATAAATTGCCGAATGGTCTGACATGTGCGGAATGTCTATCCATTATTGTTCAGAAATGTATTAGATGACCGAGTGATTAGAAGATCGATGGTGTGCCCGGCAACATGTGTTGGGCCCTCTACGTGCTGTTTGAGATCTGCAACTTCCAAAAGATCGAGGAAACGCCTGGTGTCATTGTTTGATATATTGTCCATATGAAAGTTAAAATCACCAGCAACCAATACATTTGGGGTGTCCATTGCCATAATGTCCATCAGCTGGGAAAATTCTGCCAGGAATTCCGAGGTTGTATAACCATTTTTGGTGTTAGGCGGAGGGCGATAGACGACGATGAGACGAGTCGATTGAGAGCCATTGCTGATATGCAGACCCATCAATTCGAATGTCTTTGCATTTGGTATATCAAGTTGTCGCGTCACGAAGGTAGATTTGTAGACGACAGCAACACCACCACCGGTGCCGTGCGCTCTCGGGACATGTAGCAGTTGGTAGCCAGCAGGTGTAATACGACCAGTAGAGATGGAGTCGTTGGTACTCAGCCACGTCTCTGTTATGGCGCGTATGTCAATGTCATTGTCCCCAATGAGGTCGCATATCACGGTTGCTTTTCCAGCTTGCTTCGTCACATACAGATCTGGCGTTCAACAAGCAGAAAGACACTTGGCGTGCAGGTGACACAGCACGTTCACTGTTACGTTGGATTTTAGTGAGATTATGTGGTGTGATATTCCGTCTTGTGGTGAACAATGGTGGGGGGCGATGGTTGATCAACACAGCAATTGGTCTTTGTTTTGATCGCCCCTGCCCTGCAACCCCTGCGTGTTTAACGTAATATTAAATGAAAAATAAACCCTACGAGCTTAATACTCACAACATAACAGTTCATCGAAGTATCACTGTATTATTCAATATCTTTATTTCAGACTGTCACACAGATGTCCACATAAACATTAAAAAATACAAGTGACTAAAATATATAAATGTTGCCCTTGGTAAATAGAAAAAAACATTGCACAGTGGTATATTCAATCAAAAACTATTATGTATATACAACATTTTGATCCAATGTCGTCTTATCCTGGATTGCCATTTTATATCAGTGTTGATAATTGCAATTACCAACTTATTATTAGAGGCATCAAGTCTACGCATGAATTTATTTACAAGGTTTATAATTACAGCTTTACTATCTGGTACATGGTATTCTACAAACATGGTGGAGGCACTGCAATATATAGGCTAATTTAGCAATACGCGAAACACATTATTGTATCGCTAAAGTTGGTACATCGACAGTGTAGGCCTACATGAGAGCGCAAACTGGTGGCATATGATACATGGGTTTGACGTGCAAAATTATGTGGTAAACGGTGCTTGGCGTCTGGTCGACGACAACACAACTACAAGTAAGCGTGGTATACTTGCAGTCTGTTGTCGTCTTCCTTGCCTCACACACGTATTACGTAGCCACTGGAATGACTGCCACTGTGACGGCCTATAACGACGACGATTTGACGTTGCATCATAGGTTCTTTATTCACAGTAACAGCACAGTGTACAATGGTTGCAGCCCTTATATATATATGACAAAGGGGGCGTTCCGGGGCGTTGCCCCGAGTGGCTAATATGCAGCTACCCTGGCTGTTCTGGCCTACCACATTCTTCCCTCCTTATGATGTGTTAAGGCTAATCACACTTCCCCTTCTGTTAAGGACTCGAATACAATTTCGCAACATATTCATTAATATATAATTATGTAAATTACAATAAGCCTGGCCTACCACATTCTTCCCTGCTTATGATTTTTAAGACTACTCACTCTTCCCCTTCTTATAAAGACTTCCTACACATTTGAATAACAATTAATTTCCCAAATAGAAAAACACATTAACATAATCTAATCACATTAATCGTTACACGAAACATATTACGGTTACACATCTACATTACACATAAATAAACATAAATAAAGGCATTACATTACAATACAACATGTTACAGTATATTATACTACACTATATACACTACACTACACTACACTATACACTAATATATACACTATACCTTACACGAAACATATATTATGGATACACATCTACATGACACATAATTAAACATAAATAAAGGCATTACATTACAATACAACATGTTACAGTATATTATACTACACTATATACACTACACTACACTACACTATACACTAATATATACACTATACCTTACACGAAACATATATTATGGATACACATCTACATGACACATAATTAAACATAAATAAAGGCATTACATTACAATACAACATGTTACAGTATATTATACTACACTATATTCACTACACTACACTACACTATACACTAATATATACACTATACCTTACACGAAACATATATTATGGATACACATCTACATGACACATAATTAAACATAAATAAAGGCATTACATTACAATACAACATGTTACAGTATATTATACTACACAATACACTACACTATACACTACAATATAAAGTACACTATTTTTATAACATTATACTTCACTACATTATACTACACTAAACTAGGATACGCTAACATATGAACATAACTATTTTGTTTACAATAACATTACACACAACCATTATATTATATACAAATAAAACTACAGTAAAAACGCACATATATCAATACAATGTTATGTAATACCACGGACTGTCTCTCTTCTTCTTGATGAGGTGATCTCGCTGATGTATATATCACTATATTGTTGGCACACACAATGTCAGTGTCATGTAACATCAGAGATTGTCTCTCGTCTTCTTGGTGAGGCGAATGAAGTATAATAGTTATCCATTTAGACACAACGTCACATATCGTCAATGTGTACGATAAGGCATCGTCTCTCGCGCCAATCTAATCTCGTTGGTGAGGTACTGTCCAGCATAACACACACATTGGATACGTGCTATGTCATTACACCAATGTAATGTCACAGGATGCTTTTTCTTCTTGTTGAGGCATTCTCCATGTTTATGTCCTCACACGCATTTGAAAGTGACCTGAGTATTCGATCTTCTAATGCCATTGTCCGAGAAAGCACCACGGAACAATAACTGTCGTACCTTGTCGACGGTACGCTGCAATCACAAGTGGAGCTTGCCGTCCTCAGTCGGCAAATTGCTGTCAGCGTACTTGCTGAGATGATCACGCGCGTAAACTAGGGCGGTCACACTTTCGGCGGATATGGAATTTGCGTCACCGGCGTGCATCAGTCGGCCAGCGGCGATGACATCAGGTACGTCAGCGCCATGACAACGGTGGAAATCGTACACGCAGTGGAGAGGTCGACGGCCTTCTTCTCCGAACACAGGTACGTCAAGGCCGACACAGCTCTGCAACAGGAAGAATATAACGCAGTAATGATGGTGGATGACACTGCACAAGAGCGGAGTGTTGCCTCTGCGTCGGTGGCGCTCATGGTGTCCGGTGACAGAAATGGCTCTGTGTTCTTCATCTCGTGCACAGCGTTTCTCTGTGCTAGCATTTGCCCAAGTTCGCCGACAACTGTTACGCTGCTTCCAGCTCCAAGCATCAGCATGGCGATAGACGCGTCGTTCTTCTTCGCCGCCAGGATCGTAGCCGTGTCGCCGTTGTCGTCAAGTACATCTATGTGACTGTCGGCCCGACACAGCAGTACAGTAATTCAGCCAAGCGCGTCATACCACAATTCCCCTTCCAGTGTAAGCATGCACGACCCTTATTGTCATGCGCATTAACGTTGGCGCACTCATCAAAAAGCAGCATATCCATTGCAATCGTTTGCTGCCGGAAGCTGCAGCCGATATGAATACGTCGCTAGGCACAGTACATGTAGGTAGGTAGGTAGGTGCTCAAACATCTGGGGGTGTTAGTAGTTTCAGCGGCGCATTTGCTGGGCTACTTACTATGTCGTAAGCAATGGGACTGATGTCCGTGGCCTCGACACTGGATGTAGTCGCATGGACTGGACTGTCTACTGTGTTCAAAGTAAGGGGACTGATGTCCGTAGGCTCGACACTATGTGTAGTCCTGTCCGGTGCAATGTGCTGGTGTGAAACGGTGCAATGAGCAACTGTCACCAAATTCGGTGCAATGTACTGATGTGATACTGTGCAATGTGTAGCTGTCACCGAATTATGTGCAATGTGCTGATTTGAGACGGTGCAATGTGATGTTATGGCCTTTAAAGCTACGCCAGTTGGCGCAACATCAGTCATCCTCTGAGTGGATACATGCATCTTCATCGATACTGACAATGCCAACGATGCTGAGATCAGCGTCTTTCGACGCATTTTGACACGTACACTGGTCAGATATCATAAACGCATCAGGTGGCGTCACTCCGTTTAGTGTCGTATACCGACATGGAGATCTGTGATGTTTTCCTGGGTCACTCGTAGATACAACTGCCGCGGTAGAGTAGTGCTCACCGCGCTCGCGTGTTTTTGGTTCACGCCTAAGACGTCGATGTCTGAGTGTCGGCATACGATGGTTGGAACGATGGTTGGAACAACTAAGTAATGAATGGCCGCAGCCTCCGCCATTAGTAGAGCCCGGCCTTCCCGGGGAGTGGCTACCACCACCGTCAAGTGCGCATGGGCCACTCCTACGACGTTTTTGCTTCCGTGACAATGCATGACAGTTAGGACAGTCAATGGTTGCATGACCGTAGCCTCCACAAGAGACACACTTGTTGTTAGGTCACGTGCAACCACGTGACTTTGTGTCCTCTCCCCCACAAGTAAAGCAATACAGCACACGTTGAACAGTAGCCTGTGAAGACTGCTTATTCAAGACATTTGCCACAATACTAGGCGTTGCCGTTTGTGTGGCCTGACATTTCACAACATGTGTATTTGTGATAAGTGATGTCGAGTCACTTGTTCCGATGCAACGAGTGTGTGGAGCCACAGTGTGCCTTTCAATGCTTGGTGATTGTTGTGGGTGACTGCTACCATCGTGACAGTGTGGACTCACCTCTTGTCTTCCAGTCGGGGCATTGTGACTATGAAAGACCGGTGCTGGTGTCCACGTTGAGCAGTTGCTCAGCCTGTCAAGATGATCCAGGTGATAGTGCTTAGGGTTTTCGCCTCGGCGCAGATTGACATGGTGCCCTAGTTCAGAAGTTGATTCACTTGATACGGAGTGTAGGGCCATACTGTTTCTACGACTGATGTTATTGTCGATATCTGCGTCGGTTTGAGGATGCCTCAGTCGAGCTGTTGATGAGAACCCTGCACATGCTTCCACAACCGGATGTGTTTCCAGGCCGAACACCTTAGCCTGAAAGGCATTCACCGTTGCTTCTTGCCTGTCTACGCTCTCAGTTAAATGGATTAGTGCTTCCTGTACCGATTGCATTGTAGAATCATATCTGTCAAGCCTGGTATTCAGCTCTTTGTATTGCTGTATTTGCCTGTCACTCATTATATGAAAGCTGTCACTCAACTGTTTGCATTGCTGTGTTTGCCTGTCATTCATCTGTTTGAGTGTCTGTGCTATGCTACGATGTCCATTTCGGGTTTTTGCTTATCGTCCCCTAAAGTGTCGGACTCTGAGTCAGCATTCTCTTTACTCTGGATTTGTTTTGGCTTCTTTGGTGGTGCAATTTTATATTGTTGTGTGTCTACAGATGTTACTTGTAGTTATCACGTACAGTGTAACAACTAGTGTTGAAAACACAGTGGAATCATGATGATTGATTTTCCCGACTGGTATCAACTATACAAGCAATAGCAATTATCGCTAGTTAAACTACTCTTGAAACGAAACACAGGTTGGTGCCTTCGACTTATTGACTAATGTCAGCGAATTGGCATTAACCAGCAGTATTGCTTCAATGAGTCATAATAGTCTCAATTGTGGCTTAATGTGTGCAAAATCGCAACACTGTTAAGAGTATTATTCAATCTTGTGATTTATGCGTAGAGACAGGGCAGTACTACGTAAAACAATCACTGACAACAAGCTGCACCCGTCAGTAATTGTCGGCGCACCCTGCGTGCGTCCAGTGCGACCAGTTAAGTGATACAGCTAGGTGATTGTCTCAGGCCCAACAAACAATTAATTGTCTAATGACATGTTTGAATGAAGGCGCTGTGCAAGTCGCGACAATAGGGCAAAGATCCTTCAGTTCTAGTGTCAGCGGCATTCGCGCATGACACACCCTTATACAAATGTACTAAATATAATTGTAATATATCAGGAGTTTTACAAATAGTGCAGTTGCGTAACAAATTAACGCTATGAAATAGTCCTAATGCAAGCTTTTATACAAAAATAACCTACATACCCTTTCACAAATTATAAATGGCGTTCGGTGCGTACATAATGTTGACAAAATACAAGGAAAATTCAGAAAATAATATAAATAAGGTTGCTATGTTGATTTGATACGCCGATTATGTCTGCGACTGGCCGGTCAATGTTCTCGAATTGTAGACTGATGTCAACGAGTTTGTTTTAACCAGTATGCAAACTTAATAAACGGCACATTAAGAGTGAAGACACAGTGTAACAACCCAAGTTATCGTAGCGCATAGAATTGGCAGACAGTGTGTTCTGTCCGGGAGGTTGTTTGTCTAGCGCATGAACGAAGTTGGTGTACACCCTGTCGCTCTGCGGTGAGACGCGAAAGGGATTGGTAACAAGTATTGTGATCGTTGAAACTACGTTTAGCGTTGTCATGCACCGATGTGAATTCACCTTACTTGGTTTTAATTACAAATTTAAACACCTAGTTAATATCTGACACAGTGAGCTTGGTTAGCATAGTTAATTAAGATAATATTTAAGTATTTTCTGACAGCTTAAACTCGTTCGACGACAATTCACACGGTTAGGCGAAGTCGTTGTGATGGGCGTTGCCGGGGGGGTCGATTTTGGGAAACTCTGCCTCTCAGAATAATCTGGATAAACAGAAACAACCGTTGTGTAATATCAGCACAGCGGGAACACGCAGTTTTTCACACAAATAATTTGTCCCACTCCTCACGACCAAACAAGTCTGTCCGGTCCATTGGCAGATCTTCACATTGTGTTTTAGGTAGTTGAATGAGACGAGTAACTGACCTTGTGTGTCGGTGACGCTTGACCACAGCCCAGACACTGACCCGACACCGCGGCCCATTTCAACTCAAACAACGCCATCGACTACCGAGAATCTCGGTCAGGGCTAGTTGTTACCCCTCCACGGCTAGTTGTTACCCCTCCACGGCTAGTTGCTACCCCTCCACGGCTAGTTGCTACCCCTCCACGGCTAGTTGCTACCCCTCCACGGCTAGTGGTTACCCCTCCACGGCTAGTTGCTACCTCTCCACGGCTAGTTGCTACCCCTCCACGGCTAGTTGCTACCCCTCCACGGCTAGTTGCTACCCCTCCACGGCTAGTTGTTACCCCTCCACGGCTAGTTTCTACCCCTCCACGGCTAGTTGCTACCCCCCCCCCCCCCGGCTAGTTGCTACCCCTCCACGGCTAGTTGCTACCCCTCCACTGCCTCTATTATGGCTGTTACGATGTACAAACACATTTAAGTTGAGGGTTAGTACTAGGTTTAGGGTAATATTAGATTATATTCGATTAGATGCAGTTAGATTGAAGGTACTTTTGACAAGATTGACATCAGGCGTTCACATGCATTTGTACGTGGAGGGGTAGCAAATAACCACCTCCGAGAAGTTCATTATAATTACCCACTACTCAGACATGGCTGACATTCGGGCCACCGGAACTTGCCGCCAAGAGTTATCATTGGCTGAGCTTATATTCAGAGGCTCGCAAGGCGGATTGCCATTATTCTAAGCACCCACCGATTTTCTGCACACACCTTGCGACTAGTCGGCGTAAAATCAGTCGGCCGTCTGCAGTCGGTAGGCGTGTGCTGAAATTTCGACCGACGCACGGCCTTATTCCGGCGACTAACAAAAAGCATGCGACAAAAACCATCATGGTCAATAAGTATAAGATACGAAACAATTTATATGTCTTTCTCTATCTAAAATGTTAGCTACTCGCCAGGTCAGTAAAATATGAAAATAAAAATTGAAAACTTGTGGATAGACTGGGCTTGAGAACAAACAAAAAAACGCAGGTTTAGCCTTATGTCGAGATATATTGCGTGATCGCACCATGCTTTCTTATTGATCAAGTTACCACCGACCGTCGTATTATGGAGAAAAAAACCTAGCACACACTAGGCTACAGCCGATTCAACATTCCAATCTGCGGTAGGTCGACCTGGGGCTCTAGAGGGGTTTACTTCAATCATTAATCATGGCGACTGTTCACGTAGTGGGGAATCCATTACAATGCTAAACACACACCTACCGATTCTCAGCACACTCCTGCCGACTAGTCGGCGCAAACTCAGTTGGCCGACTGCAGTCGGTAGGTGTGTGCTGAATTTTCCGCCGACGGTCGGCCTTATTCCGCCGATTAACGCCGATTCAAATGTTGAATCGGCAGTCGACGCTAGTTTGCAGTCGGCGTTAGATAAGGACGTATCCGGTGTCGGCTGTGACGAATCGGCGTGTATCCGCTGACGAGTCGACTGTTGCATGCGGTAATTGGTGTTTCGTTCTAGTGGCGTCTCAGCGCATGCGACAGCATTTACGTAGGAGGCGAATATTTGCGAAGTCTGCTGGTGTCGCCAAAAAAGTAGTGCGAGGTCACGGGTTCACATCCGGATTATGTACCACCTCGTTAGGAATTGTGTGTGCAGTTGTTAAACACTTTTTTGGTAGACAAATATGAGTTCATTTGCAATTAAAATTAACTGTTGTTACGACATCGACTGGACACCTTATTTGTGATCATGACACACGCGGCCTGCATTACAACGGAGCAGTTTTGATGTTAGAAGGTGTACGACTGGCTTGCGATGGACGCCAGTGAAAGTGTTTCACACACTTCTAAATATTATATTATAGGGAGGACCTAGTATATTCGTAAACGACTCGAGCGAACGTGGTCGGGACATCCACATTCCTAGGTATAAATACATTCTGTAATTGGTTGTAGTTAAGACGTTGAATGTGTGATAGGCTATGCCTATGATGCGAACTGACTACTGTTTAGAATTTTGAAATCTTATACTTACTCTTAGACTTAGTTAATATAGCCTATAGTCATTCATTTGTGCCATGTAATTCTATTTTATGCCAGGAGATAAGCCAAAGTTAGTTGTAATATACATAATACCAGAATATCAAAACAAATAATTGAATGCAGTTTGGCCTTAGGCTTAGCCAACACTTAGCTAATCATTGTCGTTTTTTACATTTCAGGTGCCTCACGTGTACAGCCAACTCGACAAGATGAAATGGGTACGCTTCAAGTATAAGCCTGAGGTTTGGATATTGTTTTTGTTAATTGTCGACCCGGGGGTCGTTTGACCCAATAGCCAATCTACTTCCTAAGTTTATGGAGGGCGAGGAGACGGGGCGGGGAGACAGGGAGGGGAGACAGGGAGGGGAGACAGGGCAGGGAGACAGGGAGGGGAGAGAGGGAGGGGAGACAGGGCGGGGAGACGGGGCGGGGAGAGAGGGAGGGGAGACAGGGCAGGGAGACAGGGACGGGAGACAGGGCAGGGAGACAGGGAGGGGAGAGAGGGAGGGGAGACAGGGCAGGGAGACAGGGAGGGGAGACAGGGCAGGGAGACAGGGAGGGGAGAGAGGGAGGGGAGACAGGGCGGGGAGACAGGGCGGGGAGACGGGGCGGGGAGAGAGGGCGGGGAGACAGGGCGGGGAGACGGGGCGGGGAGAGAGGGAGGGGAGACAGGGAGGGGAGAGAGGGCGGTGAGACAGGGAGGGGAGACAGGGAGGGGAGAGAGGGAGGGGAGAGAGGGCGGTGAGACAGGGAGGGGAGACAGGGAGGGGAGAGACGGGGGGGAGAGAGGGCGGTGAGACAGGGAGGGGAGACAGGGAGGGGAGAGAGGGAGGGGAGAGAGGGCGGTGAGACAGGGAGGGGAGACAGGGAGGGGAGAGAGGGAGGGGAGAGAGGGCGGTGAGACAGGGAGGGGAGACAGGGAGGGGAGACAGGGCGGGGAGACAGGGAGGGGAGAGAGGGCGGTGAGACAGGGAGGGGAGACAGGCCGGGGAGAGAGGGAGGGGAGAGAGGGAGGGGAGAGAGGGCGGTGAGACAGGGAGGGGAGACAGGCCGGGGAGAGAGGGAGGGGAGAGAGGGAGGGGAGAGAGGGCGGTGAGACAGGGAGGGGAGACAGGCCGGGGAGAGAGGGAGGGGAGACAGGGAGGGGAGAGAGGGCGGTGAGACAGGGAGGGGAGACAGGCCGGGGAGAGAGGGAGGGGAGAGAGGGAGGGGAGAGAGGGCGGTGAGACAGGGAGGGGAGACAGGGAGGGGAGAGAGGGAGGGGAGAGAGCGCGGTGAGACAGGGAGGGGAGACAGGGAGGGGAGAGAGGGAGGGGAGAGAGGGCAGGGAGACGGGGCGGGGAGACAGGGAGGGGAGACAGGCCGGGGAGAGAGGGAGGGGAGACAGGGCGGGGAGACAGGGAGGGGAGACAGGGCGGGGAGACAGGGAGGGGAGACAGGCCGGGGAGACAGGGAGGGGAGACAGGGCGGGGAGACGGGGCGGGGAGACAGGGAGGGGAGAGAGGGCGGTGAGACAGGGAGGGGAGACAGGGAGGGGAGAGAGGGAGGGGAGACAGGCCGGGGAGACAGGGAGGGGAGACAGGCCGGGGAGACAGGGAGGGGAGACAGGGCGGGGAGACAGGCCGGGGAGAGAGGGAGGGGAGACAGGGCGGGGAGAGAGGGAGGGGAGACAGGGCGGGGAGACAGGGAGGGGAGACAGGGAGGGGAGACAGGCCGGGGAGACAGGGAGGGGAGACAGGGCGGGGAGACAGGGAGGGGAGACAGGGAGGGGAGACAGGGCGGGGAGACAGGCCGGGGAGAGAGGGAGGGGAGACAGGGCGGGGAGAGAGGGAGGGGAGACAGGGAGGGGAGACAGGGCGGGGAGACAGGGAGGGGAGACAGGCCGGGGAGAGAGGGAGGGGAGACAGGGCGGGGAGACAGGGAGGGGAGACAGGCCGGGGAGACAGGGAGGGGAGACAGGCCGGGGAGACAGGGAGGGGAGACAGGGCGGGGAGACAGGGCGGGGAGACAGGGCGGGGAGACAGGGTGGGGAGACAGGGAGGGGAGACAGGGAGGGGAGACAGGGCGGGGAGACAGGGAGGGGAGACAGGGCGGGGAGACAGGGAGGGGAGACAGGGAGGGGAGACAGGGCGGGGAGACAGGGAGGGGAGACAGGCCGGGGAGACAGGGAGGGGAGACAGGGCAGGGAGACAGGGCAGGGAGACAGGGAGGGGAGACAGGGCGGGGAGACAGGGAGGGGAGACAGGGCGGGGAGACAGGGTGGGGAGACAGGCCGGGGAGACAGGGAGGGGAGACAGGGCGGGGAGACAGGGAGGGGAGACAGGGCGGGGAGACAGGGTGGGGAGACAGGGAGGGGAGACAGGGCGGGGAGACAGGGCAGGGAGACAGGGCGGGGAGACAGGGTGGGGAGACAGGGAGGGGAGACAGGGCGGGGAGACAGGGAGGGGAGACAGGGCGGTGAGACAGGGCAGGGAGACAGGGCGGGGAGACAGGGTGGGGAGACAGGGCGGGGAGACAGGGAGGGGAGACAGGGCGGGGAGACAGGGAGGGGAGACAGGGCGGGGAGACAGGGTGGGGAGACAGGGAGGGGAGACAGGGCAGGGAGACAGGGCGGGGAGACAGGGTGGGGAGACAGGGAGGGGAGACAGGGCGGGGACACAGGGCGAGGAGACAGGGCAGGGAGACAGGGCGGGGAGACAGGGTGGGGAGACAGGGAGGGAAGACAGGGCGGGGAGAAAGGGCGGGGAGACAGGGCGGGGAGACAGGGCGGGGAGACAGGGCAAGGAGACAGGGAGGGGAGACAGGGTGGGAAGAGAGGGAGGGGATAGAGGGATGGAAGACAGGGCGGGGAGAGAGGGCGGGGAGACAGGGCGGGAGACAGGGAGGGGAGAGAGGGTGGGAAGAGAGGGAGGGAAGAGAGGGAGGGGAGACAGGGAGGGGAGAGAGGGAGGGGAGACAGGGAGGGAAGAGAGGGAGGGGAGACAGGGAGGGGAGAGAGGGCGGGGAGACAGGGTGGGGAGACAGGGAGGGAAGACAGGGAGGGGAGAGAGGGAGGGGAGACAGGGCAAGGAGACAGGGAGGGAAGACAGGGCGGGGAGACAGGGCGGGGAGACAGGGCGGGGAGACAGGGCGGGGAGAGAGGGAGGGGAGACAGGGAGGGGAGAGAGGGAGGGGAGAGAGGGTGGGGAGAGAGGGAGGGGAGACAGGGAGGGGAGAGAGGGAGGGGAGACAGGGCGGGGAGACAGGGCGGGGAGACAGGGAGGGGAGACAGGGAGGGGAGAGAGGGAGGGGAGACAGGGAGGGGAGAGAGGGTGGGGAGAGAGGGTGGGGAGAGAGGGAGGGGAGACAGGGAGGGGAGACAGGGCGGGGAGAGAGGAAGGGGAGACAGGGAGGGGAGAGAGGGAGGGGAGAGAGGGTGGGGAGAGAGGGAGGGGAGACAGGGAGGGGAGAGAGGGTGGGGAGAGAGGGTGGGGAGAGAGGGAGGGGAGACAGGGCGGGGAGAGAGGAAGGGGAGACAGGGAGGGGAGAGAGGAAGGGGAGACAGGGAGGGGAGAGAGGGGGGGGAGAGAGGGAGGGGAGACAGGGTGGGGAGAGAGGGTGGGGAGAGAGGGAGGGGAGACAGGGCGGGGAGAGAGGAAGGGGAGACAGGGCGGGGAGAGAGGAAGGGGAGACAGGGCGGGGAGAGAGGAAGGGGAGACAGGGAGGGGAGAGAGGGAGGGGAGACAGGGAGGGGAGAGAGGGTGGGGAGAGAGGGTGGGGAGAGAGGGAGGGGAGACAGGGCGGGGAGACAGGGCGGGGAGACAGGGAGGGGAGAGAGGGAGGGGAGACAGGGCGGGGAGAGAGGGAGGGGAGACAGGGCGGGGAGAGAGGGAGGGGAGACAGGGAGGGGAGAGAGGGAGGGGAGACAGGGAGGGGAGACAGCGAGGGGAGACAGGGCGGGGAGAGAGGAAGGGGAGACAGGGAGGGGAGAGAGGGAGGGGAGACAGGGCGGGGAGACAGGGAGGGGAGACAGGGAGGGGAGAGAGGGTGGGGAGACAGGGCGGGGAGAGAGGGAGGGGAGACAGGGCGGGGAGAGAGGGAGGGGAGACAGGGAGGGGAGAGAGGGAGGGGACACAGGGAGGGGAGAGAGGGTGGGGAGACAGGGAGGGGAGAGAGGGAGGGGAGACAGGGCGGGGAGAGAGGGAGGGGAGACAGGGAGGGGAGAGAGGGAGGGGAGACAGGGAGGGGAGAGAGGGTGGGGAGACAGGGAGGGGAGAGAGGGAGGGGAGACAGGGAGGGGAGAGAGGGAGGGGAGACAGGGAGGGGAGAGAGGGTGGGGAGACAGGGAGGGGAGAGAGGGAGGGGAGACAGGGAGGGGAGAGAGTGAGGGGAGACAGGGAGGGGAGAGAGGGTGGGGAGACAGGGAGGGGAGACAGGGCGGGGAGACAGGGAGGGGAGACAGGGAGGGGAGAGAGGGAGGGGAGACAGGGAGGGGAGACAGGGAGGGGAGACAGGGAGGGGAGACAGGGAGGGTAGAGAGGGAGGGGAGAGAGGGAGGGGAGACAGGGAGGGGAGAGAGGGAGGGGAGACAGGGAGGGGAGAGAGGGCGGGGAGACAGGGAGGGGAGACAGGGCGGGGAGACAGGGCGGGGAGACAGGGCGGGGAGACAGGGCGGGGAGACAGGGCAAGGAGACAGGGCGGGGAAACAGGGAGGGGAGACAGGGCAAGTAGACAGGGCGAGGAGACAGGGCGGGGAGACAGGGAGGGGAGACATGGCGGGGAGACAGGGCAAGTAGACAGGGCGAGGAGACAGGGCGGGGAGACAGGGAGGGGAGACAGGGCAAGTAGACAGGGCGAGGAGACAGGGCGGGGAGACAGGGAGGGGAGACAGGGCGGGG
Source organism: Oasisia sp. SBJ-2009 (assembly GCA_964017155.1). NCBI lineage: Eukaryota > Metazoa > Annelida > Polychaeta > Sabellida > Siboglinidae > Oasisia > Oasisia sp. SBJ-2009. Next base: position 47,430,126 of record OZ024864.1, on the reverse strand, counting down.
AGACAGGGCGGGGAGACAGGGCGGGGAGACAGGGCGGGGAGACAGGGCGGGGAGACAGGGCAAGGAGACAGGGCGGGGAGACAGGGAGGGGAGACAGGGCGGGGAGACAGGGAGGGGAGACAGAGCGGGGAGACAGGGAAGGGAGACAGGGCGGGGAGACAGGGCAGGGAGACAGGGAGGGGAGACAGGGCGGGGAGACAGGGCGGGGAGACAGGGCGGGGAGAGAGAGCGGGGAGACAGGGAGGGGAGACAGGGCAAGGAGACAGGGAGGGGAGACAGGGCAAGGAGACAGGGAGGGGAGACAGGGCAAGGAGACAGGGTGGGGAGACAGGGCGGGGAGACAGGGAGGAGAGACAGGGCGGGGTGACAGGGAGGGGAGACAGGGCGGGGAGACAGGGAGGATTTTTTTAATTATTTATTTATTTATTTTAGTAACTAATTTACACCACAATTATTGTTAAATAGATAATCTATTATTTTAATGTTGTCTTTAGTTATTTACTATATTAAAATATTTTTTTTTTATATTAAAATATTTTTTTATTTTATTTTAAAGAACATATCATGTACAATGTATATTTTATATCTATATTTTATATTTGTTTGCCGTGTTCTATTTTACTGTATATTTAGGCACTATGTAAGTCAACGCCAGACTACATTCCAATTTATCATGTAACTTTTACACGTTGAATATGGCAATAAAGCTTTATTATTATTATTAGACAGGGCGGGGAGACAGGGAGGGGAGACAGGGAGGGGAGACAGGGCGGGGAGACAGGGAGGGGAGACAGGGCGGGGAGACAGGGAGGGTAGACAGGGCGGGGAGACAGGGAGGGGAGACAGGGCGGGGAGACAGGGAGGGGAGACAGGGCGGGGAGAGAGGGCGGGGAGACAGGGCGGGGAGACAGGGTGGGGAGACAGGGCGGGGAGACAGGGTGGGGAGACAGGGCGGGGAGACAGGGCGGGGAGACAGTGAGGGGAGACAGGGCGGGGAGACAGGGAGGGGAGACAGCTTGGGGAGACAGGGCGGGGAGACAGGGCAAGGAGACAGGGAGGGGAGACAGGGCGGGGAGACCGGGCAAGGAGCCAGGGCGAGGAGTCAGGGAGGGTAGACAGGGAGGGGAGACAGGGCGGGGAGAGAGGGAGGGGAGACAGGGAGGGGAGAGAGGGAGGGGAGACAGGGAGGGGAGACAGGGAGGGGAGACAGGGAGGGGAGACAGGGAGGGGAGACAGGGAGGGGAGACAGGGCGGGGAGAGAGGAAGGGGAGACAGGGAGGGGAGAGAGGGAGGGGAGACAGGGAGGGGAGACAGGGCGGGGAGAGAGGAAGGGGAGACAGGGAGGGGAGAGAGGGAGGGGAGACAGGGCGGGGAGACAGGGAGGGGAGACAGGGAGGGGAGAGAGGGTGTGGAGACAGGGCGGGAGAGAGGGAGGGGAGACAGGGCGGGGAGAGAGGGAGGGGAGACAGGGAGGGGAGAGAGGGAGGGGAGACAGGGAGGGGAGAGAGGGTGGGGAGACAGGGAGGGGAGAGAGGGAGGGGAGACAGGGAGGGGATAGAGGGAGGGGAGACAGGGAGGGGAGAGAGGGAGGGGAGACAGGGAGGGGAGAGAGGGAGGGGAGACAGGGAGGGGAGAGAGGGTGGGGAGACAGGGAGGGGAGAGAGGGAGGGGAGACAGGGAGGGGAGAGAGGGAGGGGAGAGAGGGTGGGGAGACAGGGAGGGGAGAGAGGGAGGGGAGACAGGGCGGGGAGAGAGGGAGGGGAGACAGGGCGGGGAGAGAGGGAGGGGAGACAGGGAGGGGAGAGAGGGAGGGGAGACAGGGCGGGGAGACAGGGAGGGGAGACAGGGCGGGGAGACAGGGCGGGGAGAGAGGGAGGGGAGACAGGGCGGGGAGAGAGGGTGGGGAGACAGGGCGGGGAGAGAGGGAGGGGAGACAGGGAGGGGAGAGAGGGAGGGGAGACAGGGCGGGGAGACAGGGAGGGGAGACAGGGAGGGGAGAGAGGGAGGGGAGACAGGGAGGGGAGACAGGGAGGGGAGACAGGGAGGGGAGACAGGGAGGGGAGAGAGGGAGGGGAGACAGGGAGGGGAGACAGGGAGGGGAGAGAGGGAGGGGAGACAGGGAGGGGAGAGAGGGAGGGGAGACAGGGAGGGGAGAGAGGGCGGGGAGACAGGGAGTGGAGACAGGGCGGGGAGACAGGGCGGGGAGACAGGGCGGGGAGACAGGGCGGGGAGACAGGGCGGGGAGACAGGGCAAGGAGACAGGGCGGGGAAACAGGGAGGGGAGACAGGGCAAGTAGACAGGGCGAGGAGACAGGGCGGGGAGACAGGGAGGGGAGACAGGGCGGGGAGACAGGGCAAGTAGACAGGGCGAGGAGACAGGGCGGGGAGACAGGGAGGGGAGACAGGGCAAGTAGACAGGGCGAGGAGACAGGGCGGGGAGACAGGGAGGGGAGACAGGGCGGGGAGACAGGGCGGGGAGACAGGGCGGGGAGACAGGGCGGGGAGACAGGGCGGGGAGACAGGGCAAGGAGACAGGGCGGGGAGACAGGGAGGGGAGACAGGGCGGGGAGACAGGGAGGAGAGACAGAGCGGGGAGACAGGGAGGGGAGACAGGGCGGGGAGACAGGGCAGGGAGACAGGGAGGGGAGACAGGGCGGGGAGACAGGGCGGGGAGACAGGGCGGGGAGAGAGAGCGGGGAGACAGGGAGGGGAGACAGGGCAAGGAGACAGGGAGGGGAGACAGGGCAAGGAGACAGGGAGGGGAGACAGGGCGGGGAGACAGGGCGGGGAGACAGGGCGGGGAGACAGGGCGGGGAGACAGGGCGGGGAGACAGGGCAAGGAGACAGGGCGGGGAGACAGGGAGGGGAGACAGGGCGGGGAGACAGGGAGGGGAGACAGAGCGGGGAGACAGGGAAGGGAGACAGGGCGGGGAGACAGGGCAGGGAGACAGGGAGGGGAGACAGGGCGGGGAGACAGGGCGGGGAGACAGGGCGGGGAGAGAGAGCGGGGAGACAGGGAGGGGAGACAGGGCAAGGAGACAGGGAGGGGAGACAGGGCAAGGAGACAGGGAGGGGAGACAGGGCAAGGAGACAGGGTGGGGAGACAGGGCGGGGAGACAGGGAGGAGAGACAGGGCGGGGTGACAGGGAGGGGAGACAGGGCGGGGAGACAGGGAGGGTAGACAGGGCGGGGAGACAGGGAGGGGAGACAGGGAGGGGAGACAGGGCGTGGAGACAGGGAGGGGAGACAGGGCGGGGAGACAGGGAGGGTAGACAGGGCGGGGAGACAGGGAGGGGAGACAGGGCGGGGAGACAGGGAGGGGAGACAGGGCGGGGAGAGAGGGCGGGGAGACAGGGCGGGGAGACAGGGTGGGGAGACAGGGCGGGGAGACAGGGTGGGGAGACAGGGCGGGGAGACAGGGCGGGGAGACAGTGAGGGGAGACAGGGCGGGGAGACAGGGAGGGGAGACAGCTTGGGGAGACAGGGCGGGGAGACAGGGCAAGGAGACAGGGAGGGGAGACAGGGCGGGGAGACCGGGCAAGGAGACAGGGCGAGGAGTCAGGGAGGGTAGACAGGGAGGGGAGACAGGGCGGGGAGAGAGGGAGGGGAGACAGGGAGGGGAGAGAGGGAGGGGAGACAGGGAGGGGAGACAGGGAGGGGAGACAGGGAGGGGAGACAGGGAGGGGAGACAGGGAGGGGAGACAGGGCGGGGAGAGAGGAAGGGGAGACAGGGAGGGGAGAGAGGGAGGGGAGACAGGGAGGGGAGACAGGGAGGGGAGACAGGGCGGGGAGAGAGGAAGGGGAGACAGGGAGGGGAGAGAGGGAGGGGAGACAGGGCGGGGAGACAGGGAGGGGAGACAGGGAGGGGAGAGAGGGTGTGGAGACAGGGCGGGGAGAGAGGGAGGGGAGACAGGGCGGGGAGAGAGGGAGGGGAGACAGGGAGGGGAGAGAGGGAGGGGAGACAGGGAGGGGAGAGAGGGTGGGGAGACAGGGAGGGGAGAGAGGGAGGGGAGACAGGGAGGGGAGAGAGGGAGGGGAGACAGGGAGGGGAGAGAGGGAGGGGAGACAGGGAGGGGAGAGAGGGAGGGGAGACAGGGAGGGGAGAGAGGGTGGGGAGACAGGGAGGGGAGAGAGGGAGGGGAGACAGGGAGGGGAGAGAGGGAGGGGAGAGAGGGTGGGGAGACAGGGAGGGGAGAGAGGGAGGGGAGACAGGGCGGGGAGAGAGGGAGGGGAGACAGGGCGGGGAGAGAGGGAGGGGAGACAGGGAGGGGAGAGAGGGAGGGGAGACAGGGCGGGGAGACAGGGAGGGGAGACAGGGCGGGGAGACAGGGCGGGGAGAGAGGGAGGGGAGACAGGGCGGGGAGAGAGGGTGGGGAGACAGGGCGGGGAGAGAGGGAGGGGAGACAGGGAGGGGAGAGAGGGAGGGGAGACAGGGCGGGGAGACAGGGAGGGGAGACAGGGAGGGGAGAGAGGGAGGGGAGACAGGGAGGGGAGACAGGGAGGGGAGACAGGGAGGGGAGACAGGGAGGGGAGAGAGGGAGGGGAGACAGGGAGGGGAGACAGGGAGGGGAGAGAGGGAGGGGAGACAGGGAGGGGAGAGAGGGAGGGGAGACAGGGAGGGGAGAGAGGGCGGGGAGACAGGGAGGGGAGACAGGGCGGGGAGACAGGGCGGGGAGACAGGGCGGGGAGACAGGGCGGGGAGACAGGGCAAGGAGACAGGGCGGGGAAACAGGGAGGGGAGACAGGGCAAGTAGACAGGGCGAGGAGACAGGGCGGGGAGACAGGGAGGGGAGACAGGGCGGGGAGACAGGGCAAGTAGACAGGGCGAGGAGACAGGGCGGGGAGACAGGGAGGGGAGACAGGGCAAGTAGACAGGGCGAGGAGACAGGGCGGGGAGACAGGGAGGGGAGACAGGGCGGGGAGACAGGGCGGGGAGACAGGGCGGGGAGACAGGGCGGGGAGACAGGGCGGGGAGACAGGGCAAGGAGACAGGGCGGGGAGACAGGGAGGGGAGACAGGGCGGGGAGACAGGGAGGGGAGACAGAGCGGGGAGACAGGGAGGGGAGACAGGGCGGGGAGACAGGGCAGGGAGACAGGGAGGGGAGACAGGGCGGGGAGACAGGGCGGGGAGACAGGGCGGGGAGAGAGAGCGGGGAGACAGGGAGGGGAGACAGGGCAAGGAGACAGGGAGGGGAGACAGGGCAAGGAGACAGGGAGGGGAGACAGGGCAAGGAGACAGGGCGGGGAGACGGGGCGGGGAGACAGGGAGGAGAGACAGGGCGGGGAGACAGGGAGGGGAGACAGGGCGGGGAGACAGGGAGGGTAGACAGGGCGGGGAGACAGGGAGGGGAGACAGGGAGGGGAGACAGGGCGGGGAGACAGGGAGGGGAGACAGGGCGGGGAGACAGGGAGGGTAGACAGGGCGGGGAGACAGGGAGGGGAGACAGGGCGGGGAGACAGGGAGGGGAGACAGGGCGGGGAGAGAGGGCGGGGAGACAGGGCGGGGAGACAGGGAGGGGAGACAGGGTGGGGAGACAGGGCGGGGAGACAGGGTGGGGAGACAGGGCGGGGAGACAGGGCGGGGAGACAGTGAGGGGAGACAGGGCGGGGAGACAGGGAGGGGAGACAGCTTGGGGAGACAGGGCGGGGAGACAGGGCAAGGAGACAGGGAGGGGAGACAGGGCGGGGAGACCGGGCAAGGAGACAGGGCGAGGAGACAGGGAGGGTAGACAGGGAGGGTAGACAGGGAGGGGAGACAGGGCGGGGAGACAGGGCGGGGAGACAGGGCGGGGAGACAGGGCGGGGAGACAGGGCAAGGAGACAGGGAGGGGAGACAGGGCGGGGAGACAGGGCAAAGAGACAGGGAGGGGAGATAGGGCAGGGAGACAGGGAGGGGAGACAGGGCAGGGAGACAGGGAGGGGAGACAGGGCAGGGAGACAGGGCGGGGAGACAGGGCGGGGAGAGTGGGAGGGGAGACAGGGCAGGGAGACAGGGAGGGGAGACAGGGCAGGGACACAGGGAGGGGAGACAGGGCGGGGAGACAGGGAGGGGAGACAGGGCAGGGAGACAGGGCGGGGAGACAGGGCGGGGAGACAGGGAGGGGAGACAGGGCGGGGAGACAGGGCGGGGAGACAGGGCAAGGAGACAGGAAGGGGAGACAGGGCGGGGAGACAGGGCAGGGAGAGAGGGAGGGGAGACAGGGAGGGGAGACAGGGCAAGGAGACAGGGCGGGGAGTCAGGGAGGGGAGACAGGGCAAGGAGAGAGGGAGGGGAGACAGGGAGGGGAGACAGGGCGGGGAGACAGGGCGGGGAGACAGGGCAAGGAGAGAGGGAGGGGAGACAGGGAGGGGAGACAGGGCGGGAGACAGGGAGGGGAGACAGGGCAAGGAGAGAGGGAGGGGAGACAGGGAGGGGAGACAGGGCGGGGAGACAGGGCGGGGAGACAGGGCAAGGAGAGAGGGAGGGGAGACAGGGAGGGGAGACAGGGCGGGAGACAGGGAGGGGAGACAGGGCAAGGAGAGAGGGAGGGGAGACAGGGAGGGGAGACAGGGCAAGGAGACAGGGCGGGGAGACAGGGCAAGGAGACAGGGCGGGGAGTCAGGGAGGGGAGACAGGGCAAGGAGAGAGGGAGGGGAGACAGGGCGGGGAGACAGGGCGGGGAGACAGGGCAGGGAGAGAGGGAGGGGAGACAGGGAGGGGAGACAGGGCAAGGAGAGAGGGAGGGGAGACAGGGCGGGGAGACAGGGCAGGGAGAGAGGGAGGGGAGTCAGGGAGGGGAGACAGGGCAAGGAGAGAGGGAGGGGAGACAGGGCGGGGAGACAGGGCGGGGAGACAGGGCAGGGAGAGAGGGAGGGGAGACAGGGAGGGGAGACAGGGAGGGGAGACAGGGCGGGGAGACAGGGCGGGGAGACAGGGAGGGGAGACAGGGAGGGGAGACAGGGCAGGGAGACAGGGAGGGGAGACAGGGCAGGGAGACAGGGCAAGGAGACAGGGAGGGGAGACAGGGCGGGGAGACAGGGAGGGGAGACAGGGCAGGGAGACAGGGCAGGGAGACAGGGCAAGGAGAGAGGGAGGGGAGACAGGGCGGGGAGACAGGGCGGGGAGACAGGGCAGGGAGAGAGGGAGGGGAGACAGGGAGGGGAGACAGGGAGGGGAGACAGGGCGGGGAGACAGGGCGGGGAGACAGGGAGGGGAGACAGGGAGGGGAGACAGGGAGGGGAGACAGGGCAGGGAGACAGGGAGGGGAGACAGGGCGGGGAGACAGGGCGGGGAGACAGGGAGGGGAGACAGGGCAAGGAGACAGGGCGGGAAGACAGGGAGGGGAGACAGGGCGGGGAGACAGGGCGGGGAGACAGGGAGGGGAGACATGGCAAGGAGACAGGGCGGGGAGACAGGGAGGGGAGACAGGGCGGGGAGACAGGGCGGGGAGACAGGGCAAGGAGACAGGGCGGGGAGACAGGGCAGGGAGAGAGGGAGGGGAGACAGGGAGGGGAGACAGGGAGGGGAGACAGGGCGGGGAGACAGGGAGGGGAGACAGGGCAGGGAGAGAGGGAGGGGAGACAGGGAGGGGAGACAGGGAGGGGAGACAGGGAGGGGAGACAGGGAGGGGAGACAGGGAGGGGAGACAGGGCGGGGAGACAGGGCGGGGAGACAGGGCAAGGAGACAGGGCGGGGAGACAGGGCAGGGAGACAGGGAGGGGAGACAGGGAGGGGAGACAGGGAGGGGAGACAGGGAGGGGAGACAGGGAGGGGAGACAGGGAGGGGAGACAGGGAGGGGAGACAGGGAGGGGAGACAGGGAGGGGAGACAGGGAGGGGAGACAGGGCGGGGAGACAGGGCAAGGAGACAGGGCGGGGAGACAGGGCAGGGAGACAGGGAGGGGAGACAGGGAGGGGAGACAGGGAGGGGAGACAGGGAGGGGAGAGAGGGAGGGGAGACAGGGCGGGGAGACAGGGAGGGGAGAGAGGGAGGGGAGACAGGGAGGGGAGAGAGGGAGGGGAGACAGGGAGGGGAGAGAGGGCGGGGAGACAGGGAGGGGAGACAGGGCGGGGAGACAGGGCGGGGAGACAGGGCGGGGAGACAGGGCAGGGAGACAGGGCGGGGAGACAGGGCAAGGAGACAGGGCGGGGAAACAGGGAGGGGAGACAGGGCAAGTAGACAGGGCGAGGAGACAGGGCGGGGAGACAGGGAGGGGAGACAGGGCGGGGAGACAGGGCAAGTAGACAGGGCGAGGAGACAGGGCGGGGAGACAGGGAGGGGAGACAGGGCAAGTAGACAGGGCGAGGAGACAGGGCGGGGAGACAGGGAGGGGAGACAGGGCGGGGAGACAGGGCGGGGAGACAGGGCGGGGAGACAGGGCGGGGAGACAGGGCGGGGAGACAGGGCAAGGAGACAGGGCGGGGAGACAGGGAGGGGAGACAGGGCGGGGAGACAGGGAGGGGAGACAGGGAGGGGAGACAGGGCGGGGAGACAGGGAGGGGAGACAGGGCGGGGAGACAGGGCGGGGAGACAGGGCAAGGAGACAGGGCGGGGAGACAGGGAGGGGAGACAGGGCGGGGAGACAGGGAGGGGAGACAGGGCGGGGAGACAGGGAGGGGAGACAGGGCAAGGAGACAGGGCGGGAAGACAGGGAGGGGAGACAGGGCGGGGAGACAGGGCGGGGAGACAGGGAGGGGAGACAGGGCGGGGAGACAGGGCAAGGAGACAGTGCGGGGAGACAGAGAGGGGAGACAGGGCGGGGAGACAGGGCGGGGAGACAGGGCGGGGAGACAGGGCAATGAGACAGGGAGGGGAGACAGGGAGGGGAGAGAGAGGGGGGAGACAGCCATGAATACAACCAGGTGGTAACCGTTGACGATGAAGTTAATACAACCAGGTGGTAACCGTTGATGATGACGTTAATACAACCAGGTGGTAACCGTTGATGATGATGTTAATACAACCAGGTGGTAAGCGTTGATGATGGCGTTAATACAACCAGGTAGTAACCTGTGATGATGAGGTTAATACAACCAAGTGGTAACCGTTGATGATGACGTTAATACAACCAGGTGGTAACCGTTGACGATGACGTTAATACAACCAGGTGGTAACCGTTGATGATGACGTTAATACAACCAGGTGGTTACCGTTGACGATGACGTTAATACAACCAAGTGGTTACCGTTGACGATGACGTTAATACAACCAGGTGGTAACCGTTGATGATGACGTTAACACAACCAGGTAGTAACCGGTGATGATGGGGTTAATACAACCAGATGGTTACCGTTGATGATGAGGTTAATACAACCAGGTGGTTACCGTTGCCGATGACGTTAATACAACCAGGTGGTTACCGTTGACGATGGCGTTAATACAACCAGGTGGTAACCGTTGACGATGACGTTAATACAACCAGGTGGTTACCGTTGACGATGACGTTAATACAACCAGGTGGTAACCGTTGACGATGACGTTAGTACAACCAGGTGGTTACCGTTGATGATGACGTTAATACAACCAGGTGGTTATCGTTGATGGTGACGTTAATACAACCAGGTGGTTACCGTTGATGATGACGTTAATACAACCAGGTGGTTACCGTTGATGATGACGTTAATACAACCAGGTGGTTACCGTTGATGATGACGTTAATACAACCGTGTGGTTACCGTTGACGATGACGTTAATACAACCAGGTGTTTACCGTTGATGATGACGTTAATACAACCTGGTGGTTACCGTTGATGATGACGTTAATACAACCAGGTGGTTACCGTTGATGATGACGTTAATACAACCAGGTGGTTACCGTTGATGATGACGTTAATACAACCAGGTGGTTACCGTTGATGATGACGTTAATACAACCAGGTGGTTACCGTTGACGATGACGTTTATACAACCAGGTGGTAACCGTTCATGATGACGTTTATACAACAATGTGGTTACCGTTGACAATGACATTAATACAACCAGATGGTAACCGTTGATGATGACGTTAATACAACCAAGTGGTTACCGTTGATGATGACGACGTTAATACAACCAGGTGGTTACCGTTGACGATGACGTTAATACAACCAGGTGGTAACCGTTGATGATGACGTTAATACAACCAGGTGGTTACCGTTGATGATGACGTTAATACAACCAGGTGGTTACGGTTGATGATGACGTTATTACAAACAGGTGGTTACCGTTGACGATGACGTTAATACAACCAGGTGGTAACCGTTGATGATGACGTTAATATAACCAGTTGGTTACCGTTGACGGTGACGTTAATACAACCAAGTGATAACCGTTGATGACGACGTTAATACAACCAGGTGGTAACCGTTGACGATGACGTTTATACAACCAGGTGGTAATTGTTGATGATGACGTTAATACAACCAGGTGGTAACCGTTGATGATGACGTTAATACAACCAGGTGGTTACCGTTGACGATGACGTTAATACAACCAGGTGGTTACCGTTGACGATGACGTTAATACAACCAGGTGGTAACCGTTGACGATGACATTAATACAACCAGGTGGTTACCGTTGACGATGACGTTAATACAACCAGGTGGTAACCGTTGACGATGACGTTAACACAACCAGGTGGTTACCGTTGATGATGACGTTAATACAACCAGGTGGTTACCGTTGATGATGGCGTTAATACAACCAGGTGGTTACCGTTGATGATGACGTTAATACAACCAGGTGGTTACCGTTGATGATGACGTTAATACAACCAGGTGGTTACCGTTGATGATGACGTTAATACAACCAGGTGGTTACCGTTGACGATGACGTTAATACAACCAGGTGGTAACCGTTGATGATGACGTTAATACAACCAGGTGGTTACCGGTGACGATGACGTTAATACAACCAGGTGGTAACCGTTGACGATGACGTTAATACAACCAGGTGGTTACCGTTGATGATGACGTTAATACAACCTGGTGGTTACCGTTGATGATGACGTTAATACAACCAGGTGGTTACCGTTGATGATGACGTTAATACAACCAGGTGGTAACCGTTGATGATGACGTTAATACAACCAGGTGGTAACCGTTGATGATGACGTTAATACAACCAAGTGGTTACCGTTGATGATGACGACGTTAATACAACCAGGTGGTTACCGTTGACGATGACGTTAATACAACCAGGTGGTAACCGTTGATGATGACGTTAATACAACCAGGTGGTTACCGTTGATGATGACGTTAATACAACCAGGTGGTTACGGTTGATGATGACGTTATTACAAACAGGTGGTTACCGTTGACGATGACGTTAATACAACCAGGTGGTAACCGTTGATGGTGACGTTAATATAACCAGTTGGTTACCGTTGACGGTGACGTTTATACAACCAAGTGATAACCGTTGATGACGACGTTAATACAACCAGGTGGTAACCGTTGACGATGACGTTTATACAACCAGGTGGTAATTGTTGATGATGACGTTAATACAACCAGGTGGTAACCGTTGATGATGACGTTAATACAACCAGGTGGTTACCGTTGACGATGACGTTAATACAACCAGGTGGTTACCGTTGACGATGACGTTAATACAACCAGGTGGTAACCGTTGACGATGACATTAATACAACCAGGTGGTTACCGTTGATGATGACGTTAATACAACCAGGTGGTTACCGTTGATGATGACGTTAATACAACCATGTGGTTACCGTTGACGATGACGTTAATACAACCAGGTGTTTACCGTTGATGATGACGTTAATACAACCTGGTGGTTACCGTTGATGATGACGTTAATACAACCAGGTGGTTACCGTTGATGATGACGTTAGTACAACCAGGTGGTTACCGTTGATGATGACGTTAATACAACCAGGTGGTTACCGTTGATGATGACGTTAATACAACCAGGTGGTTACCGTTGACGATGACGTTTATACAACAATGTGGTTACCGTTGACAATGACATTAATACAACCAGATGGTAACCGTTGATGATGACGTTAATACAACCAAGTGGTTACCGTTGATGATGACGACGTTAATACAACCAGGTGGTTACCGTTGACGATGACGTTAATACAACCAGGTGGTAACCGTTGATGATGACGTTAATACAACCAGGTGGTTACCGTTGATGATGACGTTAATACAACCAGGTGGTTACGGTTGATGATGACGTTATTACAAACAGGTGGTTACCGTTGACGATGACGTTAATACAACCAGGTGGTAACCGTTGATGATGACGTTAATATAACCAGTTGGTTACCGTTGACGGTGACGTTAATACAACCAAGTGATAACCGTTGATGACGACGTTAATACAACCAGGTGGTAACCGTTGACGATGACGTGTATACAACCAGGTGGTAATTGTTGATGATGACGTTAATACAACCAGGTGGTAACCGTTGATGATGACGTTAATACAACCAGGTGGTTACCGTTGACGATGACGTTAATACAACCAGGTGGTTACCGTTGACGATGACGTTAATACAACCAGGTGGTAACCGTTGACGATGACATTAATACAACCAGGTGGTTACCGTTGACGATGACGTTAATACAACCAGGTGGTAACCGTTGACGATGACGTTAATACAACCATGTGGTTACCGTTGATGATGACGTTAATACAACCAGGTGGTTACCGTTGATGATGGCGTTAATACAACCAGGTGGTTACCGTTGATGATGACGTTAATACAACCAGGTGGTTACCGTTGATGATGACGTTAATACAACCAGGTGGTTACCGTTGATGATGACGTTAATACAACCAGGTGGTTACCGTTGACGATGACGTTAATACAACCAGGTGGTAACCGTTGATGATGACGTTAATACAACCAGGTGGTTACCGGTGACGATGACGTTAATACAACCAGGTGGTAACCGTTGACGATGACGTTAATACAACCAGGTGGTTACCGTTGATGATGACGTTAATACAACCTGGTGGTTACCGTTGATGATGACGTTAATACAACCAGGTGGTTACCGTTGATGATGACGTTAATACAACCAGGTGGTAACCGTTGATGATGACGTTAATACAACCAGGTGGTAACCGTTGATGATGACGTTAATACAACCAAGTGGTTACCGTTGATGATGACGACGTTAATACAACCAGGTGGTTACCGTTGACGATGACGTTAATACAACCAGGTGGTAACCGTTGATGATGACGTTAATACAACCAGGTGGTTACCGTTGATGATGACGTTAATACAACCAGGTGGTTACGGTTGATGGTGACGTTATTACAAACAGGTGGTTACCGTTGACGATGACGTTAATACAACCAGGTGGTAACCGTTGATGATGACGTTAATATAACCAGTTGGTTACCGTTGACGGTGACGTTTATACAACCAAGTGATAACCGTTGATGACGACGTTAATACAACCAGGTGGTAACCGTTGACGATGACGTTTATACAACCAGGTGGTAATTGTTGATGATGACGTTAATACAACCAGGTGGTAACCGTTGATGATGACGTTAATACAACCAGGTGGTTACCGTTGACGATGACGTTAATACAACCAGGTGGTTACCGTTGATGATGACGTTAATACAACCATGTGGTTACCGTTGACGATGACGTTAATACAACCAGGTGTTTACCGTTGATGATGACGTTAATACAACCTGGTGGTTACCGTTGATGATGACGTTAATACAACCAGGTGGTTACCGTTGATGATGACGTTAGTACAACCAGGTGGTTACCGTTGATGATGACGTTAATACAACCAGGTGGTTACCGTTGATGATGACGTTAATACAACCAGGTGGTTACCGTTGACGATGACGTTTATACAACCAGGTGGTAACCGTTCATGATGACGTTAATACAACAATGTGGTTACCGTTGACAATGACATTAATACAACCAGATGGTAACCGTTGATGATGACGTTAATACAACCAAGTGGTTACCGTTGATGATGACGACGTTAATACAACCAGGTGGTTACCGTTGACGATGACGTTAATACAACCAGGTGGTAACCGTTGATGATGACGTTAATACAACCAGGTGGTTACCGTTGATGATGACGTTAATACAACCAGGTGGTTACGGTTGATGATGACGTTATTACAAACAGGTGGTTACCGTTGACGATGACGTTAATACAACCAGGTGGTAACCGTTGATGATGACGTTAATATAACCAGTTGGTTACCGTTGACGATGACGTTAATACAACCAGGTGGTAACCGTTGATGATGACGTTAATACAACCAGGTGGTTACCGTTGATGATGACGTTAATACAACCAGGTGGTTACCGTTGATGATGACGTTAATACAACCAGGTGGTTACCGTTGACGATGACGTTAATACAACCAGGTGGTAACCGTTGATGATGACGTTAATACAACAAGGTGCTTACCGTTGACGATGATATTAATACAACCAGATGGTAACCGTTGATGATGACGTTAATACTACCAGGTGGTTACCGTTGATGATGACGACGTTAATACAACCAGGTTGTTACCGTTGCCGATGACGTTAATACAACCAGGTGGTTACCGTTGATGATGACGTTAATACAACCAGGTGGTTACCGTTGACGATGACGTTAATACAACCAGGTTGTAACCGTTGATGTTGACGTTAATACAACCAGGTGGTAATTGTTGATGATGACGTTAATACAACCAGGTAGTAACCGTTGATGATGAGGTTAATACAACCAGGTGGTTACCGTTGATGATGGCGTTAATACAACCAGGTGGTTACCGTTGACGATGACGTTAATACAACCAGGTGGTAACCGTTGATGATGACGTTAATACAACCAGGTGGTTACCGTTGACGATGACGTTAATACAACCAGGTGGTTACCGTTGACGATGACGTTAATACAACCAGGTGGTAATTGTTGATGATGACGTTAATACAACCAGGTAGTAACCGTTGATGATGAGGTTAATACAACCAGGTGGTTACCGTTGATGATGACGTTAATACAACCAGGTGGTTACCGTTGACGATGACGTTAATACAACCAGGTCAGGTGGTTACCGTTGACGATGACGTTAATACAACCAGGTGGTTACCGTTGACGATGACGTTAATACAACCAGGTGGTAACCGTTGACGATGACGTTAATACAACCAGGTGGTTATCGTTGACGATGACATTAATACAACCAGATGGTAACCGTTGATGATGACGTGAATACAACCAGGTGGTTACCGTTGATGATGACGATGTTAATACAAACAGGTGGTTACCGTTGATGATGACGTCATTACAACCAGGTGGTAACCGTTGACGATGACGTTAATACAACCAGGTGGTTACCTTTGATGATGACGTTAATACAACCAGGTGGTTACCGTTGATGATGACGTTAATACAACTAGGTAGTTACCGTTGATGATGACATTAATACAACCAGGTGGTTACCGTTGATGATGACGTTATTACAACCAAGTGGTTACCGTTGACGATGACGTTAATACAACCAGGTGGTAACCGTTGATGATGACGTTAATTCAACCAGGTGGTTACCGTTGATGATGACGTTATTACAACCAGGTGGTAACCGTTGATGATGACGTTATTACAACCAGGTGGTTACCGTTGATGATGACGTTAATACAACCACGTGGTAACCGTTGAAACGTTCACCCGATTAATCCAGCTAGGTGGTTGTGAACGACGACGATGTTGGTGTAACTGTTAATCAACTTTAAGGGGTAATCTCCTCAGTCCAGAATTGACAGATCCATAATTTGTAATTGGGAGTCTGTTGTCTAGAAAAATTAAACATCAAAGGTTATTGCGGTTAAATCTGCTTGCCTCGGCATTATTGCTAATTCATTTTGTTTTGAAACTGGATGTTTTGTTTGCCATTGCACGTGTTGCAGGCAGAATCTTTCAAATTGCGAACACTGTTCCGAGCTTAATAATGTAACTAAGCTAGATCAAACTGACAGGTAGTAAACTGTCAGCATGCATAACGTAGCACTAAGAAGATAATAGCAAATACAAAATAAAACTTAGGCGCTGGCATCCTCCCTTTACATGGATGCTAAAATGTGAGTGTATACACTACACACAGCCATCGACTACTTCGGGACAACGAGAGCAACGACAAGTCACCGTCGGGCTATACATCGGCCGTACGAGATTCTGATCTCGCCTAGGTCATTGGCCGTGTGAGGTCATAGGCTACGTACCAGTTTTCGGGTCCTGTCCAGAACCAGGTTAACGATCTCCTTGCCGGTGGTGTAGTGAACACGGGCGAAGTTGTACTCCTTGCCTGTGATCAGCTGCTCCGGGTGAAACGTGCCAGTGCGAACCTCGCCTGTCGAGCAAGGCAACTCTCCGTGTTGTGTCGTCTTTGTTTGCGTGCGTGCGTGTGTGTGGTGTGTGGTGTGTGGTGTGTGGTGTGTGGTGTGTGGTGTGTGGTGTGTGGTGTGTGTGGTGAGTGTCGTTATGTGTGTGTGTGTGTGTGTGTGTGTGTGTGTGTGTGCGTGTGCGTGTGCGCAGGTTTGTGTACTGTATATGCATGCATGTGTGCGTGTGTGCGCGCGCGTGTGTGCGTGCGCGGTCGCGCGTATGTGGGCGTTTGTGTGCGTTTGTGTGTATGTGCCAGCGTGTAAGTGTTTGAGGCCGTGTCTGTGCATGCGTGTGAATGTGCACGCAACTAGTAGTTGAGCGTAGCTGTCTGGAATTTCTTGATAGATATGCTGCTTTTATGCAGGAGATAGTTTGATAAGCTATTGTAGAAATCTAGAAAATGATACGATAATGCACACGGAGGCAATGCAGTGATCTTAGAAGCGGCGCTGAGCGAGAAAAACGAGGAGAACGCGTGACTACCCTTGCTAAAAAAAATTCGACAAGCTGAAGTGTTGCTATATCCTTGTTTGCAGTAGTGTAAAGGGGAGAATTGCTGTATTCAAGTCTGCTGCTTACTAGATGGACGTCAGCGAACAATTTTGTTTTCCAGCTCACCCCTTTCTCTAGTACAGAAACATTTCGATCTGTACTAATATATTTTACTATTAATAAGGATTAACTGCTTCAAAACTGACAAGGGATGAAATGTATCAGCGTCCTTTATAACGCTTGAACAACCACTGCACACATATAAGAACATATTATTAAGCCTCCTTCCCCTCCCCTCCCCTCCCCAAGATGTGTGTTTTACTAGTAATCGACGTTGCAATTTTATTTTGTTTTAGAGATGATATAAATAAAGCTGAACATGCAATTTCAGTATAATATATTACTGAATTATGGTAGGATACCCAAATAGCAAATACCAACTCTGGTCAGCTATGAAACTACCAGAGTGTAATGCTCTTGATTTATCACCACATTCATTGCATTGTTGCATAGATGTTATTTG
The DNA here is from genome assembly GCA_964017155.1 of Oasisia sp. SBJ-2009. NCBI lineage: Eukaryota > Metazoa > Annelida > Polychaeta > Sabellida > Siboglinidae > Oasisia > Oasisia sp. SBJ-2009. The sequence continues at coordinate 47,412,752 of OZ024864.1, read as the reverse complement.
TCGTGATAGCAAGATGTGTGTTTTAGTTGTAAGCGACGTTGCCATTTTAGACAGTTTACATAAAGCTAGCCATGCTATTTCAGTATAATGCATTACTGAATTATGGGACTGTCTGGTAGGATACCCAAATACCAACTCTGGCCAGCTATACAACTACTAGAATGTAATGCATTTGATATATCACCCATTCGTTGCATTGGTGTATAGATGTTGTTTGTCGTGACAACAAGATGCGTGTTTTACTAGTAATCGATGCAATTTTTATTTTGTTTTAGTTAGTGTTCATAAAGCTGAAAATGCAATTACATTGTTAGTGTGTTTCATTTGTAACTCATTCTTTCGACCCACATAGAATATAGTTCATATTCCCTGTGACGTGCAACTTCGTCTAGTCAAACTGGTTCACCATTAATTTTAATATCATGTTTATTCCATAACATTTTCACAGCGCTAAGAAGGTATTTTACAGGAACAAACTGGTTTAGCGTTTTGTTAAGTGAGATGCGGATGTAGCCACATAAAATATGTGTGAGCATTAGTACTTATACCATCATTTTATCAGATTAAACTATATTGATTGCTATTATGCTGTTAAACTGGTTGGTTTCGATAGAACGTTCTGTAGTAATAATGATGAAGCATCTTTACGTGAGTTACGTTTGAATACAATTGCAACAGTCAAGTTCGTGTTGTTCATTCATCTTTTGGTAATATGAATGTCTCAATGGTATATTCTAAGAGAGGGGTGGGGGTGGAAACGGGGTCTACACGCAGTCACTGCCATATTTTATTTCTTTTTTCCATTTATACACATAAAATCATTAAAATGTTCATCCCTTGTCGCGACAGTTTTATACTTGATACCTGACTTTGACAAAGGGCTTGCTTATTTGAGCCAGACATTCTCTGACACACAAAGGGAATTAGCAGGCTGGTGATGCCCAGTTTTACTGCCCGATACCCACTGACAGGTGTTAGTCTGTGTCAATATTATTAACTAACACCTGAATGATCTCAAAATGGCATTGCTAACTATTAGCATAAACGTTTAATTTCTTGATAACCATGTCCAATGTATTTATCATAATATTTCTTAAAAGACGTTGGCTCTAATATATTAACAAATATATATAACATAATTCCAATACATATTTTACTTTACTTAATGGTTGTGTGTTGGCTGGTGTCTGTTTAATGTAATCTATATTATTACTGAGGAATGTCTGGTGGGATAACCAAATACCCAGTCTGGTTAGCTGTAAAACTACCAGAGTGTAAAGCAACTGAAGTTCCTTTCTGGCTTGGTGTGCCCCTTCCTTCCTTCCTTCCTTTCAGCAAATATTTCTTATCAGGTTGCACCACCACTGAGGCTCTGACACAATAGCAGGCCTTGGCAGCTGCCATCTATCAGGGTTGGTTAGAAGGGGCAAGGGTCTTGAAAGCCAAGATCAAAATACGGGCAGACCACTGCAAAAGAGGCCTGTTGTTGTCAATTGCAGCTGGGTCCACCTTGGTCACAGGTGACAAATGGCTACATAGTAGTGAACTGTAGACACTTTAAACAGTTTTGTGAGGAAAAGTCCTGGTTGCTGTCTAGTGAGCTGTTACTGCCAGCAAATACTTTTACTTATTTGAGTGAAAGGTGGGATTCCACCTCATGGATGGACCACTGTGTGTCTACCAGTGATGGTCACAATGTTATTCAAAGTATATATGTGTTATATAGTTTTTGTACGTCGGATCACATTCTGATATGTATCGATGTTTCCCTGGAGCTAGTGCCTCAGGTTGAGGGTTTATCAACCCACGAGTGTCAAAAAATCAGCTGAGATAGATGTTCTGAAAAATCATGAATGCCAACTTAGAAAAGATTCATTGGCAAAAAAAAGTCGCAAAGTAGGCCAGATGACTTTTGGAAAGAAATACGCCAGGTAAACAACTGCAATATATCTTTACCTAATAGTATTGAGGATGTTACTGGTATTGATGAAATAACTGAATTATGGCGGTCTCATTTCAAACAGCTTTTTAATTGTATTAGGGATATAGATATTCAACAAATCAAATGTGATGCCAAATATACAAATGATATAGTTGTGGAAGTTAGCGAAGTTGAAAATGCTATTAAATGCCTAGATATAAATAAGACTTTTGGTATGGATGGTATAAATGCTGAACACCTTAAACATTGTGATAAGTGCATTGTGCCTTTACTTGCTATGTGTATAACTGGTTTTTTTGTACATGGATTTTTACCTAGTTCTTTGTTATCTGTTGTGCTGGTTCCTATTATCAAAGATAAATGTGGCAAGATTAACAGCAAAGACAATTACAGACCTATTGCATTAGCTAGTATTGTGACAAAAATTGTTGAAAACATATTGTTAGACAGAATGTCAGTTACGCTGTCAACAATGTCCAATCAGTTTGGATTTAAGAAAAAACACGGGACAGACTTGTGTATTTATGTCTTAAAGGAAGTTATTGACAGGCACAGGAGTCTAAATGGGTGTATGTTTACATGTTTTTAGATGCTTCTAAAGCCTTTGATAGAGTGAAACATTCTATCTTATTTCAAAAGTTGATTGACAGGGGAGTACCTGGATATATTGTTAGACTACTTATATATTGGTATTCAAATCAGACTATGTGTATAAGATGGTCAGGTAAATTGTCGGAACATTTTGGTGTTACAAATGGTGTCAGGCAAGGTGGTATACTCTCGGCGTACCTTTTTAATATATATATGGATGATTTAACCATAGCTTTAAACAAATGTAACACAGGGTGTGTAATAGGTAATCCATCTTATGTATGCTGATGACTTGGTAATTCTGTCTCCATCTGTATCAGGACTGTCTGAACTGATGCAGGTATGTGGACTCTATGGGCTAAATCATGATATCAAATACAATTCCAAGAAAAGTGCTGTGTTAATATTTAAAAGTAAATATATGAAAAATGTTGATGTTCCATCATTTAAGATTAATGGTGAAACAATCCAGGAAGTGGATAATGTGAAATATTTGGGTCACTTTATTTCTAATACATTACGTGATGACAAAGATATTTTACGCCAATGCCGACAACTATATGCTAGGGGTAATATACTATTGCGAAAATGTTACATGTGTTCCACTGAAGTGAAGCTGACTTTGCTTAGAACTTTCTGTTCTCCCATGTATACTGCTCAGTTGTGGTGGAATTACACAGTAGCAAGTATACATAAACTTCATGTGGCTTACAATAATGTGTTTCGCTTATTGCTAAATCAGCCTAAATATTGCAGTGCCTCCACTATGTTTGTAGAATACCATGTACCAGATAGTAAAGCTGTAATTAGAAACCTTGTATATAAATTCATGCGGAGACTTGATGCCTCTTATAATAAGTTGGTAATTGCAATTATCAACAGTGATATAAAATGGCAATCCAGGATAAGACGACATTGGATCAAAATGTTGTATATACATAATGGCTTTTGTTGAGTTTTGACTGAATGTACCATTGTGCAATGTTTTTTCTTCTATTTACCATGTGCAATGCTTTTATAGTTTTATAGTCACTTGTATTTTTTTAATGTTTATGTGGACATCTGAATGACACTGACAGTCTGAAATAAAGGTATTGAATTGAATTGAATTGAATTGAACTGTAACTTCTCTGATATGCTCAATGTTGTCATGGTGAATACCCACAGTGTCTTCCAGCATAACTATTTATATCTCACTGAAAAATGTGATTACTTGAATGTCAAGTAATTAAATGGTTAAAAAAGCAAGTGAATATAAAATATAACTAGCCATATATCAACTTTAGACCCAATTAATACATTTTAATCAATACAAAAATACAATGTAGTTAATAAATAATTAAGTAAGATCAATGAGGATTAGTTAATTTTAATTATTCCATTTTAGCTATTCGATCTGTTATGGGCTGCGGGCTGCTGACTTTTGAAAAAATGCTGCGGGCTAAGTTACATCGGGGCGGACTTCTGGCCAAGGTATGTCATAGTTTGCGGTGTGGACTGGTTGCGGACTAAGTTACTGCGGTGCGCGGCGGGCTGAGGGCTGAATTGAAATGTGTGGGGCGGGCTGCGCGCTTAGATATCCAGCCTGCGCAAGATCTTAGTAGGTAACCAGTGTCCGATTTAGGTACGCAGACGAAAAGCAGTCGTATCCAAAGGCGTATGTTGTCCAGATCGCCGTTATGTTACCTCTGACTGACTGACTATACACTGCATTAGATTACTGACGATGCCTTGATATCGAAGATGCCGACACGTAACTTAAGCTTTTAATTTTCGAATGGTTATGTGCAATCGGTCTGTACATTGGTGGATATAGTATAAACTGAGAACGACTGAGCCAAGTACAGTCGTAGTGTAAAAAGGACGGAAAACACTCTGCCTAACTGATCAACTCCGCACTCCAACCAGGAGGACCAAACAGTAAAACTAACAATCTCATATACGTCCTTCACGCTGACTGATTGGTTGGTTGGTTGGTTGGTTGGTTGGTTGGTTGAACGAACGAACGAACGAACGAACGAACGAAGGAACGAAGGAACGAAGGAACGAAGGAACGAAGGAACGAAGGAACGAAGGAACGAAGGAACGAAGGAACGAAGGAACGAAGGAACGAAGGAACGAAGGAACGAAGGAACGAAGGAACGAAGGAACGAAGGAACGAAGGAACGAACGAAGGAACGAACGAACGAACGAAGGAACGAAGGAACGAAGGAACGAAGGAACGAAGGAACGAAGGAACGAAGGAACGAAGGAACGAACGAACGAACGAACGAACGAACGAACGAACGAACGAACGAACGAACGAACGAACGAACGAACGAACGAACGAACGAACGAACGAACGAACGAACGAACGAACGAACGAACGAACGAACGAACGAACGAACGAACGAACGAACGAACGAACGAACGAACGAACGAACGAACGAACGAACGAACGAATGACAAAATTAATTATTGTAAAACAAATGTGAGTGTGTATGTATTGATACGTACACACACACACACACACACACACACACACACACACACACACACACACAAACACACACACACACACACACACAGACACACACACACACACACACACACACACATACACACACACATATGTCCTTCCAATTTCAAGTAACAGGGATGCCCTTGTATTCTGGTAGTTACGATTACGTTGTCTCCTCCCTGTGATAGATCGCTTCCGCTGTACTGTTGATCTTGTGGCATGATTCGTGGACGAGCACTGACACCTCAGACACGTTCAACACATTCTGTCTGTGTCGTTTGGCTCTCCTTCGCCCTAGTGTGCATTAGTAAAACACTTTTAGGAAGTCTGTCTCACATGTCTGATGCTAGAACATCAATTGTTTCAAGATTGCTTGTAATTCTAGTTTTTCTACACGTTTCACCTTTTTATGTATATTTTTAATTAGCACAACTAGCATATCATTTTTAGTATTTATTAATTAATAGCTTGTTCACATGTATTTTATTTTTATTAATTACAATTGACACAACTATTGCTGTAGTCATTTATTATTCATTAACTACTATGCATAATATTATATATATTTATTTATTGTGCAATTGCCTATATAGGTATGTATATAAATATGTAGGTTTTCTTATACATATATATATACTTCTATTTCTTGACTACATTGACATATAATATAAATTACAACAATGCCATCTCTGATTAATTCCAGTTTATGTCATGCAGTTTTCCTACAACAATGATTTAGCTACGTATTCATACAAGTTTACTTGTACTTTTATTATTATTATTATTTTATAATATATATATATATATATATATATATATATATATATATATATATATATATATATATATCTTGTAATTGTTTAACTACTGTTGTAAACACTATTGAGGCTTTGAGCAGAATTTGTACTTTGAATTTGAGTACGTGTATAAATAAAGTGTCTTATTATTATTAGAGCAACTACACTTTAAAAAGAAAGCTGTTACCTATGTGCTGAACTCGAAGGATCAGTAGTTTGAGTCCTACCTGTGACACAGCCATCATAGCAGATTAACTTGACCAGAACACCTTGTCTCAGGGTGAAATACTAATTCGAACGATGACAGCACGCAAAAGGTGACGCCACATTGCGGAATCATTCGTTGTTAGAACGTTCAGCTTAACCGACTGTCGGGCGGCTGCGGAACTACTCTTAAAAGTGCTGCCACCCCACGGAGCCTGGGTAACCGAGGCTACCTGGAGGTCGGCCTTCCTGGAAGTACTGATGTATGCTGGGTAAATAAGTAAATGAATAATGTTTACGACGGGTACCATGGGATCAGCCATAAAAGCACACCTTATCTATTCAGCCCTATGGAATTTGTACATATTAGGTAATGTATTTAATAATCATATTTTTGATAGATGTTTGGTGATTGATGTTCATTCTTTGCTAACAAAAACGTTTAAGAAATCTATAATAAAATCCTCGAAAAATGCATGGTGGTTTACTGGTTACCTGACCGAGTGAGCGTTTGGAGGTACACTGCCTACGCAGTGTTCGCGGGGGCGGTGAATGTCTCCATATACAGAGCGCTGACCGTTGGAGTCGGCGTCCATCGTTTAAAAAAGAAATTTGAGCACAGCGTGATCTACTGATGGTTAATAATTGCCGGGGTGCACTTCCGTTTAATTAGCTAATACAATATAATATATTAATTATTACTCACAAGAAAATCAATCGAGACTCCTGACCTGAAGGCTGAAATACCTACGGTTGCAATTTCCACTAACCTTAAAGGGGTCAATCCACAGACTTCCTGTCACTTAATTGTGTATAATTCTGACCCACCTCCTTAACTGTGCCAGTATAATGTATATTTGCCTACATTGGATAGGGGAAGTAGGGGCATGTCCGCACACTTAAGGTGAAACAAGCTATAGATAATGCACTGCGTGTGCTAAGAGGGTGATATTTAGTATTCAGAATGAGCAATCATATTACTTTCTTATTAGTTAGTTAAGAAATCGCATATCCCATCAGATATTTAAATATTTGGTCAAATGTAGAGGCATAGCTTTGTGCGGACATGCCCCAAGGTACAGGGCATAGCCGCACACTGTGTGCGGTTATGCCCCAGGAATGGTGAAACAACAGCTGGTCTCACAGAGCTGACCGTTAACTGCAATAATAATGTGTTTTGATATGTGTACACTACTGACACGTGCATTACTATAAAAAAAAACCATGGAAAATGCATCAACATGGAAAATGTGAATTCAGCACGATATATAGCCTATTTACACATTGACGAAGCGATGAATGATATAATATAAGTTTTATAATATTAAATAATTGTATAATAATCATCATATACTGTCTCACATCAAAGTTTCCTATGATATTTGTGGTAAGCAGCTGAAGTATCTAAATATGTATCTATGTAGACTACATAATATTATAAGCACCGATGCACGAAATACGTCGATCTGCACAGCGGGTGGGGTATGACCGCACAGGCCTGTGCGAACATGCCCCAAGCATCCAACACGTGAATAATTCTGAATTGCGCGAAAATGCTACTTATGAAAGTATCCTTTATTTCACACATCATAAAACATTAAAATGCAATTTGGAATTATGAAAGAAAATGTATATGCACGTCTTACAGTTAATGTAATACACATAACAGCATATGAGTAAAATTACATCAGTGTTTACGAAAATAACATTTTATGTCATAACTTTTTAATGATTCACTTCTATCAAAAGGTATATGCAAGTGGTTGATTTGGGGGTTAGACGATGCCGCTTAGCAGAATTCTGCTAACCAGATGTTACGCGATGCGCAAATAATAGGGTGTGCGGACATGCCTCAGTATGCGGATATGCCCCTACTTCCCCTACCTCACACTGAATCTAACCTGAAACACATTCAATCAGCATTCCCATGGATTTGTGTTTCACAAATATTGTATTTTGGGACCCTAATAGCACTCCGATTTGTGCTAGTCGTAAGCATAGTGGTGCATGTGTTACTGCACCAGTTTGTGTATGCCAACCGCACTGTCTTTTCGACCTCTAACGTCTGCTAAAACGTCCGGTTTATGAAACATAAATATGGGTGAGATGATGTTAAGTGATTCATTTAAGTTATCAAAATCAGGAATAAAATGTTGGCAAAGATAGTTATGTCAAAATTGAGGTGGGCCCAAATTCTACACAAGTGCTGACTTCCTGTGTGGTTACAGATGAAACGTAGTGTAGTGTATTCTGAGAATTTTTTTTCAACATTCACCTGCTGTAACATAAGTGCATTTGAGCGGTCACATTTCTTGGTGTGATTGTGGAAGCTGTTGACAGCAAAAGGGTGCATTTTTAGTTGATTTTACTAAGTACTTAAAATTGACAGTCACTTGGTTTGTTGACACCTGCCTGCGTTCAGTTGTACGGGTGTTATACATAGCAGCATTTTACGAGAGAAAGAAATATTACATTTTGAGTAAACTTATCACGTCAGTGAGATCCTGGCAACAATAGGCAATATATTTTATAATATTCCTGCGTCTGGTTTTCTTGTAATTCAATAAAATGTTGACATATGGGACCTAGTGGGAAAACTAACTGTATACTGACTGACCCCTAATGCTCTTAGTATATCTGTAAGAACCTTGATCTTGCCTTGAGCATCCCTGCAAACAAGGAACCATTTCTGAACTAGTTGGCACGTGCCATACTGGTTCATAATTGGTACCGCTCGATCCACCAGTGTGTGTTTTCATGTGTATTCGCGTGAATACACGTGTTCTACCTTTTGTCACAAGTTTTGAACCAGTTTGACACGAGTCGTACTGGGTCAGAACTGGTATGGTTTCACTGGTACGTGTCATCATGTAAACAAAACTTGTGATTTCATGGTAAACAAATGTCGACATACCAAATTTGTTCAAATAATCCGGTGAATTCACGTACGTAAACACGTGAATTGAGCCAGTTGAACTCGTGAATTCACTTACAGAACATGTGAAATCACGGGACGTTTTTTGCTGGGATATTACATATGTGCTTTGAGTCTGTCAAATATTCTGTATCATTTAGCCAATGTTCTGATGGATATATTATTTATTTTTATTGAATTTCAGATTGGCTGAAGTGTCTTCAGAGTTGATTATTTGAAAACAGCATGAAAGAAACTGACCGTTTACGTGCAGGTGAGGTAGTTACAATGACACCAATAACTATTTTATGTATTTAAATACAATTTAATAAATATTGATTTGGAAATTGGAAGTGTATTTTACATGTCTGAATCCTTTGTTTGCGCAACAGCACTTTCGACGTCCTCACATAGCTTTATGCAGAATCATTCACCTGTCATTTGGATGGGTAAAAACCATTGTGGATGGGTAGAAATATGGGTGGACGGGTAAAAAATGATAAAGAATGAAGGAGCTAAAAGATGTTCCAAAACCATAGATATTGTCAGTGAGTGTAAATGGTGTCATACGTGTATTTGTGGTCCATTTTATATCACCAGAAACATTTTAAAGTTTATAAACTGGCTTAACAGAACTTTAACATCCATATGTCCACCAAAACATGTATGACTGGCAATAATTTGGTCTTGCATAAGCCCTGCATCCTCACAGTGTTCACTTTAAACACTGAGTGTACATATCAGCTTGTTCAATTCTGAGGTTGCTTCCACCTCTAGAAAACACATTTGAACAGCAGATTTATAAAATGACGATAATAACAACCCAATCAGGGGTAGAACTTCTGTATTTATTTTACTAGACAGTGGGACTAGTAAAGTCAAAAGTTAAGTCATTAATTACAATTTGTTTTAAAACTAAAAAACAGTATGTTGCAAGCCCAGTAAAAGATGCATTTTCATAAAGGTAAAAAATACAGAAATTAAAAAGTTAAGATATGATCTGTATTAAAATACTTCTGCAATTGAAAATACCGCCAATTGCACTCATTGACCAGTAGTACCACCATACCTGGAAATTTATCTCGCATTACGCTGTTACGAAAACTGCTCTACTGGACTGTGTTAATGGAAATAAAAATATCACACTAGAAAACTGTAGACATCAACCAACCATTAATCTTTCAAATAATGCCCAGACAAATGCATAGCTGATGGCCATGTCTATTTTCATCATTTATCAGTAAATGAAGCTACTTATCAATGTTTTAATGACTTGGGATTTAGTTACATCCCCCAGCCTGTTGATGGGTTAGGGTAAGGCTGTAAGGGTCACTGTTACTACAAACTTGATTGATGTAGGGTAGGGTGGATGACACATTGACCTTTTCTAGACAACCAGACTAGTTAGTTAGTAGGCAAGTTTGCTAGTCTGCCATTATCTTTACTAGTGTGTGGACTAGAGGACTAGTGGGTAGTTCTACCCCTGCCAATAACCTCCTTCATAGCTTTATGTAGATACCTGTCCACCCGTCATTAGGACGGGTAAAAACAAATATAGACGGGCAAAATATGGGTGGACGGGTAAAGAAATGAAGGAGCAAAAAAAGGTCTTCCAAAACCATAGATACTGTTAGTTATGCCTTGAAAGTGAGTGTAAATGGTGTCATATGTGTGTTTGTAGCCCATTTCAGGTCATCAGGCACATCTGAAAGTTCGTAAACTAGCTTAACAGTTAACATCCATGTGTCCACCAAAACATGGGACTGGCAATAATTTTATCCTGCATTAAGCCCTGTCCTCCTTTAACATTGTGATACATTAAAGCACTTTCTATTTTGTAGTTTTGATGCCATGTCCCATCAGCGGCCAGTGAAACGTCGCCAGCCCCGGCTACAGGCGATTGGTCGAACAGAAGTCGTTGACTTGGAGGAACCTCCAGAAATCGCTCCAGATGATGAAATCATCGACACACCGTACTACTTTTACGTTGAAGACGCCGAGCTCACATGCAATTCGGCAGAGCAGCTGTTTACAACACTGAACCCGGGCGCCCACCCCTGCTATAAACTCATCGCAGAGTGCAGCTATAATTTCGTGCATTGTCGGCCTGCCGTAGAGTTCGGGGCACAATATGGCCGCCTGCGAAGACTTCTCGAAACGAGGGCAAGACTACAGCTGACACAGGATTGTGCAAGTCGAATTGCTGCCGCGACAAAATTTATAGCGGAACTGAAGAAGATCACGAAACGTGAATATGGGATTTGGCACCGCGTTTGTCATAGCAACGATTCGGCTGTCTCCTCGACAAATCTCGAAACGTTGTGCTCGATATGCGATGAGCTACGTATACATATGAACCACTGGAATTCGATCCGGCAACGGGCGGATAACCGGTGCTGGGTGGAGTCGCGGGGCTCCAGTCTAACTGACGAACTGGAGAAGGTACGCGTGCAGCTCACCCATTTGAGAGACACTGCCATCTGGTGGATCGATCGACTCATTAATATCGGCCTGCATGTCCTCGCTCATTGTGACGTCGCAAACCTCCGCGAGGACACACTGTGGGAGGTCCTGAGAGGTCTGGAGGATTTCAACCTCGCCATTTCTACGATCAGTGGCGAGAGCAGCCACGCTGCGATTGGTGGACCCGTGTCACATGATAGCGTGATCACTCCCACAAACAGGCGGCGATCAAACAGTCTTACAACGCAGCTGGATAAGATTTCGCGAGCGAATTCTTACCACAATCTCAACATTGGCATCAAGCCGATACCTTTTGCACGTGTGCTCAGTGTTCTAGCGAACGAACGTTCAAAATACATCGCATCGATTGTTCATAAATTCTTCACAACCCACGAACGATTCCTTGAGATCTGTCAATGTCAGAATGTCGCTGATTATTCCTGGGTTGACAAAGCCGCAAAAGAAGGTGATAAGCCTGCAGCCCCATCTACTGGTGAGACGTCGGACTATTACACGGCAAGCGAGAGTTCCGCCATGCTTCAGACGGGAAGTCTAGTAGCGCCAGACCTTTCCCAGAACATGTCTCCTGTTATCGCGTTTTCTCAGATGGAGTACGATTTCGCTGTTGGGTTTCTCCAAATCGTCTGTCATTCAACGAACTTGCTGCGGAGGCCTGTTGCTAGACAACCGTCGTCGCAATCCGACACTGAGCCGGAGAGGACGTCGACGACGAAGAAGAAAGGTAGCACCACCACAAAACAGAGCAATGACACTGAACACAAGTCGGTGACGTGGAGTGACACAAAGGAGGTGACCGTCATTCAACAACTGGTGCAGCGGTACATGCAGTTGCTATGGCAACATTTCGGCCGTCAGGTGCTCGAGTTGTTTCAGCGGCCTGCTTTCGATGGGGTGACAGAGACACCTGGTGGTCAACTTGGCAGCATCGTGTTGTGTCCCGACACAGTGGTGATGATGATTGTGCACATGGTGCGGCAAACCTGCGTCAAAGGTAACATGGCTTGTCATTTTTATCACGGTTTATAGTTGCTATGGTTACAGTACTCTGGTATTGTCTGAGAATTGTTCGTCGTGGTTTGAACACTGAAGCATGTAGAACTTGGACTATATCAAGTTGTATTTTTAGTATAAAAATAATGGTAATTTGATTGGGCATTAATAATAATATATTTTATTTAATATAGCACCACATCAAATTTCAAATTGTTCATGGCGCTTTACATACATTAAAATCCTAAAATACAAATACACACCAGAAAAACCCCACAAATATACTAACTAGTTACATATATAAGTTTACAATAATTTTTTTTTAAATATATATATATATATATATATATATATATATATATATATATATATATATATATATATATATATATATATATAATAACACAAATTATTTAAGCTGAACAAATGTATATACACCTGTATGTATAATAAATATATAAATAGGTTAAATAAAATATTGATAAACGTACACAAACATTAAACTAAGCCGCGAGAACAGTCAGAAGAAATTTGTCTTTAGGCGTGCCTTGAAGGTGGCTAAACAGGCAGACGTCTTAATGTTATTAGGTAGACTTTGAGCTGTTGCATGAGTGGTGGATTGCATCCTAAGCTGTTGTGACTTTGACAACTTATACATCCTTATCTGTTGCTGGAATGCTCTGTTTCATACAACTTCTCCTGTTTCTTTTGAGACCTCAGCTGATTGTTGACTTGGAGTGTTTGTGTTTCAGACATCTTCCCCAGTCTCGCGCTGGCGCCGTTGTGTTTCCTTTCGAAGCGACTCCACATGTTGACAGCTCTCGCGGCCTGGGACACAGGTAAACACCACACTGTGTGACACGGTTAACACTAAACTGTGTGATATAGTTAGACGTTAAACTGTGTCACATGGTGAAATACTAAACTGTGTGACACGGTTAAACACCAAACTGTGTGACCTGGTTAAACACTAAACTGTATGACCTGGTGAAATACTAAACTGTGTGACACGGTTAAACACCAAACTGTGTGACCTGGTTAAACACCAAACTGTGTGACCTGGTTAAACACTAAACTGTGTGACCTGGTTAAACACTAAACTGTGTGACATGGTTAAACACCAAACTATGTGACCTGGTTAAACACTAAACTGTATGACCTGGTGAAAAACTAAACTGTTTGACCTGGTGAAACACTAAACTGTGTGACCTGGTGAAACACTAAACTGTGTGACCTGGTGAAACACTAAACTGTGTGACCTGGTTAAACACTAAACTGTGTGACCTGGTGAAACACTAAACTGTGTGACCTGGTTAAACACTAAACTGTGTGACCTGGTGAAACACTACACTGTGTGACCTGGTTAAACACTAAACTGTGTGACCTGGTTAAACACTAAACTGTGTGACCTGGTTAAACACTAAACTGTGTGACCTGGTTAAACACTAAACTGTGTGACCTGGTTAAACACTAAACTGTGTGACCTGGTGAAACACTACACTGTGTGACCTGGTTAAACACTAAACTGTGTGACCCGGTTAAACACTAAACTGTGTGACCTGGTTAAACACTAAACTGTGTGACCTGGTTAAACACTAAACTGTGTGACCTGGTGGTCAAAACACTAAACTGTGTGACACAGATAAACACCAAATGTTCAGTGTGATGTGGTAAAACACCAAATTATGTGACATGGTTAAACCCCAAACTGTGACATGGTTAAACACCAAACAGTGTGACACTGTTAAACACCAAACTGTGACATGGTTAAACACCAAACTGTTTGACATGGTTAACCACCAAACTGTGTCCTCTTAAATTTTTCTCCTGTGGAGAAATAAATAAATAAAAGAAAAAGTTTCTTGAGAGGTAAAACATTTATTAATTAACAACAAACCAAGAAACCGGATCACTACATTCGAATAATACTGTGTATAATCTTGCAGAAACTGTCTATGTGAATACATGTACAGTGTCTGTATTATATTTCCTGACCAGTGTATTTTCACTGACATAATGTCCACTAGCCATGTCATCATTTTACTTCTGTTACAACCCTTGATGATCTGTAACTATGATTTGTCAAAAATCACAATATAGTCCAAAGTACATCAGCTGGTCTCTTTGTCTATTTTGTATTAAATATAATTTGAGAGAATATAATTACTTTTGACCATAGATAGATCAAAAGAGCTCTATACTAGTGCTTGGTCAAGCATTTTCATGTGTCCATTGCATCTAGAGTTGCACTTATTTGGCGATTAGCATGCTGTCATTACTTGACAATAAATTCTACCGGTGGTACATTGACCCTGAGTAAACACAGATCTGTCATTTATTATTCATTATATGGCGTATTACTGTATTAGTGAATGGCTAGCTTCAGCAAGTTGCTATGGGCACTCAATGCAAATGTCATTGTAGGTTGTGAGGTCGTTGTGACCTGAAGGTTAAGGGCACACATTCACATTTATGTCTGCCATTAATGTGCCACTAGTATTCTGTATTTGCAAGATGGTATACTAGCATATCATGGCCGCCTAAGCAGTTGGTGACACATTCACAGAGAACCCTGACAGAGGGAATAGTTGATGGCGTTTTAAACTCGACAGGTTGTTCTAAGGTTAATAGTCCTCTGGAGAGTATTTTATTCCGTGCAGCTAACTTTGAATGATAGGGATAAATGTCATGGGAAATGGGCTGTGGTAAATTAAAAATAAATTGGCTTATACAGCAGATAGCCTTACATCATGATCCTTTAATGTAATTCCCTCACAAACATTTTGTTTTAAGTTTGTTTCTGGCTTTAGGTAAAGATCTGACACCAATTTATTGTTATTTTTCCCTCTTTTGTACCAGCCTTCTGCAGAGCAATTGGCCACCAGGTGACAGACAAGTGTCACCCTACTCCGCTGATAGACGGCACCTTCAGTACGCTGACAGCGAAACTCCTGCGTGATTCGTTTCATCCGCTGCAGAGTTTACTAACAGCTCTGGACGAGACGAAAGTGGAAAGAACAATCCATGGTTTGTATCGTGTCAGGTTGAGAAATCGTGCCATATACCATACAGTGTTTCAGTCGTCATACTAATTTCTAACTGTCTGCAAAAGTGCAAGATTTAGCAAACAATTTGTGTTGTTAAAATCTGGTACCAAACCTCTAATGTGGAGAAACCGTCAATACAATCTGATTGTTAAAACCAGCAAATGTTACTACCTGGTACATGCCATATTATATTATTATATGGCACGTGGAGTTAACACTAATGTATAACTACTGAGCTTTATATATGCTGTAAATGTGGTCAACTTCACTCATTTGTCTAGAACATTAACAGTATTGTGATAGCGATATAAAATATTGTCTTTCAGCATTAATTTATTTTTGATATTTGCAAAATTCTCATGTCGTGTAGAAGGAAGAATAATAATGATGAACATTTATGATAATCATGGCAATATTTCAGCAAAAGTTGTTGATTTGTTTATTTCTTTAATAGCTGGACCATCAGTAGATTTTCATATAGTTTCTATTTTAATAGGTACGCTAGCGCTGGGCCTAAAAGTTGTTTAGACAATTTGACTAAAGTCAGACATTTCTTTTGCAAAAACAGATTTTATTTAGCCATTTTTAGATCAAAGCACGATGTAATATTATATAGAATGCTAAACATTGATATCATGATTAGCTTAAAAGAAGCTAAACACATGTAAAAAACACCCAGTGTAATTTATAAAAACATTATTTTACCATAATAAAAGAAAGCTGAACAACTGCTGTGAATTTTGCAAATATCAAAAATAAATGAACGTTGAAAGATAATATTTTATATCGCTATAGTGATACTGCTAATGTTCTATATATATATAGAACATTAGCAGTCGAAATGTGGGTAGTGGTACACAATTTGGACACACAACTGAGTGAAGTTGACCAAATTTACATCATATATAAAGCTCAGTAGTTATAAATTAGTGTTAACTCCACGTGCCACATAATAATACAATATGGCATGTATTAACATTTGCTGGTTTTAACAATCAGATTGTATTCATGGTTTCTCTACATTAGAGGTTTGGTTCCAGATTTTAACAACACAAATTGGGCTATAATTGTTTTTAAAAAGTAGAAAAAAATCAACATTGCAAGTCTCATAAAATTCCACAAAAGTAATTTACATAGGGAGGTGCTACATTATATAATATTTTTTTTAAACTGAGGTTGATGTAAGTTTATGAAATGCAACAAAAAATGCAGTGAGGTTAACATTAAAAGATCTCAGCACTCAGTGTCATGTTCTATTCCAGTATTTCTCCTATATATGTACTAGATATAGACATGCAGTGTCACGCAGACGTGACAATGATGACATTTATATTTGGACAGGTCATAATGACGTGGGCTGTGACACCAACAAAGACACCAGCTGGACCCTGCTACTGCCGGCCGTAGATCGACTGGTGGCCACTTGTGACACCAGCACCACCTGGTGTGAGAACAAGGCGAGCCAGTTGTTAAGTGCCGGGGCGTTGGCTGGCTTTCTTCTCGTCACTCAGAGCGACCTGCAGGTAGGTGGTAGTGTCACCACCATGGGGCGAGGCCCTCTGTCAACACTGACATTGTCTCTGCTTCACCAGTAAAACCATATTTTTACACAAGGTAGAAGTAACGCCATTTGCAATTATCAAAACGTTTAGCAATCGGTAAAACAAAACTCACAGTCTTGAAGTAATTGCACTGAGCCATTCCTGTACTGTAAGTCATGTCAAGGGTCAATTTGTCAAATCTTTTAAATGTACTGGTATTAAACTATGTTATGTACTTCCACTGGTGCTACAAACCCTTCAACTAAAACATTGGTTAAAAAAGAATGTAAGACCATTTTAATGTTTACATACTAAGACCATTTTAGTGTTTATATAATTTTGTTTATTGTAGCTGGTTTTTAAATGTGTATTGTGTTTGTTGTTTAATTTTATTTATCATTTACATGTTTAAATTGTTTAGATGTCCACTGTGGAAACAAGATTATTGCACTTGTGCAGTTTCTTTCTAGTGCATGTAATTTATTCCATTCAATGTTGTGTTGTCAGTAAAATACTACTGCTGCTGTTGAAATCCTAAGGCATAATAATAATAATATATTTTATTTAATATAGCGCCACATCCAATATCAAATTGTTCATGGCGCTTTACATACATTAAAATCCTAAAATACAAATAAACACCAGAAGAAAAAATATATATACTAGTGACATATATAAACAATTGAAAAAATATATATATATATAATAACACAAATTATTTAAGCTGAATAAATATATATGTGTATAATAAATTATATAAATAGGTTAAATAAAATATCGATAAAAGTACGCAAACATTAAACTGAGCCGCGAGAACAGTCAGAAGAAATGTGTCTTTAGGCGTGCATCTGCAGTAATGAATGCAAATAATTGTGTGTGAGGTTGACTTGAATGATACATTTAGTAAATGATGATGTAAGTATGTGTGATGCAAATGCTTCAGCTGCTGGGAGATGAGATGCAGAGGTCTCTTATGGCCTGTCAACTCGTGTGTGCACCAGTGCTCAAAGGAGAACAACAACAACTACAACAACTACAACAACTACAGCAACAACAAGTGCATCACCAGCAGAAGTTTGAGCACCTGCGGAGCCAATGGCAGGAGATGCAGGACTTTAATGCAAAGAACCAGGTAATGCCTGCTGCCAGCACGCAGGGCGATGATAACAACAGTAACTTTATTGTCCCTCCACAGAACGGATGGACAATATGATGAGGACAGTTTTATATTTTTATCAATTGCTTTTGTGTTTCACTTGATCATGTTTTAATTGATATATGTAAAGTATGTTTACTTTACTTTTCATCTGGTTTCCTAATTATCTATGATGTTATCTTAAAATGGTTTTGAGAATGTATTTTAGGTATATTTTTAGTATGTCATTTTATGTGCATATGGATATGTTTATAAAGCACCTGGGTGCAATTTGTTATTGATTGGGCATTACATAAATATTTTATTATTATTATATACATTTTGCACTAAGGAGGTTGCATAAAAATGTAATATTTTAATCATGTAATAATGTATGTACACAACAAAATGAATGCAGACAGTGGCTGTTAGTAGTAGATATATCAATAAAATACAAATGTGGATGGCCATTCTGGCAGCAATATCATAAAAAAAACTAATGATCAAATATTGGAATAAATATGCATTGCTAAAACAATATGACACTATCATACGATAAATGAATATAGTAAAATAGCATGGCAATGTTATATCAAAGATATAATTTATATATATATGTAATGGTAGGGACTGTGATAAGTCGGTCAGCGATTGGTTTTCTGTGACTGGTTCATACACTTGATGGAGGATGGAATGAATGATTTAATGTCCACCCCAATGCAGGGTGGACTTGTGGTTTGATCAATGCAGGGTGGGTTCGTTGGCCTCTTGAGGCTTATGACACATCCAATTCACCCCTGATGCCCACTAATATAAACCTCCATCTCTACCCCATGAAGCTTACTGCAAACCTCCAACTGCATCCTACAAGGCTTACTGAAAACCTCCAAATGCATTCAATGAGGCATACTGAAAACCTCCAAATGCATTCAATGAGGATTACTGAAAACCTCCAACTCTGCCCCATATGCTAATTAAAATTATTTATTGCCCTGTCAGGGCCCAATTCAGTATCTGGAAAAAGTAGATGACACATTCACAGAGCACACCGGGAGAGGGAATAATTGATGGTGTTTTAAAACTCAACCGGTTGTTCTAAGGTTAATAGAAGAATCATCCAGCTACACCCTGTGAGGCTTACTGGAAACCTCCAATTACACCTCCTTGAAGCACAAAAACCTCTGATCACACACTTCTTGATGCTCACAAATACATTCAACTGCATACCCCTTTAGACAAATTAGCAGGGCGCTTTCTGTATGCACCCACACGCACCCATCTGTAAATAACATCCAACTGGACCTGCCATTGACAGTATTAACAAAATGGAGGACAAAAATGACTAGCTTCATTTGCACTCGATGACATTGTACAATGCAGGCGATTAGTCATCGGCAAGTCTTGAAACAGTGTCTTCCCATTATAGCTACTTCCCAGTATAGCTACTTCCCGTTATAGCTGCTTTTTATTCCCGTTATAGCTACTAATTAAGTTTGACAGTTGAACTAGTCCCATTATAGCTACTTTTCTATTTCTCCATTTAACAATGTAACAAGATAAGGGAGCATTAAGTATTTTATCTCCATTCAGCTGATGTCCATGAGGGGTGGACGGCTTTGATATAAGTGTGTCCCACTGCGGAATTTCAAAAAGGTCAAGTGATAATTTTTAATGAGTACTTTGTGGAGAAATGGCTTGGTAATGATTAAAAAATCACCATGGACATGGAATGGAATGGAATGTCTACACAGAAATTGACAAATGGACAAACTACCATGTTGAGGGATGGAATTCCAAGTTTGCAAAAGTGGTGGGGAAACACCATCCCAACATCATGGTTGCTAAACATGATGCTGCCCACCACATAACAAGAATAATTGATGATTTTCATTACTTTTTGATAAACGCAATTCTGTGCCCAGTACAATTAACGTAGTTGTCTTTAAAAAAATGTTTTGCACAAGTGTTTTATGGTATATTTTCCATTTCAAATAACTGACAGTTACATTTATATATCATTCTTATAACTTTTTAAATGTGTCCTTCATTAATACATTTCATGTAGAAATCTAACAGTAATCTGAAATAGTTAATGCTCCCTCTTGCTGTCCCCTCCTGAATTGTGTAATTAAATAAGTAGCTATAATGGGACTAGTTTGCCTGTCCTTAATGAGTAGCTTTAACGGGGGAAAACTGTAGCTATAACTGGAAGTACCCCTAGGGTAGCTCTAACGTGAATTAGCTATAACGGACCTAGACCCTTGAAATACCCTCATTTAAGGCCTTGAGATAACACAATGACTTGCAACATTTTACAGATGAGTGAGCAATGTATCAGTGGTCACTGTGTCCAGTCTCTGGTGATGACCGCTGTGTTTCAGACACTGTCCGGCACTCTCATGAAGCAGTTCCTCGATGACTTCAGCGAGCAGGCTGCAGAGTTCTTTGAGGAGGTGATGCCACAAGGAGCTCTTTGGAAGAAGAAGTGTAACAGTAAGTGACTGCAAGTGACCATTTTATTAAAGAGATACTCCAGGCAGTGAGAGGTTCACAGTATTAAGTTACATATATATACTATATTGGTTGTGCCTAGTAATTGTGCACAAATATTGTTAATAAACAGTTACTTATAGTTTATTGGTACCAAAAACATGCTATCTTAGATTCAGGGCGCTGCCATCTTGAGACTTATGCACCAGTGACGTAAGCCAAATCGGTTACGTCACTGGCGCATTGTTGAAAAAGGCAAGGATTGGCGGAATCTTCGTTAATAATGATAGTGATGTAAGCAATCCGTACTGATGTTCGAGCGTGCATGCACCAGTGACGTAAGCGGTTTACGTCACTGGCGCATAAGTCTCAAGATGGCAGCACCCTGAATCCAACATGGAGTATTTCCGGCACAATTTTACTATAATTAATTGCTTATTAATGATCTTTGTGCACAATTGCTATGCACAACCAATATATTATACAGATGTAAGTAAATGCCGTGAATCTCTCATTAACTGGGGTATCCCTTTAAGATAAAGAGCTTTTAAGGAAAATTCTTCCTTACACAAATTCCTTTGTTAAATTTAATGACTTTTTTCAAAATGCATAGAACCATAGCCGTATTACCGATGACAACATTTCCATGACATACTAGTGCAATGTCCCACTGGCGTGACATGATGTTGACAGCTTTCAGGTACTTATGTTTCTAAGAGCTCTTAAAAACGTCAGTGAAATGGGCCTGAGATTAGCCTGTAAAATAAGGTCGCAAATGTGTTATCAAGAGTCCAGCAGTTGTAACTCTTATCTATAAACTGAGTCTATAACTCTTATCTATAAACTGATTCTTATTTATCACTCTCCATTTATTAGTTTGATATTTTTATACGACACCATTAGTATTGTGTTAAAAATGTGATATCGTTTATAGCTTCTGTTGAAAATAAATGCACTTTATTTTCCCTTTGTGGTGTGTCAGACCCTAAAACAACTGGAGATACAATAAAAAATCAGATAACACATGTATATGTGCACACATGCATACATGGACATGCAAAACACTCATAAGTTAGATATAAAAGTATTAAATTAAAAGAAATAAAAACAAGGGATTAGCCAACATCCGTTTTCCATGTGTACAAAAAATTTAACATTTGACAACATTAAAAATACATTTGTAGTATAAATTTGATTTTAAACCGTCTGTGAAGCGATTTCTCCGGAAAGGTGTGATTTAATGAGCTAGGTGATCTCATGGTATCATGAATATAGTTTTGCATGTATTGGAGCATGTCTACAAGGTTAGCTTTTGGGTCGAAACAACCATCAAAAAGAGTTGTGTGATATTCCGATGTAATAAAAAAATTAGTTACCATAGTGATGTAAACAACAGCAGCAGGTGGCATGAAACATTGCAAGATTTGACTCACAGTGCAGGGTCCGTATGAGGCCTTGACAGTCTTGAAATGCCTTGAATTTGATTAGACCAAATTCAAGGCCTTGAAATCCGTGAATTTTACAAAGTAGTCTTGAAAAGTCTTGAATTGTGCTCAATAAAATATTGTTTTGAATCAATTGTTGTGATGAATAACAGCCGGAAAAGGAAAAGCCTATGCACAAACATAACTCATGTGCACATTGTCATTGGGCTATCAGCATTTCATTGTGGTTGGCGCCATTGTTTTCTTAATGTCAACTTAAAAGTACATGTCTTGAATTTCTGTTTTGAAATAGCCTTGACAAGTTTTGAATAGCCTTGAATTAAAAATGTCCAGATGTGTATGGACGGCCCAGGGCTTTATGCAGGACCAAATTATTGCCAGTCACACATGTTTTGGTGGACACATGGATGTTAACTGAACATTAAGCCAGTTTACAAACTTTAAATATGTCCACATGACGGGTGGATGGGTCTGTGATGGACCCTGATCAAAGTAAGTGTAAATTCTAGCAGTTTGCCCAAATCTTGGAGCAGTGGTCATTATCTTTTGTAATGTCTAAAGTTGCTGGTCAGTTGACTGAGTCTTGTGTCCACTGTAGACTTGTCGGTGGTGCACAGTGAATACATCGAGATGGCCATGGACACTCTCATTGACCCAGTCGTGTCAGCCACAGGGCGACTTAGGGGGGCGGCCCAGGTGGGGGTCATCTCAAGGGCAGTGACCACTCTCTGTAAGGCCTGGATGAACTGTGTCCTCAGACATAAGATTCGATTCAGGTGAGTAGCCATGTTTGTGGGATTGAGGGCGCGGAGAATTTCCGGGAATTTCATGCAGGGGGGGCGGAGACACTCGAAGGAGTTTTAGAAAAAGTTTTAATTTTAATTTATATAATTTCCATACCGTGTTTTAGTACTATACATCTTAAAAGCAGTGTTTCATTTAATTTACTTTTAATTTATTTATATCATTTACATACAAAGGTTTGCTAGTGCATCTCAAAACCAAATATTAGTATGATTTATATAATTTATATTTGTTAATATACATTAATTTTTGTATATTTCTTATGCAGCGCATCGATCCGCCATGCGGGAATTAGCGCTATATAAAAACTGTATTATTGTAGTGTTACGCGAACTTGACCAAAAAAGTTATACAAACAAACAAACAAACAGTGTTGGCCACCAGTTACGACAACACAGTTTTATTGCTGACAGATGTTTAGGTTTAATAAAAATTATGGTTTTGAAATGGATTGCCTCACACGTTTTAGTATCTTACCAAGATGGTGTCTAGAATGTGAGAGTTAGCATGCAGGCCAGACGTAATTTTCTGCTAGTCTTGAATTAGAAATTTGCCTTTTACGATGTGAACAACTTTGGTAGAGACCATTGGTCAATGGTGTCAGTAACAGCTAGTATTGGCTACTTTAGTTTTTAGTCCGAAGGTCCAATGGACTTGTGGCATCACATTGTGTCCACTGTTAGCTCTCATATCTCAGAAACTGTTTGGGATGTATTTTTCTAATGTGGAATAGACATATTAGGACACTGCCTCTATGAGCATTGCCACTAGACTGTCTGACCTGAAACTGATCTATTATTAGTGGGCTGCTGATGATTATGTCAATGACACATCACATCCATGTTACACTGAAGCATTGCCAGCAGTTTCCACCTTAAGACTATCAATATCCAGTCCAGAGGATAACCTGAAAGTTAATAGGTAGATTAGCTGAAATGTATGGTTTTTCTCTCGAAGGAAATAATTACTAATAGTAATAACATTGTTATCACATGTTGATGACATTTGCAAATAATGTTACACAAGTTGAATGTATGTGACACTTGACAGATGTTTGCTGTCCACAGCAAATGTGTCCAGAGCTAGCCAGAGGAGTGTCACTTCATATTGGCATATTGAGCTTAATTTGATAATAAACTATTCTGGTTTTACACAGGCATTTCCTGTCATAGTTGAGGATGTTATATATTGCAGCTATCACGGAGCTGTTCAACTGGAGTCTGACTGTCGGTTTGTGCGGAGCTGGCTCCAATCGTCTCTACACTCGGAGGACGTCAGACAGAGCGTGCTCGCACTGGACGTGTTTGTCTACCTGTGTGGCATCACACACCTGTTGAAACAACAGCCACACGGAGACAACACAGACAGACAGTCAGGACAGAAACACAGGCACCCGTGTAAGTGACTACTGGGGCCTGGGGTGGGGTGGTGTGGTGTGGGGTGGGGTGGGGTGGGATGACTTAGTGTAAGGTGGGATGGTGTTGGGTGATGTGGGATGGTATGGGGTGGTGAGGGGTGGTGTGGGATGGGATGGGATGGGGTGGGATGGTATGGGGTGGGATGGTATGGGGTGGGATGGTATGGGGTGGGATGGTATGGGGTGGGATGGTATGGGGTGGGATGGTATGGGGTGGGATGGTATGGTATGGGGTGGGATGGTATGGGGTGGGATGATATGGGGTGGGATGGTATGGGGTGGGATGGTATGGGGTGGGATGGTATGGGGTGGGATGGTATGGGGTGGGATGGGGTGGTGTGGGATGGTATGGGGTGGTGTGGGTTGGTGAGGGGTGGTGTGGGTTGGTATGGGGTGAGGTGGGATGGTGAGGGGTGGGGTGTGGTGGGTGGGGTGGGGTAGGGTAGGGTAGGGTAGGGTAGGGTAGGGTAGGGTAGGGTAGGGGAGGGGAGGGTAGGGTAGGGTAGGGTAGGGTGGGTTGGGGGCATAGGGCATGTGGGAGGGGTGTGAAGTGTGTGTGTGCACAGCATGAATGTGTATATGCATTTTTGTGGTGTGAGTTTTTTCCATGGCATAACAAATAATTTCTTTGTTTTTCCCAACATGCTCTGTGCAGTTGTACGTGGTGGGAGTGTTGTGTTGTGTTGTGTTGTGTTGTGTTGTGTTGTGTTGTGTTGTGTTGTGTTGTGTTGTGTTGTGTTGTGTTGTGTTGTGTTGTGTTGTGTTGTGTTGTGTTGTGTTGTGTTGTGTTGTGTTGTGTTGTGTTGTGTTGTGTTGTGTTGTGTTGTGTTGTGTTGTGTTGTGTTGTGTTGTGTTGTGTTGTGTTGTGTTGTGTTGTGTTGTGTTGTGTTGTGTTGTGTTGTGTTGTTGGAGTGACCCGGGGACCATTCCACAAACATTGTTAAGAGCTCTTAAACACGATTTTGCACTTTAAAATGTTGACCCTTCACAGTGATCTTGAATACCTGAACACTGTTAACACCCTGACATGCCAGTGGGACATTTCTACTGGTGTGTCATGCAAATAGTGTCCTGGTACAATGGCAACGGATAGTTGTGTTTATAAGTCATTTATTTTAATAACGGGTTTTGTTTAAGGGTGAATCTCCTTAAGAGCTCTTTAGCTTTGTGAAATGGTCCTTAGATGAAGTGTTGTTTGTGAGCTGTCTTTCGGAATGGATGCAGTGCTATACAAATTTCACTGGTTAATTCTAATTAAAATTCATTTTCATAATAATTGAAGCCTACTTTCCTGCCACCTGTGTAATGCAGTCTCCTTGATAGTGCAGTCGCCTTGATAATGCAGTCACCTTGATAATGCAGTCAGCTTGGTAATGCAGCCACCTTCGTGATGCAGTCACTTTCATCACCTTGGTAATATCATATACCTTGCAGTTATAGCAATCACCGGAGGACAATTCCGAACTACATACGTGACATAACATTTCTTAAATTAATCTCGCTAATAGAGTCACCTCTTGAGTCAGGTCACACTGTAACAGTTCCGAGGATGCATGTGCATCATAGTGAGTATATACTATACATTCTGTTAACACACATTTCATTTAAACAAAATTTAGCAAGATTGCCACCTAGAGAATTAACTGTAGATGGCAGGTGGACTAGGAAGCCCTTTGGCTTATCGAGAGTTCAACCTATCTATCTAAGTGTACCCCGCTCTTCTTAGGTGTATGTCGAGTTTATTTTTAAATATATTAACACTACTACCATCTACACAATCAGCTGATAATCTGTTCCATTCATTTAATGTTCTTTGAGAAAAAGAAAATTGTCTAATACCTAATCTGCATTGCTTTTTTGCTAATATAACAACACCATGTCCTGTAGTCCTCTCTTCCTTAACTGATAACAAAATATTTCTGTCAATATTTTCATACCCATTCAATATTTAAAACACTTCTATCTGATCTTCTCTGAATCTCCTGATCTCTAGTGTTGTTAAACCACATTCTTTTAGACGCACTTCAACTAATATTCCTGAGTTTTTGTATCATCTTCCACAGACTGCGACCTCAGCGTGACGGCACAGAACACAACGCCACCTGGTGAGAGCGAATGTGACAGCAGTGGGAACAGCGTCGTTGACATAGGCGTGGAGGACATGGACGTCATATGGCAGTCGGTGAAGACAGCGCAAACCAAAGACGGGGCGGACCTACCCAATAAGGAGCAATGGCTGGCTCTGCGGGTCCACGGGGGGTCTCGCAACTGGCTCAAGTTCTCCAGTTGTTTCCCGTGAATGCACGCATATCACTCGGTATTTCGCGTTCCCAATCTTTCTGCAGACACATTTATAGGGAGACTTTCTGGTCATGTTTCATTGTAAGATGCTGTCACACAGTGTACCTGGTTTAAACGACCGTATTCGCTCTGTTAAGATAAGCATACATGCCCTAAGCAGCATTGTCTCACATTCACCTAAGAGAAAATGTAATCATCAGTTCCATAATTTATTGTATTTGTAGCAGTTGTACACCAGTCATCATCGTGTGGATGAATTAATCATGTTTAGTCAGTTTACATTGACTTAGGCAAACGCACCAAAGCACTGAACGAAACTTGAGTTACGGGTTGCCATGTTAGTTACAAAGAACAGTGAATTTGGCGCCTCCACCTGGCGGGTGACACTTGGCACAATATAACGTAACAAATGCCACCAGGTGGCGCCACCGTTCTATCAACAACACTTCTGCGTAATAGAACGAGTAGTCTTTATCTGTCATAACGTATTGACTGCCACAGCATGCGTTGATGGGCCAATTTTTATTGTTGACATTTAAGTGTTTCTAGAGGATCAGGTTTGTTAATATAACATCAGGCATGCTGATTTTGAATATGATTATCTATCAGATGGATGTGTACATCATGTAATATATTATCATCATCCACAACCTTACTGGAATTATCTGAACTCGCTGATTCATATCAATGTTGATATAAGCACAACTATATATATATATATATATATATATATATATATATATATATTATAGTATATGAAGAGTTTCAGTGCAGGTGCATTTCAGATGCATTTTATGAACTGTAATCTCTACAGGAATGGTTTTGGCATATGTATAAACTATATATATATATATATATATATATATATATATATATATGCACACATATCTATATCTAATTATATGTATGTGCATATATATATATATATATATACATATATATACATATATATGTAATTGTTAACAGTGGTCACCATTATGATGTTTTCTTTATTTGTTTTTTACCATTTTAACAGAAAAACGATCCCCAAATCAATGACTTGTATATTCTCAAAAGACTTGAACATTATTGTTTAGCTTCTAGGTTTTGTTGTCATATTCTACGGTGTGATGTTTTTAATCTTGTTTTTATTAGCAACCCGGGCTATCCCTTTGATAGTTTATTCCATTGAATGGTCAATTAAAAATGGACAAATCCCATATGGCCAGTTAGATTATCGCATGACGAATTTAGTAACCATGTGACTAATTCAGTGAACTAAATGACACTTAAGTTCAGACTTGCTAAGACTTAATTTTGTGTTGGTATTTTGGTGCACAATAATTGTGGTCATTATGTAAAATGGAGGGAGTTAGAAATTGTAAAAGGTATGCAGATTAGCTGTCATGTGTAAGTGCAGCATTTTAGTATTTGTTACCACATAACTCTGAATCTCTGTTAATTATGTACGTGTGTCTTTCTAGTTATCCATGACTTATTTATTTGCTTCTCGTCTGTACAACATAACTATATATTTATTTTCTTCGAGTGACCATAGTTGTATCATACATATGTCAAGATAGGGGCAGTGCATCGTCGGCTGTCACACTTTCCTAATTAGCATAAATTAACATAATATCTCAGAAACACATATCACCGACTACATCCTGTGATAGACTGAAAATATATTTCACAGGGTAGTGAGAGCATCCAGACATATATAAATACACATATTGCCTTCATATAATTTTGTAAGTTATATATGTGTATATATAATTATATTCTATAAATGTATAGCTGCACGTGCAGTTGCACACGCATATAAATATGCACGGACAAAAACATTGTTTCGTTGCTGCTATATTAACATAGTTTTCTATCAAAATATGTTGTGTAAGATAACGTTAGAATCGTTGTTTTCTTGGACTTACAGTGTACAGTGCCATAGAAATTGGAGATAGTAATAGGCAATTAGTATGTTATTTTATATTGTACATTTGTGGCATTATTAATTTACTGCGATTACGTTTTAATAGAATAGCAAAATGGTAAACGGGTCAGACTTTGCCATATCTTTTCTTTTCAGACACATCTTCGTTCTTTTAAGCGAATTTGTTTTCTTCATAAGAACGATGAAGATTTCTGTTCATTGTCGGTGGTTTTATTTAATTTAATAACACGCCCAGTTGCAGTATCATTACAGAACATAATAATTGTCTGTTTATATCAGGAAATTATGCCAGAGATGGGTGATAAACATGTTTGCTGTTATAGGTATTTTATTGCACACGCCTGACAATGTAAATAGACTATACATCAAAGATAGACGTGTTTGCAGCATTGTATATAACTATGTAGTTTGACGATTGAGTTTCAGTTGATTATGTCATTGTGCTCGTGTGTATCACATCTGCAATACCTGTAAATGACACACGACATAGTTGTCGTTCATGATAACCACACGGAGACGAAACATGCAGTGTACCGTATAGTCTTAGGCAGTCACTCATTCTTTGCTCCGGGTAAGCTGATTTTATAGTTTAATATAATTTGTTAATGCCTATCCGTGACGTCGTTATTTCGTATATTTCATTAGTGATGCTGATCAGAATAGCCTGTGTTATTTGTGGGATTGATGAGCATATCCCGAGTTGTTTATCCTAGTCATATAAGTTCCACAAAGAACAACGACGAACCGACGATTTAAGTGTTGATTTACCACAGGTAGTGCGTTTGGCAAATATTTATTTACCGCGCCAGTGTGAAATATTTATATGTAACCTACTATTTACAAGCATTATTTTTGTGCAAATGTTGTTTACTGTATTTTTCTGAGTTCGTTGAATTCACAAGCTGTTGGGCAGAACATTGCTTAGATCATTTATATTGTTGTGTACCTTTGTTTTATCAGGTGACTCCAGGATTGTTACAAATGTAGTGTTCCAAGACTCCACGACAAATAAATATGTTTTGTTTTATTCGAGTTGGTGTAATATAACCATGTAATTTGTTGTATAACGTAGTATTTAGTCATTAGGACTACGTTATGCTACGAACACGTCACTTCCTAGCACACTTGTCCTGTCAAACACCATTTCAATTTATGACACGCCGAACCTACGCCAATGTCCACACTAAAGGTGCTATCAACGTGTATCAGTATAGTAATGCAATGAAATGTACACATCATTCTTGGATTTTCACCAAGGATATATTCAGAAGAAACCTAGTTTTACGAACCCTGCGCAACAATTAAATTCCTGGTCTAAACGTACAAACCTACTAAAACATACTCTTAGCAAAGAATGACCCAGTTCGACTGGTGTACACATTTGCCACCTAGTTTGATGTATTTCTCGTGTGGTTCTAAACGAAAATTACACCTTCCATGGGATAAACAAAATGATACATAAACAACGGGCAACACAAACTAGAAATAAACCTACCTGGGTATTATTGATGCATTACATTTCAAACTCACGTTGCGAAGCTACCAGAACATATTATAAACGAAAATGTCTATAAAAATTGTATACAAATTCGCCAGTTAGTTGTAAGTGTATGTACAATCAACCATAGGTTGGCAACAGGCAATCCACGTTTAACAAGTTCACATGACTTACATAGCATTTATAGAATACAATTTCATTTGATCTGTGGTTTGCGCGGCCTTGCTCGTATCGTACACCAGTCCGAATATTCCATAATTATATTTCGGTTTTGGCGTCTACAGCCGGTGGTCTCGCGGTGACAGCGTCCAGAAGGTGTCGCTGTCACTGGTCATACTTGCAGTAATCTGCAAAGGATCCACCGCCATTGGAAACAAACGTATCGCGTAGTACGTCGAGTATTGAATACGAGACCCTCACCCCAAGCGCCTCGTTATGTTGACTGTTGCAACCAAGAAAACATGACAAGTACGTTTCTCGTTCTCACCTTAAAGCTAATTGATTACTGCTCTGAAGTGTTGTGCTAAGTTGTGTGCGCTTTCATAACAGTGGCTACACGCACGTACGCACACACACACACACACACACACACACACACACACACACACACACACACACACACACACACACACACAGTGTGTGTAGTTTCGTAAAAGTGGCTATATATTATAACCACTTTGACAAAACTTTGCACACACACACACACGTGTGTGTGTGTGTGTGTGTGTGTGTGTGTGTGTGTGTGTGTGTGTGTGTGTGTGTGTGTGTGTGTGTGTGTGTGTAACCTACACGGTTCGAAATACGTCAGTTTTCAGACAAATAAAAAACATGTAACAACAATTCACAACTACATTTCAAAACCTACTTAATTAACAAATTATATATGTACACTTGACAACTGTTATAACCGTGTAAAAGACAACGCAAACTAGACTGTTTAGGATTAACTGAGCACACATTGCTCCCTACAACCTATAGCTCAGTTGTCCCACGACCAAAAACATGCGGACTATGAAGGGTCATCGATGCCACGATTAGCCAGTATGACGAATTCTCTGTTCCGGACAAACGGCAAACTTTCGTAATAGGAAACGTTGAACTGCCTCTTGTGCCCGTCGCGCGTGCGATTAAACATCAGCTCCTCCAGACAGTCGTATACGATGTACTCAAAGTCTGAGTGGAACTTGTTGGCGAACAACTCGGGCCTGTCACGGAGCCACGGCAGGTCGCCGACGCCGAATATGCAGATCTGACGGACCCACTTGCCGCGGCAGTCCCAGTGCTTCCACGACCACGCCACCTGGTCGGCGAACGAGGCCCAGATCGTGCCGCGGGCAGTGAAAGCCTTCGTCTCCGGGTCGCCTGAAGAGAACGTAATAATAATATTAATAAAGCTTTATTTGCCATTTTCAATGAGAACGTACGCAATAATGATAAAAGACCTTTATCCGCAATTTTCAAAGTACATATTTTCATGTGAAATAGGAATGTGTTCTATATATATATATATATATATATATATATATATATATATATATATATATATATATATATATAATTATATATTTTTGTTGTATATAGGCACTACGTGACTCAAACGCCAGACATAAAACATTCTTTGAAAAATAAATTATCCATTAAAATATTACTTTGATCTAATAAATAAATAAATGCCATCTCCAAGATGTACTTTAAATCGATACGTTATTATACATATAAAAATAAAATAATTATGTTAAGCCAAAAAAGAAAGATAATATATATTTAATATATATTCGGAGATGTCTAAACTTAAGCCTAATCTTGTTGTACTTGCGATATATTACGTTCCAGCCTACGTGTATAATGGTAATAATTATGGTTTTAAAATGCACGAGAATATTGCAAATAGCAGTAGACCCTATATAGCAAAACATTACTAAACACGCTTTTACGATACGTTTCAATGTCCACCCTAAATGACACGACCCATGTCTTACCCGTGTAGCTTCCCGGTGCCCGCAGGTGTGGATTGTGATTGATTGTCGGCCAAAGGTGTTCGTCTGGTGCTAAAGTGTCCGTAAACCACGCCAGCAAGTCGATGGCTGTCTTGTTGAAGAGCAGATACTCGGCAAAGCCACGAGTCAACGCGGCCTGGTTGCTGCCTTTGTAGATGGTTACGCCGTACGGGGGCTTCCATTTCGGGAATACAGTGGGCAGCATGAGGTTAAACGGCTTCAGCAGACGCCAACTGAGGGTTTGTCTAATCTTCATTAACTGCTGTTGATTCCTGAAATGCAAGAGTCTCTATTATCGCATGCATATATCTACACATGTATGTCTTTCATATGCATGGAAGACATGCATACTTACATAGTAATATAGATACATACATACATTGAAACAAAACATAATATAGGTATACATACAGACAACACACAAGTAAGTCAACAGACAAGCAATATTTGTCCCGTCCACAAACCATCACAAGCCCCATGTCTGGATACACAACAGGCGAATTCAATAAACAGCACAAACTTTTTCGGGATGCTCATGCAATTGGGTCTGGCTCTCATCCGGGAATTGCAACGGTCCCCCGTAACAAATACCTCGTCACAAAACTAAACAAGACTGAATATATAATTGGACGTTGACAATAATACGTTATAGTGGTCCACACAACAGGCGAATCCTATCAACAGCGCGAACGTTTTCGGGATGCTCAGGTGATTGGGCCTTGCTCTCATCCGGGAATTGCAATGGTCCCCCGTAACAATCACCTCGTCACAAAACGTTGAACATATGTGAACCATCTTAGCAAAATCGGTAATTTGTAAAATTGAGTCATTAGTACCACTGGAAAGAGCAGAATCTCTGCTTTCATATGATATATCATGCTAGAAGATATCTCGATTCTAGCCGAAATTATAGCTTGACAAACATGTGTGGAGTAGAAACCTTCAAAGTAAGAAAATGGCCTTCAAAGTTGATGCAAACGATTTGTTACGTTTCATGGAATGCACCTTAGTTACCATGGACCAATCATGTTGAAATGTGGCATGTTGGAAGATAATGTTATCCTTACGATACTGTGTTAATATGAACACAAAATGTTGATTAGAAAAAACATTGCAGATTCATTAATATTTTAGCACAGGATTAGAACCCGAGTTCTCGTAGTCGGCAGTCCGAATGTCTACCCCTGAGCCATTGCGCTCATACACATTCACACTTACCGCTTAAACGCGCCTTCGATGTCGTTAGCGCCGTCATATACATTCACACTTACACACTCACCGCTTAAACGTGCCTTCGATGTCGTTAGCGCCGTCATACAGTCTCAGCACCTTCACGAGTTCGGCGTTCGTGTGCAGCGGGAACATCTGCCCGCTGAGGTTGATGAAGTAGCGCCACCTGTAACGCAACAGGTCGTGCAGACAGTTCATCTCCGCCAGCACGATGCTGATGTGGCCCCAGTAGACGCTCTCCAGGCGTGACGCTATGAACACGTTGGGGAAGCAACGCGTCACTGCCTTCATGGCCAGGAGCACAGCCGGGTGCGCCTTGTAGTCGACGTGGATGCAGTACACGTTCTGTGGCGCGTACACGGCTCGCAACAACCGCTCCACCTACGACAGCGCACCAGGCGGGGTTTTAAGGGAGTGTACAGTCATGTAATGGTATGCAAATTAACCACTTTGTATGGTCCGACGGCCAAAATAAGTTTTAATGAACCAATAATATGTTTTATGTTGTCAGTGAAATGTTTTGATTCGTGCTGAATTAACTGTAGCCTTTGTTACCCAAGCTCCGCGAGGTGGCAGCACATTTCAGCCATTCAACTCCGCCTCGGGAAGTAATGGGCTACCGTTGTAACCACCAGGGCGGCCTTAACCCAGATTAGGGTATAGACGCTGATTGGCTCTCAGGCCAACTATGAAATACACATTTAAATGAAGATATACTTTTATAAGATATTGATATCCTATGAAAAGTATTCAACATTGAATTTATATTAACACAAAATTAAATAAAAATAAACATTAGCAGTTGTTTATAAAATAGGAACTACGGCAGGATTGAGACTAGGGCGTGTACAGTAATGTTATGGTATACGAATTAACCATTTTATATCGTTCGACAACCCAGATAAGTTTTAATGAACCAATATGTTGTCAGTGAATTTTTTATTCGTGCTGAATGAACTGTTGATCCTCAGCGCAGTCGCTTTTGGAACCGTTTTGTCGGGATGCCGGTTATTTATAAAATGTTAGCATCACATGTGCTTAATTGCATTCGGCAGCGAAGAGAAAGAAAAAAGTGTGTCGTATTCAGGAACATTACCCGGATCGCCTGAACGCTGTGCTAGAAGCGAAATTCAAACGGGCATATGTTAAGTTAAGATGATACATAACTACGCGTATATATAGCATTAAAGGGAAAATGCCAGCTCCTCGGCGTGAATTTGTAACAGGGCGTCTGCTGTGTAGAACGTGTTAAAATTAGACCTCAATGGGCACTATAGTTAACTCTGCTCATCTCGGCATTATCGCCAAGCAGTTTTGTTTTGAAACTGGATGTTAAATTTACCATTTGAACGTGTTGCAGGCGGAATCTTTCAAATTGCGAATATTGTTTCGAGCTTAACAAAGTAACTAAACACACATTGACAGGCAGTAAACCTTCAACATGCATGCTACAGTCATAAGAATGTAATGTTAAACGGAAAAATAAAACGCAGGAGCTGGCACCACCGCTTTAACAAATTAAAGACATGTTTTAAAACAATTTAATGTGAGTTTGGTGATTAAATGCGAGTTTGACATATCCACCTGTTCCACGCCGTCGAACATGAGGATGCTGAAGGCAATGGGGAACTCGTACTCCTCTTGCGAGAGCGGCCTCGTGACGTAGCCACGCGTCTCAACGAATCGCGTGCAGTTGGCCGCCATTGACGTGTAGTCGTCGTTCGACAACGTCTTCCGCGCGTGCGCGTCTGCGTACTCGCGGCCACGTTCAATGGCCGCCTGGTCGCCGCTGAACATGGCGGGACAGTCGACATGCCGAAGATGGTCGTTGTCTCTGCGCCGCGCGGCGATGATCTGGAGGCGGGCGATGTTCTGCGCGTAGTTCTGTTTCTCCTCGTACACGGGCAGCGGCCGACGACGTACGTGATGCATGATGTACGCGTCGTGTGACGTCGACGTGTACACGACTGTCGGGCTATCGGTGATGTCGAACAGCATGTTCAGAAGGAAGACTGCGCACACGACGCCGAACAGCGGCTTGAACGAGCAACGTTTCGCCCTCCATCTTACCCACGCGCAGGACATGATCTCTTTAACGGCATCTGGAAATAAAATGTCACCATCACTATGCAGTTGTTTATAGTATATATATATATATATATATATATATATATATATATATATATATATATATATATATATATATATATATATATATATATATATATATATATGCAAAAGCGCTACTCATCTTCAATGGCATCATATATACATTCTACAGAGATCAGTAGATTGTTCTGTTCGCAGACATCATTGGCCTAATCGCTGAAACTGATGAGGAACTACAAGAACTTGTCACTATTGGAAATAACATCCGAATTAAACGACTTGTACTATAACTGTTTATCTATGAACTCGTTCAAAATGTAACATCATTCAAGTAGTTCGGGGCAATCTCTTGTCATATCAAACCATACAATACAAAAACATAGCGATACATTCGACACTTTTCTCACTGGCTGAACTGTTCAACCGAACACTTCTCTGAAAAAAATCCAGCCACGTTGCACAATTAATGTGCGAAGGTCATTGGTGTCAATAGCCGCGTACCCGTTTATACAGTTGAATGAACTTGTGGAAAGTAGGGTGAACGAATTTGCCACCGATCTGGCATAGCAATATATAGTATTCGAACCTGGGTCCTCATAGCCACTAGGTTACTGCAGATACATTGTTACATTAGGTGTAATTGTCATAGCCTTTATAAATGACTTCAACGACACGAGACAACGTCGACTGTGACACAGCTGATGGAGTAAGTCTGCCTTGGTAAACATGTTAACAAGTACTGCAGACGATGACAGTATCAGTTTTCAAGAATATACGAGTCAGCGCTCCGCAAACATTTGAGGCACATTTTGTACTGTTTTCTCTCTGCTTTTATTTAGGCAATATAATGATATATATATATATATATATATATATATATATATATATATATATATATATATATATTATCCTTATAATTGCTTAACTAAGTTCACGGTGCATTGAAAACTGATACTGTCGTCTGCAGTACTTGTTGACATGGTGTCCTAGATACGCATCTACTCACTACATTCGAGAACTTGCACACGTGTGTACATACGCACACACGAGCACAAACGAACGTCCAAGCACTTGCACATGCATACGCATATGCGTAAACCATGCACGTATGGCGTTACACGTATATGGGCGTAAAAAAAGGTTGACTGATAGTCGTAACTGTGATAGTGAAACGATACGATAGCACAATGCCCCGTGGTGTGTGTTTGCTCGACGACCCGTCATGATAATTTATGCATATTTAAAGTTGACACATTTGGTCCGGGTTCACCTAAGGTCAAAATCAACATATTCATGAGCGTCGAGTGAGGCGTAATTATATGCAGTAAATACACATTAGTTTGCATTTGAAGTAGTTTCAACCGCGCCGTGTTTCGTATCACCGAGTCTATGAGGCAAGTGTAGTTAAATATTTATGCAGTCTCCACGTGCTATTATCCCTGTTGAAATCGCTCACTGTGGCGGCGGGGTTTAATTAAAGGGAGGTTACTAGCTCCTCTGCCTATGATTAGCCGGCAGAAACTTTGTAACGGCAAAGCGGCTGTCTAGAACGTGGAAAAGTAAAACACCAGTTTGTATTGCGGTGAACTCTGTTCGCCTCGACAAAACTGCCAATTAATGTTGTATATAAACTGGATGCTTTGCATACAATTTGAACATGTTGCAGGCGGAATCTTTCAAATTGCGAACATTCTTCCGAGCTTAATAAAGTAACTAAACACAAATTGGCAGACAATAAACCTTCATATGGATGTTGTCGTCATCATCATCATCATCATCATCATCATCATCATCATCATCATCATCATCATCATCATCATCATCATCATCATCATGCTGTCGCGGTCGCGATGCGACAAAGACTACTTCCATCACTTGATTGTTGCTCTCCATTTATCTCTCTGCTGTGAGAGTGATGTTCATGAGTCGGTCTTTATGTCTCTCAGCTTCAGGTTTCTCTTGATAGTATCTTTGAACCGACGACGAGGGCGCCCTCTCTTTCTGTGACCAGAAGACATTTGAGAGTAGAGAACCTGCTTTGGTAGCCTGTCTGGTGACATCCTCATGAGGTGTCCAGTCCACCGGAGATTCTTTCAAATCAGATCTTCCATAGATGGCAGCCCTGTCCGTTCGAGTATGTCCTTGATTGTTTGTCACTTTGTCCATCCAAGTTATCCTCATGATCCAACGCAGAGGTCGCATCATGAAGGCATGCATGTTGTCATCACAAGAGTGTGATGATAATAAACGAAAAATAAATAACTAAACCCTAGCAGCTGACGCCCTAGCTTTACTATTCGGGTTGGGCTGAGTTAGCCTCGGCCCTTGCTCTCTGCCGTCTAACCGTCGGGGGCACTGGGGTGGACCCTTAGCTCATGGAGGGGATAAGTAGATCCTGGACGGATCACGAGGGCCTGGAATGGGTCTTGGATCATAAATCTTTGGAGGGGATCAGAATCCGCTGGAAGAGGTAATGAGCTTTTGCTTTGGGGATTGTGAAGTCTTGTAGTGGGATAATGAGCCCCTGGAGAGGATCACGAGGCCGTGGAGGGGATCATGAGCCCATGAAAAGGATTGCGAGCCCATGGAGAGGACCGTGACCGACGGCTGGGATCATGAATCACTGGAGGGCACTATGAGCCCATGAGTGAGATCATGATGCTTGGGAGGAAGATCACGAATCATTATAGCTCCCTTGGACTGCGAATCGTGAGACATTGTTTGCGTGTATGTATCATCGAGACATATTCACAACCAAACCGCACACATGTACGTTCTTCTCACAATCTCAGAGAAAATTACCCGCATTCCACATTTTGACATGATAAACGGAGAAGCGTCATTCCGCCAACGAGAAAGTAGTTGTGCAATCACCCGACTGCCGCCAATACAGGCAACCTTTCTTTATTTCGCCCACGCCGTGGGTAGTTAAACACACAGCGACACGCTCGCGACATCGCTGCTAAAACGAACAAACGGATGAATCAATCACGCTCACTGAAACAGGCACGTTCACCGGTGGTTCATCTGTGCGACTGGCTGGTGGTGTTGTCGTTGCCTCGGCTACCAGAGGAGACGGTAATGCCGCCAACCCTTTGTGTGCTCGGATGTCAGAGCAGTCTGTTCGGTAACCGGGGACCTGGTGTCATGCTAGAGCAATTAAATCGGTCTCGGGTTGTCGATTTCAGTATTCCAACGATACGCATAACATTTGGCGGTATCATTGTGCCCTAAGATTCATCATGTCATGCTAGAGCAAATCGGTCTCGGGTTGTCGATTTCAGTATTCCAATGGTATGCATAACATTTGGCGGTATCATTGTGCATTAAGATTCATCATATTATCAAATCAATTTTTAATGTCTAGTTATTTGGGTGTTTATTATTATGCTACTATATGGTTAGAATAATTTAATTATTGATTTCATAACATGTTATTATATGTATTCATTTCTTTACATTTCACATTTTTTATTTGATTAACAATTATTGCCAAGTTAGTCTCGTGTTATTTATTAATATTTTATGGAGGATTTCGTGGTCATAGTTGCTAAACATTAAATTATGTCAGGATGAATTTACACTTATGTATCACGACATTTTATAACGTTCAGTCGGCATACTCCCTAGAGAAGAAATAGTACTGATGCTATGCTGTGTATAGTACATTATGACGCCTGTGTTCTCGTAATCCATGTGGCAAACATAACCAAAGTGACAAATTGTTATAAAAAAAGGATCACTCCGCAACATCGTTTGTCAGAGCTTTACAAACCGGCATCATTCACGTCCGTAGTGTCTGCGTCCAATGAGTGTTTGCAGATGAGTAGTTCATAAAACAACATACACGCACGCGCGCGCGCACGCAAAAACCCACGCGTGGACACAGCAGGCCTATTAATTTGTATTACCCGTCAGCCGCATTATATCAGGTAGCAACGCTCTGATAAAGTGCTCGGTATTACATTGTAAAATAATTGTGTGTGTGTGTGTGTGTGTGTGTGTGTGTGTGTGTGTGTGTGTTGTGTGTGTGTGTGTGTGTGTGTGTGTGTGTGTGTGTGTGTGTGTGTGTGTGTGTGTGTGTGTGTGTGTGTGTGTGTGTGTGTGTGTGTGTGTGTGTGTGTGTGTGTGTGTGTGTGTGTGTGTGTGACTCCACAATACTCCGCTACTGCTCAAAATAGCACTGAGTCACATCACTGTGACAGAGTAACATATTTTTTACCCACCCACTGCAGTTACGCGCCGCTACCACACATAAATTTAACCATAAACATCACGACACAATTACACGCTATGCTGTGACCCGCACGCGAGAAAAAAGACGTCGACAATCAAACACCTGGCGCCAAGAACTTGAAGCAGGAGGGCTACACCTGAAACCAACTGGAGAAAATACGCCAGGGCGGAGGACGCTGGGAATCGTTGCTGGCGGCCTATGCCTCAGTAGGGGTGACAGGCATAAGTGAATGAGCGCACGAACGAGCCGATGATAGCTTGGTGTAATCACGACCCTCTGGCCCTATCGATATCTTAATGAACATCCCGTATATTTGATACTAACGACATATACATACTGTGCATCTAACCAAATCGACATTTATACAGCTTCACTTAAATGGTCTACAACCCCACCCCCACCCTGCAGTGAAACCCCACTGTAACCCCACGCCATACTTATAAAACAGTCAGTTTACAACACGCGTTATCCTGGACACTGGACAGCTATGTTTAGTTGCCTCTCGAATAAAGAAAACAGACACTACCTGCAGCGTGTCGAACCAGTCAGTCAGATGTGCAGCCAACGCCTGCCCATCGTAAACGATCTCGTAGTTTTCAGCGAAGAAAAAACATCAGCCAGTATAGCGAATGCCGCGTACGTATGTCGAAGTGACCGCCAGCTTGCGGCTACAGGGCGCACGGTGCATGCGCCCTGTAGTCACTGAAGCGTGACTCAACGCGAAATGTCGAATTTCACAGGTTGCTCGTGGCGTCACACGCGTAATATATTAACTGGTCGCCGAAGCACCTGGTCGCCGGATGACAAATGCGTCACCGTTATTCTTGTTCTTCTTTATTACGACTCCCATTCCTGATTAAAATTAATAGTGGGTGTGGCTGTGCGTGCGTGCGTGCGTGTGTGTGTGTGTGTGTGTGTGTGTGCGTGTGCGTGTGCGTGTGCGTGTGCGTGTGCGTGAGTGTGAGTGTGTGCGTGTGCGTGTGCGTGTGCGTGTGCGTGTGCGTGTCTGTGCGTGCGTGTGTGTGTATATATACATGTGTGTGTGTGTGTGTGTGTGTGTGTGTGTGTGTGTGTGTGTGTGTGTGTGTGTGTGTGTGTGTGTGTGTGTGTGTGTGGTGTGTGGTGTGGTGTGTGTGTGTTTGTGTGTGCGTGCTTGTGTGTATTTATGTGTGTGTACGTTAATGTGTGTATGTGTTTATATGTGTGTTCGTGTATGTTTGTTTCTTTGCGTGTTTGTTTGTGTGTGTATGTGTGCGTGCATCTGTGTGTATTTGTTATTCCGCGATTTCACATACAAGACAAGATAACACACGCCACTCATCACGGACGCCGCTCACTCGAACTCATGCCACACACACATGCACCAGACAGTCACCACAAAGCCGTCTACCAGTGATAATATGCGACTGAATGCGAACACGGTCCATCGCGTTTGTTGTGTACATTCTGGACACATTAATAACACTTATTTTTTGTTACCGAAATGGCATCGACATAATTTGCTAAATGTCAGTGACATAAATGTCAGTGACATAAATGTCAGTGACATAAATGTCAGTGACAACGCATAACTTGATATATGCGATTTAAGGTGCATTCCAGGCGAAGAATCGTACGTACTGGATGCGTTTTGTTTACAGCCGATGAATAAAAAACGTTGCCCCTGGATAAACAAGTCCTCGCTTAACTCATCAGTTGTGAAACATTTCGTTTAGTCTATGGGGTGTAATAATTGTGATTCTCGTTTCCGGTTCGTTTTGAACAACACTTAACGAGACCATCCACAACGGCTTCCCTCCTCGTTGTCCATAAACGTATTCAAAGTCACAAGTACTGAAAAGCGCGACAGTTTCAAAATAGTGAATTATCTGCATAATTGTTCCAAACTTCTAGATGTGTTTTCTAAGCACATGTTGTTGAATGTAAATATTGACCAACATTGCGCAATCTGAGACAAGAGCACCACAAGAATATTACGCTGTACTATAAATATAGTTATGGTCACCCTGATTACAGCGAAACCAAACTGGGCCCATGGAAGTGGAAACAATGACACCGTCAAAATGTATTCAACAAGATAATTTGGTCATTGTAATGATTAGTAACCATCTCCATTCGCGGTTGTGTTAGAAAAGGCACAACATCGTCACATAAACACCCGTTGTATGTTAAACATAACGAAGAACGGGAAGAATGTGAAATTCATGCTATCGATAGGCCCTACTTTGTTGATAGTGATGTTGCCGAATTTTCATTATAATATTCATATAGATTCATTCAGATTCTTAAAATGATGAGAGCTCATAATTGTCAAGCGCCACGTGTAATTGTGGGCAGTTGCGATAGTATAAAGACGGGGCACTGCGAATCGTGTTTTCGCTGTCGCGTCGAAGCAACGACTAAAACCGCGCCGAAGTTGCAGCGACTGTTTTTTCGTTGTAACATCTCTATTGCTTACCTGTCGAAACTACGTTCATTTATGCATTTCTGTTCACATTGCACACCGTATGTTGTTGCATTAGTCTATCAAATGGAGCAAGCGCTTATTGTCAAAATGCTTGTGTTAGGCCCTACTAGTCTAGGGCGCGCATAAATACCTAACTCGCACTGCGTGGTGATGACGATAGTGGTGATTGTGTTTTCAGAATGAGCTTATACAATATTCACCACCCGTTGTCATTACACAGTTTGTCGGGAGTCGAATGTGAATTGTGTAATACATAACCATTAGCTGAGTTAACCGGCGTTACGCGCGCTAACGTTTATTTTGAACTTGTGTCCCCCGGGGTCTCCACCGCAAAGACGAATTGAAAAATCTAAGTTTACGAAACATTCCAGTGGGCACCGCAGATCGCACACAAAATCTGCGAAATGCGAAGTAGATAAATGCAATTTAAAATTTGTGACGCACCAATATCGCCACCTATATAGGACGATATTAAAAACCGCCTAAAATGATGTATTAACCACCCCAGTTGGTCCGTTATGTCGCAATTGCAACGTCAACGCCAAACCAATTTTAGGGGCCTAATACAGACACAATACATAAAACGGATAGCGAACGACAAGTCGAGTATAGTTTATATCGGCACATTGTCAGCATGTCTCGTGTTTGTCAGATGTTCAAATGACAAGTGCTCCTTCAGATACCCACTCAACCAAAGTCTGCTGTCAACATGTGTGCGCACAGGGTATCAACCTCGGTGTTGGAGAACCGTCGGACAGAATTAGTCTATGG
The DNA here is from genome assembly GCA_964017155.1 of Oasisia sp. SBJ-2009. Lineage (NCBI taxonomy): Eukaryota > Metazoa > Annelida > Polychaeta > Sabellida > Siboglinidae > Oasisia > Oasisia sp. SBJ-2009. Next base: position 47,369,911 of record OZ024864.1, on the reverse strand, counting down.
ACTACTAGTGTCGTCCTGACAAGCGGTGAGTCTACTTCCGGCAGCAATACGTAGACAACAAATCGGCTTATCAACCGTTTTAATAGCACTTTATATTTATTCTTACTACTTCATTTATTTTAAGGCCATGAATGTACATTTTATCCGCAATCTTACTATTTTTTATTCCCCTTAATTCTATATATTTATTTGTTTATTATTATTATTTGATAGTTTTTATGTAATATATTACTTAATTATTTATTTCATTATAGAATTGTATTTTTACTTTTTAATTCAATATACGACTATTGTTGTTTAGCTTTGAAATGATTTAACTAAATATTGTAATGTTTTAATTTCTCTCTCTAGATTTATTATTATTATTATTATTGTTGTACTGTAAAGCGCAATGGAGCACCGTGTGATTATGGCGCTATATAAATATTGTATTTTATTATTGATTTATTATTACTTTGCAACAACCTCCACTTGGGGCACGCTTTGCCAAAACAAATGGCCAACATTTTGTGGCCAATAAACGTAATTCGTTGGACGTCTATCGGTGAACGCGTTCCAAAAACTGCGACGCAGAGATAGACAACGGCTAAGTTGAATATATTCAAGACTTGTCATCGGTCACGTTCACCTGTTCATACATAAGAACTGCTATTTTGGTATAGCACAGTCCCTGGTTATTATTGAATATTGTTCGATTCATTGATTTTGTGGTGACAGCGTGTAGGCCTAATTATATTCGAGGTTGCAAATGTATGAGGTTTCCTCGTACATTGCCTGCACTTTGGGCGCCCAACTTTCATGGATTGATCAACGAACCCGTGGATGTAACTTAGCGTTACCATGTCTCGATATGTGTTAAAATAATAATTTTTTATTAAGATAAATCAGTGGTTCGGAACGTAAACCGTAACATGTAAAACATAACTTAACAACCACGGGAAATAGGAGCGTAGCAATATGAAGTAGACGCTGACTCAGTAATTATTATATTAACGTCAAGTCAATAGTATGGTAATAGGAATATTATAATGATAATTCGGCAACATCACTATCAACTAAGTAGGGCCAACCGATAGCAGGGAGTTCACATTCTCGCCGTTCTTCGCTATGTTTAACAAACAACGGGTGTTTATGTGACGATGTTGTGCCTTCTCTAACACAACCGCGAATGGAGATGGTTACTAATCATTAAAATGACCAAATTCCCGCTGATTATCTTGTTGAATAAGTGTTGACGGTGTTGTCATTGTTTCCACTTTCATGGACCCAGTTTGGTCTCGCTGTAATCATGGTGACCATAACCATATTTATAGTACAGCGTAATATCCTTGTGGTGCTCTTGTCTCAGGTTGCGCAATGTAGGTAAATATTTACATTCAGCAACTTGTGTTGATTGTCGAGTTTCTATCCCCGTCGACGGGAGAGTCTACTACTACACTGGTGAGTGCGCGAGCCACCATACAGTTCGTATCGATACTTTCGCTGTTCAAGGTACCAGTGTGCAAAGACGCTTGGCTTGAAAAGTATGTGTAATCACTTAGCTGACCTACGCAGATTATTTTCAAAGTTGGGCATCTAACTGTAGATGGTTGAAATTGATGGTGCATAAAGGTTGAAAAACGAGGAAATATTGATTGATAAGTATTAATCTTATGTGAAGATTACTCATAAAGTAGTACTAAACATATATTGGGTAGTAGTTTTGGTAAAAGTATGTTAGTTAACAATATTTTTGAGCAGATGTTTATTTTTAAATGTTTAAATGAATGTGCCAAAATTTATAATTTTCTGTAATTTTACAAGTCTCATTTGTTATGACAACTTCCATTTGATGTGTTTACAGGTTAGGAAAGTTGGGCTCAACGACCTCCATGATACGCTGACATTTAAAGAAGCGAAGTAGGTTACTTTCCAGCAAACACATAACGTTACCGTAACGTTAGCAGAAGGTTATAATTAGGTTATGCGGTAGCATTCCCATATGTAACGTTAAGGGAACGTAACTAAAACTTTCCACACAACAAAACGCTAGGAGAACGTGTCCGGCTAACGTTATCGTAATGTAGAAATAACGTTCTGCTAACGTTCTGGTAACCTGCTTTTGTTAGCCCCGGGTTATTATAATAACATTACAGTTAGTTATTATGTCATATTGTCTTTATCAGATACACATCCACTCTGCCCTCAGAGTAAGATTCTCAACAAGCGGGCATCTTTAATTCCATATATTATTATATGGAGTGCAGCCAGCAGATCTAAGACAAAATATTATTTTATATAAACAAACGTGATGTTATAAAATCGCAGCTATGTATCAAACTAACTGCTATGTAGTGATACTTGAATGGGTTTTTTATTCCTCGCAGATATGTTCGTCACTGCGAGCATTGAGAGGAGTACGAACTGTGCGCAGCCTCGTAGTGTGAGACACCATACTGTTTTTATTGATATACATTATAGTGAAACATTTGGTCTAAAAATATAAATTTTCACTTGAGCACATGGCGCGCTATAAGGGTCATATTATGCCACCCGAACATTTCCTGGCCAGCCTACTGAAACAGTCGGTCATAGGCTGTTAATGTTACGCAACTGTAAGTTCCAAATGTCTTTGTAATTACATATTATTTATATTTATGCGACCAAATGTTTCATCTAAATACCGAAACATTCAATTATCTATTTCTGCTCGTGCGCATATGAATTATGTGCCAACGAACTATTTCAGTGACAAAGACTAAATATTTCAATGACAAAATGTTTTCTTAAAACATTTCACTGTGCTTTATTTGTTCTTTATTTGTTTTGTTTTTTATGCATTGCTCATAGAAAAGGGTATATATTTATTAATTTATTGCCGACATATTTCACATTTCTGGTTGCGGCAACACTGCTCATCCAAACAAAGCAGGCATGCGAGACCACAAGGCAAATAGTCTTGTGCACAACTGATACATTGTGTCTGCTACCCGACAATTTAAAGACATTGTTATCTTTGTAAGCACAATAATTAGGATAACTTATCTAATTTTACATATATATGTGTGTTTACAAGATATGACAATTGTTTATTAGTTTAAATCAGTGCAGTATGTATTACTAGCACCTGGATTGTGATGCTTTTAAGGTGAAAGGATAAATGTATACCTACTAAATGTCCTATCGCTACAATGCTACAGCGTATGTCTTTTGCCACTGACCGTAGCACCAGACGATCCTCTCGGGCGGTAAGTCGATTATTGACGAGGCGAAGCGCAAGAGTCGGATGACAAATGTGGTTTTACCGCATCCCTTTGGACCGGCTGCATGGCGTTATAAACGTTCAGATTGACGTTTCTGCGCATGCGCGATAAAATCATCAGTGTGCAGCGAAAGAACAAAGTATGTATGGCATAACTACGACGGGTTGTTCGTTTGGATGTATATAACATCTCGGCAAAGTTATTTGTCGCAAAGTAACAAAAGACAAACAAGTTTAGAGCCATGTTTTGATATCAAGCGTAAATCACGTGACTATCGTGCGCCAAATCCGTGACAGTGATTTAAACAAACGTAATATTGTATTATATTGAACGACATTTTAAGCAACTCTTCACAGTAATCATCACAGGAGAGAGAGTTAACGAACAGCCCGTGGCATTTATACCAAAAATTCTTTGTCGGTTCGCTGCACATTGACGATTTTACATTTATCGCGCATGCGCAGAAATGTCAATTGGAAAGTTTATGATGATCGGAAAAATGTAAGCGCGACACCATGCGGCATGCGACACCATCGATGTGGTCGAACTGGCACAGACGAAATTGTACTGTTGCACATTGGTCTACATCGGACGAACACCTTGTCCTCATTTTTATGTCAGTAAACGTGTCGAGAGTATTTGTCCAACCACATTCTTGCGACGTGTCACCATCGTCCTAGTTGTACGTACTTTCTCGCGTAACAACACGCTGGGTGAACAGGGGATCGCAGGCGTGACGCTGAGTAGATCATTTGTTGTAATTACGTGTTTGATTTTATCCGACGCTGCATCCGTTTTTATAGAGATTGACTGATTCATTGGATAGCCTCCTTTAGCCACTTCGTGATCATAATATTATATCGCTTTACACAGGGCCGGTTGTAAGTCGGTACAATGAAGTAAAGAGCGGGGTATCCTGTCCTTGCTCAACACCGCCAGCCTTAACGCAGCCAGCCTTAACACAACCAGTCTCAACACAGCCCGTCTTAACACAACCAGTCTCAACACAGCCAGTCTTAACACAACCAGTCTCAACACAGCCAGTCTTAACACAACCAGTCTTAACACAACCAGTCTCAACAAAATTAGTCTTAACAAAACCAGTCTCAGCACAACCAGTCTTAACACAACCAGTCTCAACACAACCAGTCTCAACACAACCAGTCTCAACACAGCCAGTCTTAACACAACCAGTCTCAACACAACCAGTCTCAACACAGCCAGTCTCAACACAACCAGTCTCAACACAACCAATCTTAACACAGCCAGTCTTAACACAAACATTGAAAGGATACTTTCACAGCAAATGTCTGCTCAGTTACCTGTTATTCGTTCCGTCACGTGATGCCTATGCGAGGTCGGTTACATCAGAAATGGCCGCCATCTTAGATTCAAAATTCGACAGTTTTGCAACAATAATCCTGTTTAGTATGCATATCCACAGCATTCTTCCATTTAATTGTTTCCAAGCAAATTTGACTACGTCGAGTGTTCATTACACATTGATCTAACTGAACCCTGGTTGACGGATAAAGTCCAGATTTCTGTGTCTTTACTCGGCAGGGATAATGACAGACTCGTTCACCGGCTGAGCGGTGGCGGTCGACGCGATAGATGTGATGGACTTCTGGTAAAACTCTCCAGCTCGTATCTCGTGTCAGTGTCGACACCCGCGCCTCAGAAACTCTGCCCGTCACTCCGCACTACCCCGCACCAGCTGCACAACGCATGTAATCGTGATTTACCCAGTTCTCCAGCGACCAGATTCACTCAGCAACTTGTTTACGCCACAACGTCAAATGGGTAAAACTTACTGTATGCTGATGTCAGTCCATTACTCCTTGCAGCGTGGGTTGTTAACTGCATTAAGTGCAGTAGCCCTGTACGAGGATACGTTGAAGCATACCAGCGCTATTTCGCCCGCTTTGGTTGGGAAAACTCTCCCCGCATTTCATCAGGAAATATATTAATGACGCAAATTTCCACATCTGCCTGCGATATTAGACACACTTTTCGTTCATTGTGATATCTGGCGCCTTCCACAATAACTTTATCGAGTCATTTGTTCGTTCTATCATTCAGTTGTATCTACTACAATAATATTGATCATGGCGGCAACATTATGACAAATGAAAGCACTAAATACACGGAAATTCAGAATTTCGATTTTTTTCTGTTGTATTTTTTTTTACATAGATTGCAATAGCGTTTTTTATATGCAGCACAATGATTAGCCGATGCATATTTTATGTTTACGTAATTATTGTGCATTCATCGCTTGCGAGTAACAAACGGCTTAACGATTATCGGGTCATCCTCGACCGCGAGGGGGCGCTGCTGACTACGCCAGTCTCAGTAGCCGGGGAGGTCACTGCGCAACTCGGAATGTTAGCTCGTCAAATAATATCGCCTGCCGGTTTTTATGAGATTTGGGTGACTCTCGTATCACACACCTATACACACTGCTCCGGTGTGTATAGGTGTGTGCGCGTGAGTGCGTGCGTGTGTGTGTGCGCGTGCGTGTGTGTGAGTACGCGTGTGTGTGTGTGTGTGTTTGTTTGTTTGTTTGTTTGTGTGTGTGTGTGTGTGTGTGTTTGTTTGTTTGTTTGTGTGTGTGTGTGTGTTTGTTTGTTTGTTTGTTTGTGTGTGTGTGTGTGTGTGTGTGTGTGTGTGTGTGTGTGTGTGTGTGTGTGTGTGTGTGTGTGTGTGTGTGTGTGTGTGTGTGTGTGTGTGTGTGTGTGTGTGTGTGTGTGTGTGTGTGCATTAGTGCCTGCGTGCCTGTGCGACGTAGTTTTCGTTATGCGTATATGCATGGGTGGGACGTGCACGAAACACAACGTTGTGATCTTATAGTTACATCTGTCATGGTAAGACAACTAATTTGCAGTGTTCCCCAATTAGCAGCGATCTCCACACACTCGATGGATGGAGCACTAATAGCCCGCAACAGTTTTTTGCGCACGCAAAAACACAATTGAACATATCAACAGTGTTTTCATCGATAATCGGAACGTGTTCTACGCTACGCTGGTGTTATTGTAAACAAGTAACGTATTGTCGTCTCGGTGACTGTACGTCCTGTTACTAGTACTGCGCTGCGCTGCGCCGCGCCGCGCCGCGCCGCGCCGCGCCGCGCCGCGCCGCGCCGCGCCGCGCCGCGCCGCGCCGCGCCGCGCCGCGCCGCGCCGCACCGCACCGCACCGCACCGCACCGCACCGCACCGCACCGCACCGCACCGCACCGCACCGCACCGCACCGCACCGCACCGCACCGCACCGTACTGTACTGTACTTACTGTACTTATTCGGCCACGGCGACATCTACGATAGTTATCGTATGTCGGACGTTACAAGTAGAGATATGCGATTGCGTAACAGTGGGTCAACACAAGGGCAGCTGATCTACCGGTAGACCATATTAGTAATCAACCGTGACACCAACAGCAGTACATGTTGGTGATAGGTGAACAAATAAGGTGAGGATACAAATAATATGCACATTCCACAGTTGATGTCTTCAACAAATGTTGGGCTTGTCATGGAGAGACATCACCAATGAAGAAGTCGCGATGAGAACAGACATAGACAGTCTACATGACATCGTCAAGACTCGACGACGGAAATTAGCGGAGCATATACTAGGCTGATCAAGAGATCGGATAGCACGTGTAGCGATGGAGTGGGTGCCTTATGGTGCCTGAGTGAGGAGCGGTGGTCGCGTGGTAGAGCGCCGGACTATCAATCTCGAGGGGACGGTGGTTCAATCCCACCTACCGCCGTTTCGAAAATTAGGCAATTTCTTCCACCCCACATTTGCCTGTGTCTTTCGGAAGAGACACAAAAGCCCGTGGTCCCTTCTATCTGGTGTCTATCCCAGGGGAAGTAAAAGATCCCACACAGGGGGTAAATGTGTAACCTGTAGTGGACTAACTAATTCTGGAGAAGGAAAACTCTGACAACCAAGCTCGACAATACTATAGTCACAAATATGTGGCTAACATAGAACGATAAGCTAATCATAAGAAGAAAAATATAAAAAGTGGAAGGCCGACGAAGACTTGGCGCAAAACACTTACAGAATATCTGAGAGAAATTGAAACCATCTGGAGTGAGGAAATTGCGAAATGTTTTGATCTCGGCAGGAATGTGACCCAGATAGCATGGAATCTACACGAGACTTTGATTGTAATTTTAAGTTTATTGATAATGCACATTATTTATTTATCTACAAATAATGTGTGAAGGCCATGACTTATTTAGTTTGTATTTTTAATTCGGCCTGAGAACCAATTAGTGTCTCTGCCGTCCTTTTTTCCGGATACCGCCTAGCCTCAACATGCTGAGGATAGAGCGGGCGAACAGGAAAAATCAGAAATATTTGCCGTGTCTTCACATTGTAGTTACACTGAAACATTGGAATGTGTAATGATATTGGTCGTCGTATTACTACATTCACATGGCAATACATTCACATGTACCAAACGATGATGATACAATATACTACTACTTTAAATAAAATAAAATGAAATAAATAAATAAGAACAATCACATAAAAACGTCCGAATAATTTTGTTTCTTTATAACATCGATAAATAATTGATACGATGTAGTAGAAATATATTAGCTTAAAATGTAAAATATACAATATAATAACATATAATAAATTACGATAAAATATACACACTAAAAACTCATCGGAAAGTGGAATCTGTGTTTGCAGTATCTCAACAGTAATTAGTGCAGTTAAATAGTAATGCGTGCAAAAGAACTAATTACATCTAAAAAGTGGAACAATGAAAAGTCTGAATATTGCTCTTAAAGGAATCAAGGATGTTTTTATTTACAACATGTTGAGGGAGTGAGTCCCAAAGTCGATTGGTACTTGCGAAAAATAATACAAGTGGTAATTACATCTGGAGTGAGGGATAAGGTAAGACAAGGATTGCTGTTTTCTAGTAACTGTGTTTACATGAATGATATATGTTTTTGCTGGTATACCCACTAACCATTTGCTATTTTATTATGTCATGCATAGGGTTGCGTCATTTCTGCGGTCAGATAGGGATCTCCATCCTAATGTCTGGAGCATATTGAATACACTTGAGGTATTATGGTGGCGATGTAAGACATATCAAGATGCAATGCGTTAGATCATTTCTAGTTGGTGTATCTGTTTAACGGTGTAGGGGTCCCAGACAGTACAGCTGTTTCCAAAATAGGTCTGACATAGATGAAGTAAGCCTGGGTTTTTATTTGGATTGACGAGACTTTGAGATTTCTGCGGAGGAAGCCTAGTGATCTGTTTGCTTTTAAGGAAATGCTATTTGTGTGGGCATGCCACCGAAGGTCTGAAGTTATATTTATGCCAAGATAGTTTGCCTGTGATACAGTTTCAAGTAGTTGTCCTTGAAGCATTGGATTTTAATGACAGTTATATTTCTTATTACAGGGATGACATAGCAGTTTTCAAGATTGAATTTCATGTTCCAATTGTTTGCCCATTTATCGAGTTTGTGAAGACCTTCCTGGAGTGCAGCTGTGTTTATCTTAGGCTTAAGAGCTATATACATTATGGTGTCATCAGCAAAAAGTCTAACTGTAGAAACATATTGTCTGGAATGTCGTTATTGTAAAAAAGGAATTGGTAGGGACCAAGTACAGAACATTGTGGGACTCCTGATGTTACAGGGACTTCAGAGGAGGCTTTGCCCTCTATTATCAGTCTTTGAGATATGTCGGTTAAAAACGCTTCAACCCAGGAATTTGTTTTGTCTTGGATGCCATAGTAAATAAATAAATAAATAAATAAATAAATAAATAAATAAATAAATAAATAAATAAATAAATAAATAAATAAATAAATAAATAAATAAATAAATAAATAAATAAATAAATAAATAAATAAATAAATAAAAATAAACTTATGTAGCGCCAAATCTATCTTAAAAACTATTCAGGGCGCTTTACATGTACATGATAGCATGTTCTTAAAACTAAAACTATTACTATAGTGATGGAGTTTGTCAGTTTGTTTGGTATGGCTGACCTTGTCAAATGCTGTAGAAAAGTTCATCACTATGACATCCGTTTGTGCACCAGATTGCATATTGGTAACTAGGTAATGTGTAAACTGAATAAGTTGTGTCTTACATCACACAAGAGATCGAAAGCCATGTTGAAGATCATAAAGAATGTTGTGTGACTGTGCATGTTTCATTATGTTACTAACCAAGATATGTTCCATTAATTTGGATGCTATACATGTCAAGGAGATGGGTCGGTAATTTGAAGCGAGGTATTTTGGGCCATTCTTGAAGATAGGTGAGACTTCTGCTCTGGTGGTGTGGCAATTTCGACAGATCAATAATATGCCAGGCGGATTTAAGGGCTAAACGGTGCTGCCATCTCACGAAACCTGAGTAATTGAGGGTAGTGGTTTCGCTGTCTTTCGTTGAACGTTCCTGACTGAAGGGTGCTGCCAACTGGCGATTGTTTTATCAAAGCAAAGTGGTGCGCCACCTGGCGAATGAGTTCGGGGACTCGCGTTATGCTTACGCTAGCATTACGTGCCGCATAGATCGTTTGAGCATGCGCCCCGCCAGGTCCTGTCAACGATATTGGCCTTGGTGATGCAAGAACGAGGTGTTTTAGTGAAATTCAATAAAAAAAACAGCGCAGACCACTAAAAAACAGCGCAGGTAATGTAATATATGATGGGTTTCAAATGGCAGAGGATCTGAATGAATATTTCAGCTCTGTATTCACTAAAGAAGATATAAGTTCACTGCCGTTGCCTGCTAGGAAATTTGAGAGTGATGAATCACAAAATTTAGGGCAGTTGTTTGTCACTCCTGAAATGATATCCCAAAAAATTAAAATTATGAAAACAAATAAATCACCAGGAGTTGATGGAATGACACCTAAATTACTTAAGGAAATTGTAAACGAAATAAGTACACCATATGCTATTTTTTTTAATATATCACTTAAAGAGGGAATTGTTCCAGCAGAATGGAAGGAGACAAATGTAACACCGTTATTTAAAAAGGGGTCGAGGAGTAAGACAGAAAATTATACACCAGTGAGCTTAACATCAGTATTATGCAAATTATTAGAAACATTTATTAGAGACCACATGGTAGACTTTCTTGTAAAAAACAAATTAATAACTAAATCTCAAAATGGGTTCCTAAAAGCTAGGTCTTGTCTAACCAATCTCTTATGTTTTTTAGAAGATATTACTAAGTGGGTAGATGATGGTTCACCGGTGGATGTAGTATACTTAGATTTTCAGAAAGCATTCGATAAAGTGCCACATCAAAGACTGTTAATTAAATTAAAAGCCTATGGTATAGGGGAAAGTATGATAAATTGGATACAAGCATGGTTGACAGATAGAAGACAGAGAGTAATAGTAGAGGGAGAGATATCAAACTGGAAACCAGTTTTGAGTGGAGTTCCACAGGTGTCCGTGTTGGGACCAATACTGTTTTTGATATTTATAAATGATTTGGATGATGACTTATCAAGTAAAGTACTTAAATTTGCAGACGACACAAAAGTGTTCAGAACGGTAAAAACTGATACAGATAAAGACACTTTACAAGATGATCTAACTCAGTTAGTAAAATGGTCTGAAAAATGGCAGATGTTATTTAATTTTGGTAAATGTAAATGCATCCACATTGGACATGGTAATGTGAGCAAAGAATACTTTATGGGCAATACTATTTTAGGCACAAGTGCAAAAGAAAAGGACTTGGGAGTTACAGTTAGTGCCAACATGACAGTTTCAGAGCAATGTGGACTTGCTGCTGCAAAAGGAAATCTAATTTTAGGATTAATTAGAAGAAACATCACATATATGGATAAGACTTTAATAATACCATTGTACAAGGCAATAGTTAGGCCACACTTAGAATATTGCATTCAGGCATGGAGGCCATATCAAAAGAAAGACATTGATAAACTTGAAAGAATTCAAAGGAGGGCAACTAAACTAATTCCAGAACTTAAACATTTATCCTATAAAAGACGCCTGTTAGAATGTAGATTGACAACATTAGAAACTAGAAGATTAAGAGGAGACCTAATAGAAGTTTTTAAGATATTGAATGGATATGAAGATATTGATAGCAACATTTTTTTCAAACTAAAAGATTAGATAAAAGAAAATTCTCCTTCTCCCAGAGAACAATAACTGATTGGAATAATTTAAGTCATGATTGTGTAAATGCCAGCAGTGTAAATATGTTTAAAAATAAAATTGACAATTATCTGGCAAGGGCGGTCTCTACCTAGGTTGAACACTTAAATGTTTTAGAAATTATTTTAATATTGATTAAATAATTTATTCATATAATTATTTTAATTAATTTATTATTATAAAAAATGGTGTTATTGTAGGATATTTTATGTATTTATTTATTTTACTTGTATATTTTTTTTAGAGACAACGTCTACATTTTATTTTACTTATGTATTTTTAAAGACAACGCATTTTAATTAGCAGCATTTTAGTGCATTTTATGATATTGTATATTTAATTTTTTTTTAAGTGAACACTCGATAAGCCATAGGCTTCCTTGTTCACATGCCGTCTGGAGCTTGATTCTGGACGGCAACTTGTTAAACCTTGTTAAACCTTGTTAAATTGTAAATGTAGCAGCAAAACATTTCCAATACTAGGCCTACCCTCCCCCGTGTGTCAAGATCCGTCGACAGAGATCGGAGGGGTGGCTGAAGTTCCGACGCCAGTGAGCATGATTCTGGGGAGACTCAAGAACGCGTAGGCCTACAAACTACCGTGGAAGCGCCTGCGGAGAATCGAATCAACATTTTGCATATTGCTCTTCCACGAAACGTCTCCAGGCCGGGAGTGTATAGGGTCCAAATGAATCCACGCATGCATGCTTGAACATATGCTCGGAAGCACGAAAGCACGTAAACGCACACACACACACACGCACGCACGCACGCACGCACGCACGCACGCACACACACACACACACACGCACGCACGCACACGCACCACCCGAAATCCCAGAGTGAATGACTAATCCCATACATTTAATCACATTTTCTTAGCATTTCACTCTATTTTTTTATTCTGGCGCTGTACACTTTGGTAAGCTCTCAATTTGACGAGATCAACACACGTGGCATTTGGAAGATGAAAAAGCACTACCTGTTATTATCAAACCAATTTCGTATGTTACCTTCAACTATTACACATTCCATATATATAAACATGGGTAAACATGTAACTTACATATATATATATATATATATATATATATATATATATATATATATATATATATATATATATATATATATATGTATGTATATGTATATGTATATATATATATATGTATATATATATATATATATATATATATATATATATATATATATATATATATATACATATATATACATATATATATATATATATATATATATATATATATATACGCCATGATTTTGCGGTAGTCATGTTATCCTATTTATTTTCTTCTTCCTGAATATCACTGCAACATTTACCACGAATGGCCAAATCCAAAAATAGCCTACATTTAATGGCACTGGGATGATGGGACAAGAGGCTGAAACAAAATGCTCAACCTGACCCGCTCATTCTGACAAGATGATATGATGAACACTGATTGCATTGCTTCATACACGTCGCTCTATCACTTTGATAATTAATAGTAACAGCAGCCAGGCTATTTGCTCGGGGGAATCAGTCAGTAACCTGCAGTAAGCGGGCACCATCTACTGGCGCAGTTAGTTCATGTGACCAGCGCTCTAAAGGTAGCACGTGGATTGTAGTAGGTTGAACACGTAAGGCAGCGTTAGTCAAGTCATACTGTAGGTTAGATTAAAGAATATTATCCTTCTCCCAGAGAAAAATTAATTATTGGAATCAACTAAGTCATGATTGATTGTGCAAATGCCAGCAGTGTAAATATGTTTAAAAATAAAATTGACAATTATCTGGCATGGCCGGGCTATACCTCGGTTCAACACTTAACATTTTTAGAAATTATGTTAATACTGATTAAATAATTTATTCATATTTTTTATGAATTTATTATTATAACAAATTGTTATGTATTTGTTATGATACTTGTGAATTTTTAGAGACAACTTATACTTTTTATTTGAAGTTACGTATTATTTAGACAACTTATATAATTTTTAGAGACAACGTATTGTTTTAATTTTACTTATTGTATTTTTAGAGACAACGTATATTAATTAGTAGCATTTTAGTGGCATTTTATAATTTTGTATGTTTATAATTTTAATTAATATACAGTTTTATAAGCAATTTAATAACACACGAGGACATAACACCGGATTGTGTGTTACCTTCCCCTCATGTTTGCCCCACGGATGTATCATTACTAATTTTAAATTAGCTTTCGAGAAAACGTTGAAAGTAACCACTCGTTGTAAAGACACGCTGCGGCTAATTCGTTAATTATTTTTATTAGTATTACAACAATATTATCGAATATCGGTAGGGTTATTGATGTGCCATTATATGCCAAGACACTACCCACGCCTTCATAGTGACGCAGGTGTTTAATACGTCATCAGAACCTCGAGGAAGACGCGTTTAATGGGTAACACCGGAAGTTTGGGATTATTTATGCCTATCCACGTTAATCACTAGAACTTGTTTGTATGTAGCGAGATAATAAAGTAACTTTAGATTAGTGCACTTCTACCTTGAAACAAGTCTATAGACGCTGACGTCATCATTATACTGTTCTCACAACTCATTATATGTGTTTTTTCCATGATTCTATGGTAAAATTGGGTCCATCTCGAATTTACGTCATCAAAACGCTAAAATAACTTAACAATCATAATCCTCGCCATCAAAACATATGTATTGATGCTAACATCTATATTTTGAAGCAGTGTGGCGGTCATCTTCGATTCCGAAAAGACAAAATGTCATCTGAACATTCAGAACTATCGGAAAATAGAAAAGATTTGCTATAATTATAGGATTCTACAGAGTACAGGACTAATATGCTAATTCACGTCTTCGAGAACTCGGCTCCCGTTTCATGCTGACTACATTGAAGAAAGTATACTGCGAAATATATATTGAATAATGAATGTCGTCGTTGAGGAGCTCTTCATGATCTGTAGTGGCCGGCAAGAGACGACGGCAATGACAGAGAGCACGGGTCCGAACGACTAATCATGCGGTCGAACTCACCACAAGCTTGTGACGACTATCTTGACACGGACACGGTCGCGGTCTCATTGCGCCAAGCACACGATCCAATGGTCATTAGTGTGTTGTGCTGTGAGGATGGGCGGACGGGCGGACGGACGGACGGACGGACGGACGGACGGACGGACGGACGGACGGACGGACGGACGGACGGACGGACGGACGGACGGACGGACGGACGGACGGACGGACGGACGGGCGGGCGGGCGGGCGGACGGGCGGGCGGACGGACGGGCGGACGGGCGGACGGGCGGACGGGCGGACGGACGGGCGGACGGGCGGACTGGCGGACGGGCGGACGGGCGGACGGGCGGACGGACGGACGGGCGGGCGGGCGGGCGGGCGGGCGGGCGGGCGGGCGGGCGGGCGGACGGGCGGACGGGCGGACGGGCGGACGGGCGGACGGGCGGACGGGCGGGCGGGCGGACGGGAACGGGGACGGGGACGGGGACGGGGACGGGGACGGGGACGGGGACGTGGACGGGGACGGGGACGGGGACGGGGACGGGAACGGGAACGGGAACGGGAACGGGAACGGGAACGGGAACGGGAACGGGAACGGGAACGGGAACGGGAACGGGAACGGGAACGGGAACGGGAACGGGAACGGGAACGGGAACGGGAACGGGAACGGGAACGGGAACGGGAACGGGAACGGGAACGGGAACGGGAACGGGAACGGGAACGGGAACGGGAACGGGAACGGGAACGGGAACGGGAACGGGAACGGGAACGGGAACGGGAACGGGAACGGGAACGGGAACGGGAACGGGAACGGGAACGGGAACGGGAACGGGAACGGGAACGGGAACGGGAACGGGAACGGGAACGGGAACGGGAACGGGAACGGGAACGGGAACGGACAGGCAACACACTCTGGTGCAAATATTCCTTCGGGCGTTAAATAATGTGTGTAACGTCCTGCGCATGCGCAATAAACCTACATTCAGTAATGTGCGACAGAACGCAAGTCTGTTATGACAACTGAGAAAGGACACCGCAGAGTATTTAACGCCGGTAGAATGTAAGCCCTTCCATTTTGCGTCACTAGAGCTAAGACATCGTTTTCAAAATGTAGGTCTTACACAGCCCAATGTCCAGTCCTAGCGACTGATCAAGATGCTCTACTCTTTACTCCCCCGTAGACCTGCTTAAGCGAACACCATTTCGACTTCTCTGGTAAGCACCCAGCCAGGCTGCCGTTAATGCGCAAAAGACTATTCGTACACAAATATCCATAACTGTGTACTGTCAGGTAGTCATTCATACGGTTGAGTGAAAGTTCCCTCTCCAGAGGCTCTCAAGCAGTGCCTTGAGGCTTGACAGCACTGAAACAGGCAGTGCTTAAAAGTATCGTGACCGCTGATGTTACCCAGCACTTGCTCTTTATTTTATAAACATTTCAACACCATTATTATGTGTTACTAATCAGCACTGTCCAGCACTTGAACATGTGCACACCATCCATTAAAGTCTGCATATTTTCGGTAATTACGTCATATGACGGAAATGTTGCTCCGTAGCAATTAGTGAACCGCATTAAAAAAATATTCCTGAAGGTTTCCGTTAGATTCTGTCTCAGGATGGATTTTCTTTATAAGCATAAAGTAATGTTAGTGGAACGATCCCCTGGTTTATTATTTACTTGGGTGCAATGGACTCACCTTTAGACCGCTCGGTCTACCTAGTCGCTAATTAGATAAATCCTGCCTCATAATGTTTACACTACTGCTTGACGTCCATTAATGCATTAGCTGTACTGTGAGAATAAAAAGACCATTTAGAAATTGTTACAGTTTAACGACGACAAAGAACAAGAATCCAACACGTCACGTGGCTCTTTGGAGAGTTTACGTCGATGTGATACAGACTACATTGGAACCTGAGTTATCTGATCATGGAGGACAAGAGCAGCTTATTTTGCGTCAACAATTGTGTCCACTTACGGCCGACGTTTACCCATTTTCCATTAGCAGTCTGTCTGAAGAATGCCGGCACCTCGCGCCAGCTCGCCCGACTGTCATCAGCGGCAATCGATAACTTCAGAATTCGTCGGATAGCGCAGGAGGACACGTGCCACTCCAGCACCACAGCCACCAAGACAAGCACAGGAGACCCACTTGTTGAGGTTCACTTTCGGAGTCTGCTGCAGCCGGTCACTAATTTCATTGTGGATATAAGGACGGGCTAATGGACGGCTTTCTTAAGACGAAGCGATGTGACTTCAGTTCGCAGAAGAACCACCGAGATTTGACGTCGTGGTGGAAACAGTTATTGCTCGAGTGATAACATGTATTATTATGAGTGAGTGAGGGGCTGAATGTCGTCGCGAAACGTGACGAACTTTCAACGTTCGACAGATGGAATTAGCGTCGACAGAAATGTTGTAGTTGGACCACAAAGAGGCGCGACTTTGATGTCATGCTGACGACCTACATACACAGGAACTCTTCACTCTTATGTGTACACCAACGAATGTGC
This sequence comes from Oasisia sp. SBJ-2009, assembly GCA_964017155.1. NCBI lineage: Eukaryota > Metazoa > Annelida > Polychaeta > Sabellida > Siboglinidae > Oasisia > Oasisia sp. SBJ-2009. The sequence goes on along the minus strand of OZ024864.1, from coordinate 47,352,929 downwards.
AGTTGGTTTGTCGTAACAACTGGATGTCTCGTGCCATTCCTGCTAGGCGTGGTTTAAAATAGACACAAACTTGACGTGTATAAACAGGATATGCTACCTGCCTAACTAACAGATATATGCGTCTGATTTAGCATTTAAGAAAATGCACAGCGGAAGCGGTTATGCGTGCAAAGATAACATTTTCACGATGCCACGAGTGAACCGATGAACGCAAACAAGCGTTTGTTGCTTTTCGAAGACGCCATCATTCAGACATGTTCTATATATGCAATGTTAATAACGGCGACGTTCCGGAGACAGTATCGTCGGATTATCATCACCATCATGGTGCACGGATATACGATGCGGAATGCTAACACGTGTTCATAACGAGTTTCGTGATGGAGTTTGTAAACGTGAAACCGATTGTCATCAGTGCGGAGATAGTCATGACCGTCATGACGAACCTAATGACCATCGTCGTCATCGCGCGATATCCGGAACTGCGCGAAGACCGCACGACGCTCTTCATGCTGTCGCTCTGCGTGTCGGACCTCGCCATTGGCTGCACGGTGATGCCAATCAGCGGCGTGCTCTGTTCGCACGCGGCGCCGGCGCTGCAGCGCGCGGCACACGCGCTCGCCGAGGCGCAGCTGTTCTTCGTCTGGTGGTTCGGCTTCAACTCGCTGCACTGTCTCGGCTGGGTGGCCGCGACGAAGGCACTCGCCCTCGTCAGACCGCTCCACCACGAGCGGCTCCTCAGTTACCGTCGCTGCTACGTCATCATCGGCTCCACGTGGCTCGTCGGCGGTGCTCTTGCAGCGGCGAAGTTCACGACCGGTGCTCTGTGGATCGGGCAACTGTGCATGCACATCATCCCGACTGACACAAACGGAGTCCTCGGCTTCATCGTCTTCACCTACGTCGTGTCCGTCGTTGTCCCGGGCGTCGTACACATCCTCGCCACGGCGCGGATATTTATCGTTGTCCTGCGCACGCACAATCGCATAACCGCCCAGGTGGAATAATTTAAGTCATGATTGTGTAAACGCCAATAGTGTAAATATGTTTAAAAATAAAATTGACAATTATCTGGCAAGGGCAGGCAATACCTAGATTGAACACTTAAATGTTTTAGAAATTATTTTAATACTGTTTAAATTATTTATTCATATATTTATTTTAAATAATTTATTATTAAAACAAATTGTAATTATTGTAGGAAAGTTTACGTATTTATTTATTTGACTTGTATATTTTTAGAGACAACGTGTACTTTGTATTTTACTTATGCATTTTTACAGACAACGTATTTTAATTAGTAGCATTTCAGTGCATATTTTAATATTATATATTTATAATTTTAAGTATAATACTAATTTATGTACATTTTTAGTTTTATAATTTAGTGATCACTCGATAAGCTATAGGCTTCCTTGTTCACAAGAGCTTGTGAACGAGCTTGGTTCTAGACGGCAACTTGTTAGACCTTGTTAACCTTGTTAAACCTGGTTAAACCTTGTTAAACCTTGTTAAACCTGGTTAAACCTGGTTAAACCTTGTTAAACCTTGTTATAGGTGCAGTCGGTGGACACCGGAGATTCCCAGTTGGTCACGTTGAAGGCAATCCGATCGGCCAAAAGTGTACTAGTCATCTGTTTCGTGGCCATCGTGCTACGTATACCGATCTCGTTGTTAGTGCTGGTGAGACCTGACGTCAGGGCCGAGCCGCCGTTGACGGCCCGGCTGGGCTTCGGCGCATTGTGGCTCTTCAACTGCAACTGGTTCGTGAACAGCCTGCTCTATCTCACCCTTTATCGCTCAGTGCGGCAGAAGGTGAAACTCATGTTCGTCGATTTGTACACGTTCGTTCGTCGAGCTTAGCCTAAGTATGTTGTGAATATTTACTAGCGTCTGTTGTGAATGCTGATTAGTGTGCGTTGTGAATGCTGATTAGCGTATGTTGTGAATGTTGATTAGCGTGCGTTGTGAATGCTGATTAGCGTATGTTGTGAATGCTGATTAGCGTATGCTGTGAATGCTGATGAGCGTATGTTGTGAATGCTGATTATCGTATGTATGTTGTGAATGCTGATTATCGTATGTTGTGAATGCTAATTAGCGTATGTTGTGAATGCTGATTAGCGTATGTTGTGAATGCTGATTAGCGTATGTTGTGAATGCTGATTAGCGTATGCTGTGAATGTTACCCTTACAAAAATACCATTTAAACCATTCAAATACCATTGAATGGTCCTAGGGGGTGTTATGGCTAAGGGCATTTGAATGGTATTTATGAATGATATTTTGGATTCTTTGTACCGTTCAGTGGTATTGAATGGTATTTTAAATTACCGTTGACAGTACCAGTGAAATATCATTGACTGTTTCAATGGTACTGAATGATACTGAATGGTATTCAATGGTAATCAGTGGTATACCATTGGCTCTTTTTGTAAAGGTGATTAGTGGGTGTTGTGAATACAAAAATTAGGTTCTGATGCATTTACATAAGTGCTGGCTAAACGGCTATATTAATGCCTTTGAGCTTTTTAAATAGTCAAGGACGAAGCTTTGAGGTGATTGTACGTAGGAAACAATACATACATGACTGGACCCACGTAATTACATGTCCTAGTTCTACTTGTTTGGTTGTAACAATAACATCATTACTTGTGGGATTCACAATACAATAGAATACAATTCAGTACAATACCATACAATTTAATACAATGCAATACTTTACAATGCAATACTTTATAATTCAATACAGCAACGTTTAAAGGTCCCGAATGGGAAGCTCACGTAATGGAATGGTCCGCTATTAAGAAACAGTGTGTGCTAGCTTGAGTATGTTATACTACTATATGAATAAAATACAGATTACAACGGTTTACATATACCAAACCCATCATAATCACGACGTAATACACCACAATGGTGAAACGACAATATCCAGTAATAAAAATACACAAATATTCCAGTAGGTTCCTGAACATATGTATATGGACGTCATTGCAAAATCAACGTTTGTTGCTCGCAGAGGTTTCCTAAATTGCAGTTTGTATATTAATTTATCTATGCGTTCTGGCAGTCAGATACATGCAACTCTTTTATAAAATGTTTAAAGGACAAAAAAGGCTACGGCTTCGTGTCATACACCTAATAGAGTTTATACAAAGTAACAATTTCCACATATACTCAATTTTGTAACGTCAGCGGTTTACTCAGAATGTGACTTTAAAGTCTAAAATTCTAACGAAATCCACGATGGTCTAGACGCCGCCATAGGTGAAGGGTTAATTTGACTTGGCCATTCAGCGCGCGGCATTCTTTATCTCGGTCAGCTTCCGGCGACGCTGTTAAGGGTCAACAACTTCGAGTCTTCGACAGTTCGTTCAGTTGGCGCGACATCTAGCAGCTGCTTATAGACGTATATCTAAATATGTGGTTAAATCTATGGTAAACTTTAGTAATTATGCCTTCGTGTTCGGCACACGGTTGCAATAATAGTTGAAACAACCGGTAGTATTGAAGCAATGGATTCACGTTGGTGATTTGCGGGCGTACTGTTTGGCACTTTGCTCGGTCCATTTTGAGGAGAAATGCGTTGATGTAGACATGTATCATCAGTTGATGGGATGATTTCAGCGATAACAATAATAGACAACTTTATATTTACCGTCATCAGCATGTTACGCGCGTTGCCGAGTTGCAGCCATTTCATGACAACAGCCAAACCCTATGCAGGGAATCTGCGGGGAGAGCGCCTCGATCACCGTCGTGACGTCATTCTTCGTCTAAGATGGGGTAGCGCATAGCATTTGGATGGCTGGGTGTTAAAAAATATTTTTCTGGTAAACCGCTGGCGTAAAAAAATTGAGTATATGTGGAAATTGTTACTTTATATTAACTCTATTAGGTGTATGCCACGTAAAAGTTAACTTTGTTTGTCCTTTAATATGACACATGACGTTTAAAGGGAGTTGTTGTAAGTTTGAGTCTACGAACTATTGTCGAAATGATAGCATTTATGACAGTGTTATTGCACGATGTGAACTATTCTCAGATATATTGCTATGTCATTGCGTGATATTACATATCATTACCATATCCGTAGAAACCCGACGTAGTTCGACACGCTTCAGACGAAGATATTAATAATAATAATAATAGTAACTTCTTTTGCGCCAATATCCTCGAAAATCAAGCTCAGTGGCGCGACAAAACCAGGGGATTAATCAATCTCATAATCGAAAGCAATGCGTGAGTCGTCAACAGATGGATGGAAAAGCTAGGAGGCTAAGGAGGATAGGCAGCATTAAAGAGATAGGTTTTTAGATGTCGGCGGAATGAAACTATATTACCTTGTGATTTAACACTGGCAGGAAGCGAATTCCACACCGTTGGTGCGGCAACCGAGAAAGCTCGGGTCCCGGCTTTCGTTTTCACCCGAGGGATGTGAAGAGGGTTACTACTGGTTGAGCGTAGCTGTCTGGAATTTCTTGTTGGAGTTAGCATTGAATTTAGATATGCTGGTTGTGTAGATGAGAGTGCTTGATAGGCTATTGTACACATTTTGAAAATGATGCGATAGTGCACAGGTAGCCAATGCAGTGATTTTAGAAGCGGCACTGAGCGAGAAAAACGTGGAGAACGCGTGACTACCCTTGCTAAACAATTTTGGACACGCTGAAGTTTGGCTATGTCCTTGTTTGCTGTATTGTAAAGGAGGGAATTGCAGTAGTCGAGTCTGCTGCTTACTAGAGCTGTGGCGATGGTTTTAGCAACGGAAAGTGATAAAAACCGGCGGATACGGCGAAGATCACGGATATGGTAAAAACAGCAACGGCATGTTTTCGAGATATGTTTTTTGAAATTGAAGTTTTCATCAAACGTTACTCCGAGATTTAAAACTGAGGTGGCTGGTGTGATACTCCGACTCAGAATATGTGTCGGGAAAAAGCCATTGAGTTTTGCCCGCTGCGTTGAGGTACCAATGATGAGAAATTCAGTCTTATCTGCATTTAGTTTTAATTTACTATTTTTCATCCAGAGGGAGACATCTTGGAGACAATCCCTGAGCTGGTTTAGGGAGCGACAAGTATCTGGTGTGGTCAGAGAAACATAGATTTGTGTGTCATCTGCATAAAGGTGATGATCCAGGTTATGACTCTGGATAACTGAGCTTAATGGTGTTGTGTACAGAGTGAAAAGCAACGGACCCAAAACAGAACCCTGGGGGACACCACAAGAGGTGGGCAGCATGTCTGAGAAGCAGTTACCTATTTTAATGGCTTGCCGTCTGTCAGTAAGGTATGAAGTAAACCAGCTCAAGGCTGTGCCAGATATTCAAGTCTGCAAGGTTTTAATAACGTTACTATACAATGAACCGGCATGTGTGTGCGCGTGCGTGTATTTGGGTGCGAGTGTGTGTATGTGAATGTATATATGTTTTGCGTGTGCATCCAATTTTGTCTTACACGCAGGCTCGGCCCAGGCACGCAAATGCCTTTCTACCCGCAAATGCTTTTCTAAGTGATTTCAGACGCTGCATTTGAAATTTATCCAACGTGTTTATACCATTCTTAGGTGGACACGTTTATCAGCTCATACAAACCTCGGAACAAACGTTAGAGGTCAAACCCAACATCTCTCACACACACACACACACACAGACACACACACACACACACACACACACACACACACACACACACACACACACACCACACACACACACACACACACACACACACACACACACACACACACACACACACACACACACACACACACACACACACACACACACTTCAATGTCTACCACCAATGGAGACTTTAAGTTGGGATAGCAATGCGACTGACGTCATTACGAGTGAACTGGCTATGACTGTCGCGGGTGCAAGCAAAGAACAAACACATTGTGGTCGATACCACTTAATAACAAACATTTCGAGACGTCTGGTGACTGTACCGGCGTTTGAATGTTTATCAGCGTGATCTATACAATGCTGCCTGGTTAATCCTGCCGTAATTTCTATTTTACAAACTACTGCACATTTGTATTTCACTTTATTTTGTGTTAATATAAGTATAATTTTAAATAGTAACTTTTTTTTATAATACAGCATTATTTGATAAAAAGGTATCCTTATTTAATTTGTGTGTTATTCGTGGGGGCTAAACAATGCTGCCACCTCACATATACTGGTTAATCCTGCCGTAATTATTATTTTATTAACAACTGTAAATTTGAATTATTACTTATTTTTGTGTTAATATAAGTTCAATGAATACTTTTCATAAGATATCATTATCTTGTAAAAGTATATAATTATTTTAATTTTATTTCATAGTTGGCCTGAGAGCCAATCAGGGTTTCTACCCAAATCTGGGGTAAGGCCGCCCTGGCGCGTAACAAATGCAGAACGTCTCTTTCCCCAGGCAGAGTTAATGGGCTTAAAACTGCTGCCACCTCACGGAGCCTGGGTAACCGAGGCTAACCATCACTGCGATGTGGGAGTTATCGCACACGAGCCCGTGTCCGGTGATTGTGACCGTGCCTTCAATTGGTCTGGGACTTGTGCTTCGAACCAGCACACTTCTCGAGACGGTAGACTCCAGCGCTTTGAGAGCGCCGAGAACCTACATATCCGCAGAGGCTGTTGGAATGGGGTCAAATTTGCAAGACTTGTCAGGTGACGATGTCAAGCGACGATTGGGTGCGTGCGTTGCGAGCAATCAGGATGGTTTCTTCCATTCTCCGACAATCCTTCCTGCAGACTTGCTTCAAGGCGTGGGAGGAGATATGTGAGTACCTGGCTTTATCCAACTGGTCGCCACTGGGCAGACAACTAGGTTCACCATTGGACAGATACAGCTGGCAACTATACCACTTACACACATAATTATTGATTCACATCACGTGTAAGCTACATCGAAAACCGTTGAAACATAATCATTGCCAGTGAATAATTCAACATGTTCAATCATTCATCAATGTTCTGTTGTCACAACACACTTTAGAAACTCATGCCAACATCACACAGCAATCTGCCGCAGAACCAACCATAAAGAGTTTCGTCAAATATACTTCAATAGGAACATCTCAAACGTGCGTCACTCAAGATTTTATGCAACAGCAAACCACGCTAAAAGTACTGTTAGACTTACAAATATCGCAACCCCGCTCGAGGTCGAGCTCCTGCTCCGTCCCAATCAGCACCCGCTCCTGCCCCGCCTCGCCTCGCCCCCGCCCCCGCCCCCGCCCCCGCCCCCGCCCCCGCCCCCGCCCCCGCCCCCGCCCCCGCCCCCGCAAAACGACTCAGACTACCAGCATTAATTGAGTGTTTGAAGCAACCACAGTTTTTTCGATAGCGAGAGTGCGTGTTATGTCTGTGACCAGTTTCTTGCTAGACCGTTGGAAAAGAACTCTGTAACTTGTCTTTCATCGGCATCGGGAAGTCTACACCGGGAGTGAACTCTTGGATGCAAAGACTCGTCCATGGTTACTTTCTCAGCACCGATGTGTTACTCTACGGAGATTTCACATATGTCCCAAATCTCCTAATCCTCGTGCATCTCCGGGATGTGGATGGTCGCGTGCTTGCAGTCCTTCCTTTCACATAGACACTTCGCCACGCACGTCGTCAGATCCCCGTGGTCAACGCCACTCAGTGTGCACTCGTGATATAGCCCGGCGGTAGGACAGGGTGGCGACTTCTTGCGTCGGACCATCACTGAGATGTGGGAGTTGTCGCACACGAGACGGTGTCCGGTGATTCTGATCGTGAACGACGCCTTCAGTTGGTCCGG